>NJDC01000121.1:192435-304538 GCA_002245475.1 Calephelis virginiensis
AGGGCGGATCGGTACGCGTCGCCTCCAGGGAACGCCCTAACCCGCTCTGCGGTACTTTTTCGGGCCAGAATTGCAGTCCAATGGACTGGCAGGGATCGCGACGTGCACTTTTCTGGCCAATGACATTAAATAAAAAAAATATGTAAAAGAATAGATAGGAAAAAATAAAAACGTTACATTACAAATAAAAAAATAATTCCATCACAATCCGTTCAGCTATGAAATGTAAACAAATAAACAAGGTCTTTAATTTTTTTAGATTAGTTGTACATTCTATTGAGGTTTTGTTCGTTTTGTTACAAATTTGCTGTTTGACTAACCGTCTCCCAAGAAAGCTTATTTTTTTATTTAATGTTAGTGTACTATCAATCAATTATGAAAGTTCCGTTGTAACAAGGTCATGTCATCTTCATAAACATTAAAAAAAAAAAAAAATTATCCAGCTTCCACAGGGCTGTAAAATTTATTTTAATTTACGTATGTGTAAGTCCAAAAAAATACCAATCCATTTCGATGGTTACAAGTATGCATGTGCTAGTACTGTAAATTAAAACTCGTTCAAATTGCCACAAGCCTGAAATTTTAAGGAGTACGTATTATACTTTTAATGGCTTCAAAACTATTATTTTAATTATAATATGTCAGAATAGTATGTCATAGAACTACGCTAGTTTGTTGGAAGCGGATCTGTCAATAATATAATAGACTCATCAATCATTTATAAAAATACTTAATGTATGAACATATTCAAACACGTTCCTAAAGCAGATTTTCTTACATTAACTGTCCGTGAGTGTAGTTCTTAGAAATGTTCTTGTTTTTATATTTACCGTTTTGGTGGTTTGGTAACTGTATATATAATAAAAATAATAAATTTGAAATGTTTTAAGAAACTTTGTGTCAGCTCTCGTCATCTGACAAATTATTTGAATTTGTGTACCAAATAACGCTCAAATTTCCGCCTTACACAGGTTTTATGTAAAGGTCTTTCGAATAGTGTAAATTTGTTTAAAATTTGTCTTTATTACCCACGTTAGGACGTTTATTGTGAAGACATTAATTACCATAAAAAATCGGGTTTAATTTAATTTCATATCAAGTTTGTACAGACACAGCACATACCTAAAGTTTACATTATATTTGTAGATGTTACGTTATTTAGCGGCCGATAAGCTAACAAGATATTCGTCTGTGTGTTTTCCTCGCTATCTTATAAAATAGATTCAAATATAGCAAAGTGTTACCCGGTTGTGGAATCCTCTGCCGACTCTCTCTGCATTCACCCACACCTGCCACTCGCCGGTCTTGCCATTCCACGACTGGCAAGTGTGATACCATCTGAAACATAAAATGTTACGTATGTCTATAGTATTCTTATAAATCTGTGTCATTTCTTTCTTGCCTGATTATATTTAATTTGAAATATATTTATGTAAAACTTCTCCCATGGTAATGCTATACCAGTATCTTTGAGAATTAAAATAGATTGACTATCGTAAAGGTATTTACAGCTAGGTATGGCAGGTAGGACAGTTACACAGATCACGTTATTGCTATTATAATATGACAAAATATCTGTCACATTGTCAATTTGAACTTTGAACGTGTCCCAGTAATAAGCACTAGCAATGTATTGAGTACCCGTCTATAAAAGACGGTATACTTAACATCCAAACATCAAATACTATATTTACATAAATATTATATTTGTATTACAAAAAAGAGCTATTAGAGCTATTTATAATCTTAATGTAAGGATTTCCCGCCGAGAAAAAAATCAAAGAAATAAATATGTTAACCTTCAGTTCTCAATAAATTTATGAAAATTTAATGTATGTTCAAAAAATCTATGTATGTTTACAAAAAAATGTGATGTTTAAGATGTAAATACGAGGGATAAAAATAATCTACCCGTATACAAAACTCGCTTTATAAAATAAGTAAATCATTTTTCGGTTAATGTATATGTTTCTACAATAATCTGCCCATTTGTATTAGAGATCTACCTTTAAATAAGTTTAAAAAATTTATAAAAGCCAAAGTATGCCAAAAAGGCTATTATACGGTCTCAGAGTATTTGGAAGATGAACATGCTTGGGGATAGAGGTTTCAATCTCCTACTGCAGTTTGTTTTGTGATTTGTTGTACCTTTTAATTTAAGTTAAAATCAGATTGTAATTTACATTTTTAATCTAGTTTATATTGTAACTAAAGTATCTTCACGCCCATATCCCCGAAGCGGTAGGCAGAGGTACAACCAAGGCACCCACGACTAGCCGAAGACACTAAGTCCCACAATGTGATAGGTGGCAAGCCTATCGCCAACCGGGCACATTTCCAATCCCGACCAACATTTTTTTATTAGAAAATTGGAAAAATCCAATTTACTTTGTGTTGGTCGACCCGGGATTCGAATCCGGGACCTCATGCAGTCAAGTCCAACACCCGGACCGCTAGACCATAGAGGCGACAATTGTAACTATTATTATTGAAAAAAGACAAGCCTGCTGAGTTTCTTTCAGCGGATCTTCTCAGTGTGTGGCCGCGATTCCGATCCGGTGGTAGTTTATAAAAATGTCGACGCGCACAAATACCACTTGTATGGTTCAAGTGAATAAAGATTATTCTGATTCTGATTCAAGTATATAACGTAACTACCACCTGATGTCTAGAGTAGCATAAACATTCGGAGATCCGTCATTTTGAAATTATACTCATGACGGCGCTGAGATTCTTCTATTTCAAAACTTTTGACGACGCTTAGATACAGTCAAACGAACCAAGTATACCGAAAGCTTTGAAACTCACGATTTTTGGATTTTGTGTAAGATTTAATTAGAAAGAAAACCACGTTAGAAATTAACAAAATAAACGAATTTGAAACCGCTAACGTCACAATAAAAACATCGCAATAAATGAAATAGTTGCGAAAATTGCACAAATATATTTTTATTAAAACTCCAAGCGTGATTTCGCACATTGCAATACTATAAACGATTCCATGTTATAATTAAATAGCAAAAACAAACCGGTTTCGACGAGGTCTTAGTAAATTAACTGTACCATAGCATGTTTCAGTCCTCTGTGGTCACAGTTATGGAAGGAGATTGTAAAGAAAGGGGCTTACATTTAAATGCGATGAAAACCAAAGTAATGGTGTTTGAAAGAGACGTAGCCAGAACGGATGTAAGAGTATTGGTTGATGATGTAGTGCTGGAACAAGGTAATGAAATTGTATTTCTTGGTTTTGCTTTTAGCATGGATGGAAGGTACACCGCGGATGTAGAGAGGAGAGTGAGTGCAGGGAATAGTGTGAATGGAGCGTTGGGTAAGCTATTCCAAAGCGAGGTTTTGAGTCAAAAAGCTAGACTCGCTTTGCATAATTCTGTGCTTATTCCAACGTTGTTGTATGGAAGCGAGAGTTGGGTATGTCAGAGAGAGCATTAAAGTAGGATAAATGCGGTCGAAATGAGAGCACTACGGAAATTCTGTGATGATATAACGCTCGCTGACCGCATTCGTAACAGTGAGATCCGAGAAAAAGTGGGATTGAAAGAAAGTGATGGTGTTAAAACGCGAAAGGGCATGCTCCGCTGGTACCGTCATCTGGAAAGAATGACAGATGAAAGATTGACAAAGCAGATATACTATGCGAATGTGGATGGATGTAGGTACCCGGGGAGACCAAGGCTGATATTTCACGATCAGATCAATCAAAGAGGGTGGTGTCAAGAGTCTCCGAAACCGGCGTGTTTGTATAAAAATGGTAATGAACGTGAAGGAAGCAAGACAGGTTTGTCAGGATTGTGAGGTCTGACACTCGATACTCTCTGCCTACCTAGTAAGGGACTTGGCGTGAAGATATGTATGTATATGTATGTATAATTTGTGAAATATTTCGGTGTACAAAATACAAACAAACTGCAGCCATCATTTAACGCAATTAGTCACTTTAATTATAATTAACACACTTCCGTAAATTATCATTATTTCTGTACGTTTTTAATAGACATCGATAAATGGAGGAGATATGTTTGACTCTTACATTTTTTTATAAATGTTATCGATGTCGCCGTCATTTCTAAACCGATTTTAAAACTTCGTTTTTTTATTTGCAAGGGCGTACTTCTGAGATGGTCCTATTGCCACCAAGTCTGGATCTGATAATGGGATATAAGGACGATCGAAGAAAATACTTTAATCTTGTGTACCAAAATGACTTAAAAGTCAAGCAAATAGGACTTCATAAATATGTTATAGTGACTAAAATGATCGCGAGTTAATACTACATTACCAACGCATTGAACACCTACACCAAATCGGGTCTCCGTAAAATGAAGAAATTGATTTCAATGTGTTAATCATCTTTACTAATGTATAGAGATAGACAAAAGCTAATTTCTCTTTTGATTGGTAAACAGTAAGACCCAGTTACTGAAGGTACAGCTGGTGGTGGCAGTGGTGGTGGTGGTGGTGGTCGGTAGTGGTCAGTGGTGGTCGGTGGTTGGCTTGCTTCTTGCTGTTTAATATTAAACTTTATTTTCTAAAGCTCTGATATCAAGTTTGTTTTACAACCGGCTGTCATCAATCACGTAGTTCTGCAATGAACTCGACCATTGACTAACAACTAGATAGACTGTAACGTTCCAGGTCATCGCATAATGGTTGTTTTTCTAATTAGTCTGGAGTTACTTTTATTCAAGTGCAGTATTTGTAAGAGTTTTGTAACATAATTACTTGGCTTACTTGGAAGTTAGATTACAGGTTTATGATAGATATTAATATGCATATGATGTAACATACTTAGTAAAAATTGGTCTCCGCGCTCATGCACATTTTATTTACATCTAGCCGACCGGCGAGCTTCGTATCGCTTGACATTAGCAGCTACTAACAATTTGTAAAGACAAAACTTAAATGTGATTTTTAGATCAGTTAGATTTAAATAACTCTCCGCTTCTTAATTTACATTTTTAAATGTTCAAGATAGCACGATTTATTTTAATGACTAATATTTAGATAGATGTTCACAATTAACTTTATTTTCATATTTTTTTGTAATTTATATCTTATATCAATTTAATTTATTTCGATTTTTAAATAATGTAATTTATTTGTAATTCGTTTTTTTTTTGAGAATTTAACTATGATATTCTCATGTATCGATATTCTGACATTTTATATCGTTTGACAACATTTATTTTTCAATTTATTTTTTCTAAATTGTTTTTTTTCCATAAGTTGACATATAATTTTTTTTATTGTTTTAATACAATGACATTTTTCAAACTAATTGTAATCCCTATTTTTGGGGAAAAAGTCTTGCTGTGGTATAACTTGGTTGCGGTTTGTTTACCGTTAAAATTTTTATATGCGGGTACCGTCAGTAACATCCAACCAAATAAGTATTGACCGTTGAATTGAAACAGTCTTTTTTATCATTAGTTTCGAAGCCCTGATTATACTGTAAAAGGTGAAAGCGGTTGGCTAGAAAGTAACAAAAAGTGTTAAATAAAGTACATTGTGGATAAGTACAAGTGTTAACTAAAAAAAACGTGTGTATACAAAAAAAAACAAAGAAAAAAACGTGTGTGATGTGATTTTTCCCACTTTCTCTGCAATTCTTCCGGTTTTTTTCTTCATATCATCCTTCACCTGACAATAACTAACACAACAAAAAAAGAATTAACATAATTGGTCCTTCTGTTCAGGCGTGATTCGATGACTAGGCGAAATGTGGATTCATTTTTATGTAATATAAAATATCGATATTCTTCGCACGGGTGACAAACTTCTGTGTTATTATACATGTAACCCATCCTCTTGAATCACTCGATCTATTAAAAAAAGGCAGCAAAATCCATTGCGTAGTTATAAAAATCTAAGGGACAGACAGCGGAAAACGACTTTGATTCTTAGTATGTAGCGATGTATAAAACAAACGCTAGTTGCTAATAAAAGTTAAAATGAATTGTTTAAGTTATCGTTTTTAACGAAAAAAATTCGTTTTTGTGTAAACCATTTCGCATAACCGAATAATCTTAGAAAATAACATTGTAACTACATAAAAGTAGAAAGCTATTTAATTTTAGAAACAATTAACGAAACTTTAGCCTCTCCAGCTATTCAGTCAACAGTCCCAAACTACAATTAAAGCCTCCGGTACTGCTCACTACGCTTTATCAAATAAACCGCAGTAAATTTGCCGCACATTGAGTTGTCATTTACTGCAACGTGTGTTATAACACTGAAGTTCTCGCTCCTGTCAAATGTGAAATAGACTACAATTGAGTTTGAAGAGATTCTCTCAGGTGCAACACTTTAGTTTTAGTTGAATTAACGGAAGAATACTTTAGCATAATGTGACATTACATTTAGAATAATGTGTATTAAATCCTACTAATGCTATAAATGCGAAAGTTAGTATGTTTATTTGTTACTCCTTCGCGCAAAAACTGCTGAATTAATTTTCATGAAATTTGGCGCACACATAGAGGGTCACTTGTATTCATACATAGGATAGTTTTTATTCCGAAAGAATGTTCATGTGGGACCACTACCTACGCGGTAAATGCCGATAGTGACAGCTAGTTAAGTATCAAATTTAGATTCTTGGCCCCGACTCAGACACGCCGAAACTTATGGAAAAGTATTTTCTTTATTGTGTACCTACATTGAATTTGTATGATTATTTATAGTTTAAGAATGTGTCTATTTATAGAATATCTAATAGCTGTTGATCTAAATCATCACCTTTTTATTATGAACCAGTTGATCCGATAGACGTTGTCCTTTTTCATAAAAATCATCTTTTGACCATAATTACACAATAAATTAAGAAAAGGAACGTCGACTTGAGACAAAGGAATACAGGATCAAATCCTGTCTAGGGCGAATTTTTTTCTTTCTTTTAATTTTTTAAAATTAAAATTAGGGAAATCGTGTCGTCAAACCACAAGTGTTGCGATGACCGAGGGAAGTGGGAATTTATTTTGATATATAAGTTGTTTAAAGTTTACAATTAGAGAAAAAAAATATGTTTTTACTTAAAGTGTAACAGTGTCTAGGATTGGAATTTTCTTTGCCTAATAATGTGAATGCATTAATTTATTCCTTGTAAATGCCAGATAAAGGCCCTTTAAAATCGTTTTGATAACACGAAATTTGCAATGATTACCTGGTCTCGTTTTTGACATTGTCCTCTGGAGATATTCTGTGCTTCTACAATTTCTACATTCATTTATTTATTTTTTGTCACTTGTTAACCTGTTGTTTCTAAAGGCGCTTATATAAAAACGATGTTTTTTTAAATACACAGTCATAAACAGAGCTTAAGCAGAGAACGTATTTACATGTTAAACATAATATTTAAATTTAAAATATGTTTGTAATTGGAAGGCAACTGTTGACACGGTTGATGCGCACAGGTGTGACGTGCACTTTTGTATTTACCAATTTCAATGACACCGCGATGCAAAAAAAATGTTACTAATACGTCCTTCAACCTAATATATTGTTTAAACTAGTAATTTGTTGGTCTATCTGTTCGTTTGCCCAACACGAAAAGCTCTTAGCGTTTTTTTTATTTTATTTGAGGTCGAATGAAAATCTAAGCTGTATTCCGTTACAACTGATAAGGTAGGAGCGGAAATATTGCCATTACAAGAGAAAGACAAGTTGAATCATGTGGCGGCGACGATGCGGGCTGCTACTTCATTTTTTTATATTCCTTTCTGCTTTAATTTTATATGAATATCAAACCTTCTGATATTTTTAGAATCCATTTGATTTTTTGATAAACGTTAAATTTGACGTGGGCTAGAATTGACATGTTTCAATCGGACGAAGGTTCTCCTCCTGTTCCGTGACATCTTAAAGCAGTGCTATTTAAATACTAGGAACTGTCCACTTCGTTCCTCGACTTAAAGCACATGAAATAAGGCCGTTTTTTGAGTTGACATTGTGTAATATTGGTATCAAATGATTTCAAGCCGCGTTGCTGTGATGCTTCTGATTTTTCATTCATTTAGTCACGTCACAGGGTTAGCTTGGTTGGCCACAAATGGAACCGTAAGCAGGTCACACCTCTTACCCTTAAAGTATTATAAATCAGTAGTAGTAGTTCCAGTAAGCAACGCTCATGTTTGAATTACATAAAGAGCATTTTGATGAACTTAAGATGTCTGTGTTTCTGGGTTTGAGTGCTTATCAAATGATCTCTATCTCTCTCTGTCTCTCGATATATTTTTACGACTGGTTGCTCTCCGCGACTTTGTCTGCACATGACATTTGTGGCTAGTGATGGAAATAAAAGATGTTCTCGCAGTTTGCGGTGTCCCGGGATACGAGTGAGCCACTGCACCACATTTTGTATAAATCCGTTTTCTAGTTTTTTTGTCAAAGATGAACAGAAAAAATCTTTTCAATCACTGTTTTTATAGAATGATTCATGTAAATACGACTTACGGTGAAGTGGGAGTGGTTTCGAATATTAATGTAACGAAATTTTAATACATCAGTGTGTGAGTGGCTAGTTAAAAATAATATTAGTTAGTTTATATATTATTGTTTGACTTTAAGCAAATATATGATGTTTATGATGTTCACCTGTGTGTGTATGTGTGTGTGCCTGTGTCAACTGTCACCGCGTGCCTTAAAGCCGCTCTCAAAGACGTCAAATAACATAGCTATTAATAGGTCACAATTTTGAATACATAGTGTCATAATTGACGTCTCCGATTGCGATCGTTAAAATTTTGTTGACAGAACATGGTTACCGAGTACATTTTGATTTATACAGTGCCCGTCGCCCCATTCCACATTAAAATAAATTACATTTTTGTAATGTATCTGCCATTTCCTGTTAGTGGTCAGACATAGGTACGGTCTTTTATATCTTTATTACTAGCTGTTCCGGCGAACTTCGTTCCGCCCGTTCAGTTTGTATGGGAAAAAAATAAAATGTTGTTTTTCGAACTTCATTCCGCCCGGAAAAATGACATTTGTTGTAAGGGATAAAATGGGGTACATTTTATCCCTTTTCCCGGTTCTAAGCTACTTCTCCATCAATTTTCAGCCTAATAGGTTTAAGTATCATCGACTGATTCATCTTTCTTTTTTTTTTGTCTTTATTGTTTTTATGGTTTATTCAGCTGTTCGGGGCGAAGACAAATCCATCCAATCAAAAACCATGAAAATTGGTCCAGCAGATCTTGATTTATAAATGTTGTAACAAACCCGACTTACTTTTATTTATAAGATTCAACCGCACAAAGTCTCCTCTATAACTAATATGTTAACTTCGACCACCGCTACATTCGAATTCGTTACTTAACTAATTCGAAAGTAGCAGTCGTCGTGAATCAGTTTAGCTTTCTTTAATCCCCGACGAAACCAAGGGTTGTTACAAGTTTGGCATACCTGTGTATATGTGCGTGTGTCTGGAGTAGTTTTTGGAGATTTGTTCTGACGATCAAGGCCATCAGTTCAATTGCAGCTTATTCGTAAGCAACGGAATGGATATTTAATTTTCAAGCATATGTAAGATCTGACAGTTGCAATATCAGTGCTGTTTCAACGAAGCTGGTCTGATGATGGAGCTCGAAGATAGGAGACATAATCCTGGAATGCCTATTGGTAAACCCATCGAGTTTGGACTCATTCGATAAGCCGAAATGAGTGAAATAGGAGGTGGATGATGGATCAAAGTTTAAAAGTTACAGAATTATATTTTTTAATCTTTGCAGTTCTTTGAAAGCATAACAAAAAAGAGAGGCGTTGTAAGTTTGACTAGTTGTGTGTGTGTGTGTGTGTGTGTGTGTGTGTGTGTGTGTGTGTGTGCGTGCGTGCGTGCGTGCGTGCGTGCGTGCGTGCGTGCCTGCGTACGTGCGTGCGTGTGTGTGTGTGTGTATGTGTTGGTATCGTAGCTCCTAAACAATTGTGATGCGTTGTTTCAAACACGATGCAAAATGGGGTGTTATATTAAACTCCCACCAGAAAATGAAGGGTGTTATAAGTTTGATGTGTGTTACCATTACATATAGCTTTTGTCGGGGGGATTCATTAAAAACTTTATATTTTAAGCTCATTTTTAATATTCTTAGTCATCCTGATGGCGTCTATAGACGGTTTGACATTTCTTACATGTAGAAAATCCATTTTTTGTGAAATAACCATTAAATCTTCAATAATTGATCCAGTACACTAAGCATCTAATTTTTATGGCCCCTTATCCTATACTATCGTAGTACGTTAAGGGCGTCAGATATTCTATTTGCTACGTTTTTTTGTGGAATAAAAGTTTAAAATACTTGTATTATTTTCAGCCTCCTACGCTTATGTTTATAACCTGTGTGATAGCTAAATTTAGAATATACTTACAGCGAAATTGTAGAAATTGTCGGCTGTTTTTTTATTACTGATTTTCCCCATGTTGTGTTCTTTCTACCGTGCTCTTCTTATGTAATCGTGTTTTATTTTGGCACCTCTTAGGCCCACTTGCACGGAATTCGTAGGATAATTATATAACTCCGAGGTTGTAAACTTGAAGTTAATTATTTAATCTTTAACTCGAGATTTATCTTGCACGAACAAAAACGGTCTCTGGGTATAGTAACCCAACATTTTTACTCTGTAAACTCAAATTCAAATCAAATCAAATTAAAAAATCTGAATTCAACAATTTCTTCATCATCATTAGAAAACAAATAATTACTCACAATCATTCTAAAAATAGTATAGGAACGTTAGTAAATTATGTTATTTATCTTCAAATACACAACACAAATCGACGTAACCTTATAATTTTGACGTTACAAATCTAGAATTGGAAATATAACCCTTCAACTTCGGGGGATTAAATAGTTAAACATATAAACTATGGTACAGTGCAAGCTCGAGGTTGCGCAAGAGAAAATAATGATTTAACCCTATACTGGAAGCTAATTTAGGGTTAAGTATGCGTGCAAGTGGGCCTTAGTTTGCTATAATCAAAATCTTAGGCTCTTCGTAGCAACTATCATTACTTCATATTATAAACCAGAAAAGGTCCGTAGCTTCACTTCCCTAGTTTGTTTCAATGTAGTTGTAACTTATATTTTAATTTTCGAATTAAGTGTAAATGTCTTTATAGTGAGGTACAGGCAGTATTCGCAAATAATCCCTAATTATTTTTATTTAAAACCGGCCCACCTCTGTCCACCTTGTTGGCTGATGATTTCTCTTAGTACAAAGTTTGATATTATTTTATATTCTGGAAGGTAATAGTAACAATTTACGGAGTTCCAATTCGAGATAAGCCAACATGTAACTGACCAGGGTAAAGACCTTTAGACTTTCTCTGATCTAACACTGAAATGTCTGCCCCTGAATATTATTTATTGTGAGGGTAATAGAAATAGTCTCTTATCATTCGATACTCAAAAGCAAGTTTAAACAAAAGCGTGGGCAGATCGCAGTAACATGTAGGTACTTACGAATTTAATTTTAAGGGGTAATTGAGTCGAAAGAATGTCTGTCCGTGTACAGCCATGCTGAAGTAACTCGCTTCGCCGGTGTTCGACACCCACGCTGATATCTCCTTCGGATTATCTCCAACTGAAAAAAAAAAGTCATTTTGAAAGTTTGTTGCCACTGGTTTTGGAAGAATATCTTGTAACTTGGCAACTTTATTATTTGATATTGGCTTATAGATGTGATAACCTAACTTGTAGCGTCATTTTACAAGTGCACTCAGACCAAGTGTACCTACCATCTATATAGAGGTCTGCATCGGTTCGCCCAGATTACCAGCCCTTTCTATCTTACCACATATCATAATTATAAAGTTGTGTTCGTAATTTATTCTGGCTTAAAAGTTTAAGTTTCCAGGCTTGTGCTTTCAAAAAACATTGATGTCTGTAGGTGAAGTGTATTTATTTCCGTCAGGAGATCTGTTTGCTGCATCAGGCATGATGGCCACTAACTATATTCATGTAATAAAGCTCTGGTCGCCCGACTTGGCACCAAGTCCATTTCTGTAGCCAAATCGCCAGTTGTCATTCACGTCATTGCAAAGCACTAGTTGCCATGTGGAGCCTAACATTTTCGTCACATTTGCCCACCACGCCTTGGAAACGCCTTTGTATTTTTTATGAGGTGTGTAATTTTAACTGAAAGGTGGAGATTATTAATTTGACAGTATGTTTTTTTGTCTGTTTATTACGTGAATTCTCTGCCACCATTATTTCAATAGAACCATCAAAATTGGTTCTATTTTGGAAATAGGGGTCATGATTCCGGTCACTATAAATTTCGTCACGATCCGAATGGTGGTATTTCAGTTAATAACTTAATAATGCATAAATTCCAATAGTGTCCTCAACATATATATGGAACTTTATATTATATAAAGTATAATAACTCAAAAATCGCTAGTGGGATATTGATAAAATGTATTTGGAGCCATCTCGGAATCACTATCCTACTTATTGAAAAAATAATGGTTAAATCACGACGTGGCAATGAAAGAATTTGCAGTTTCACTGGGCTCAAATTACATTAAGTATCCAAAATATGTTTGCATTTGCCTTTCAAAACGAAAAAGTGTTAGGCTCATTGAAAATTATTATCGGTTTCATTACATGAAATATGAAATGGTCCTCCCGTCGGCCGGTGGTGGGCTCGTGGATCGCGCTGCGCTTAGTGAATATCTACTCACTGCCTCACTGCATTATTTATTAATTTACGGTAAACGGTTGCATGAATTATTAATAGGCTAGTGATTTAATTACTCCTATAGCACTAGCGTTCACTTGTTATAACACTTTTTTTGCTGTACTGGAAGGCAAATACGCAATCGGATTTCCTGATGAAAGACACGCCGTCCGACACACCGAGGGTACGGTGCCAGTATGAAGCTGGCATTTTAGCGTTTTGCATAAAAAGTTTGCCAGCCACTTTACCCTTGAAATATGACGAAGACAATGGCAAGACCGACACACCGACAGCACAAATATGTAACAGTGCGATTACCGTATTTATGTACAGCTGCTATGAAAAATTAATGCTCAGTTAGAAACTTTTTTTTATGATATTGGAAGGCAAGTAAACAGACGGATTTCCTGATGGTAAGAAATTCACGCCGCCTAGAGACACCAAATGGTGGTAATGGTGCGTTGCCAACCTGAGGCCCTGATATTAGGCCTTGAGCAAAAGTAAGTTTACCGGCTACCTTGCCCTCCAAACCGGAACACGTCATGACGTTATGGTGGCTGGAATAGGTAACGCGGTGGTACCAATCCGGGTGAGTCACTGTGAAACTCTACTACCTAGTCAGATGTCACGGTGTTAATTACTGTAAGCCTATGCTCGCCTTTTACGAGCTGTTTGGCAGGAAGGCAGATTGTCTATTCTGCAATGGAGCCCGGACCCACACGGGGAACTATGTTATGTGGAAACTGTCTAATGATCGCAGCGTGCACTATACTGTCAAACTGCGTGGCAGGCAATGTTTGTAAGCGTTGATGTCTATATTTTCAGGTCTTGGTATTTATTTCAGGCGTCTATTTAAATATTCTTGTATATTAGTATCGTTAACCAACAACCACAACACAAGCATGTTATAATTTGTATACTTTGGGGTCAGATCAATTTGGGTAATTTGTTTACCAATATTTGTTATCATTATATTATGCGATTCCTTGACGACATTTTTCATCAGAATGAGACGTACTAAAATTCTCAATTTTTGCGTCGAGAAATAGAATGGAGTTCTAGATTATGTTTACATATCAAAAGTAGTCTAAAAACCAATTTATCTGTATTTCCCGTACAGACACGTCGCTCAAACGCGCACCAGTTTCCCGGATATTTCTCAAATAAGTTCTAACGACACTTAAGATAAGGCGGGTTCACATGTTTCCAATTTCATCATTCTCTAATTTCATAATATTGGCTATTCATTTACAAAGAACGCTATATTCACGCTATGCTAAAAACTGTGTTAATTTTTCACGTAGGTAGTCGCATAACGACATCCGGTACTAATGACACTATTTTCAAATTACGGGTAAAAGTGTTCTTTGAATTAAGGTTTCCTTAATGTTGTCACCCCTTGATTAAGAACTGAATGTTATATTAATTTTATATTAACTTTGGTACATTAATGCCTAGTAGATAAGTCTCTAAATCCGTAGGTTGAAAAGATTTTTATGAATTTATGATCATCCTATCATCATTAGTTGTGATACATATTAATTGTACTTTTATTGTTAACGACTAATCCATTAGTCAGATGCCCACACAGCAAGCAGTGTGAAACAACAGAAACACACAACACATAAGGGTTACATATGGCGCAATGTAAACAATGCTTTACAGATCCGCTCGTGATTGTCAGCCTCTCGATCTGCGGAATAGATTCGCGTCGGATGTTTCGCAATTTGCGTGTCGGTAACTGGGGTAAACATATCACGGAGTTCTGCTCCGACACCGCCCTAATTAACGCATACTTGTGACCGGCACTTATGTGTTATTTCGAAATTGTTCTTGTTATACTTAGTGATTGTCCACGTCTGGACTTGTCATAAGACACACCTTAATAAACGGCTACAAGTTATCCTTGATGCTTGAAATGATGACCGTCGCGCTGGTAGCGTGGTTAAAATACACGTCGACGGCGTAAACCGATCACTGTCGGATTCAATTCTCAACAAGTCAGGCATTTTAATGATGACCACAGGTGGCTGTTGAAAGGATTTGTATGTTTCTACATTATTTGCAGCATTTACATATATTCACTTCTATATATTAACTAAACTTGATTGAACCAGTTATAAGTACCTATACAATGGACAATAAATGGGAGTAATATGAAACAAGGGTTTATTTTAATGTGTTTACATCTGTGTTATTGTAATTGTTGTTGCAACACTATTATTATCAGTTACCCTTAGAGTCGACTTTCTTCCCGAAGCAGTTCCCATCGGACATGATCATGAGCGCGGGAAGCGGCGGCCGTTAAACTTCAGCTGCCTCACTAATACCTACCTAATCAATTAGTTATGTCCATTGAATTGGCCGCCACAGTTAACCCGATGAGTACCGTTGGGTGCGTGTGTTATATACTGTATTGAATACGTTAACCGCGATTAGTACCGCACGGCCCGCGGCCACTTACGTTTATATTAGTTAATGTTGTGAATTGTAATGGTTGGTTAATGTTTAGTTAAATTATTAATGTTTATTTATCGATCGTTCGACCAACCGTGTGACAGCCGTGCTCATATCTAAAACTAGTCACAAACGGTAGCTATACTCGTAATTTTTTTTAAATTTTTAATTTTGGAGACTCGGTTGTTATTTTATCGATTTATTCCCCCAGTATTCGAACGCAACACCAAGTCGAGGTTTGTAGTAGACAGCAGTGAATCTAACTCACATGCACTCTCGCACCGGACACTCTCTTCGCTTCCAAAATTGGGTGAAGTTGTAGTTAGGAAAAGATTTCCTAGATTTATCGGATTTTATTTTTGGTGAAACATGTTTTGGCATTGATTTGCTTTACAATAATGATGTTTCCTATAAACTGAAAACATCCCCTTTAACTCCATAGAAAGTAATAACGACACCTAATTAACCGTGAGAAATGGATATCTATATATTTAAATAGCATTGTTTAGCCTGTCATAACAAATGACTAGAAAAATCTGTCCGTTCTGGGTAATGTCCGGAATAGCTGCTTTAATGCTAATATCTCTGGTAATAAGTTGATGTGTCCCCTTGTTGGCACGGATCCCCAGTGTAGGGTACCACCTGCTTCTCTGTCCGGCAGCTCGTAACAAGTGACAGTTTCACCACTGAGGGCTAAGTGCTATGGATATGCATGAGATCCACTGCCTTACCTATTCCTACCGCCACATTGTGTCATGTTCCGAGCTGGAGTTTAGAGTTACCGGTAAACTTGTACAATTAGCCTAACACCTCGGGTATGGGACAGCGATGCACCAATAACATCTACGGTGTTTTTATAGTAGTTTCTTACCATCAAAAGAATAAGGTGTACGAGAAAGTACGTTTTACCCCTTGTTTAATTTTTTTCTAATTGCCCAATAGTCAGATAAACTCGCCGATAAAATTTTGTTTTATTTAACTCACCGGCATAAGAAAACAAAGGATGATCAGCAGTATGGTTGTGGCATTTGGTCCATAAGCAAAGCGTGAACTCCTTTAAGTCAGGAATTCGTGTCTCGTACTCGACGTACTGGTAGAACAACTCCTGGTTCATGGAGACCTTGTAGACGCTGCACTTGTCAGAGCCGGGCGCGGGCGTGGGGTACAGGCTGGCTATCTTGTTGGGAGTATAGCCGCCCGGTCGCGAGAGGATGGGCCTCCGGTTCAATATTTTCAGTTGTGGACTGTAAGAAAACCTTTGATGAGTCTTTAATAAGACTGCTAATGCAGCTCGCAATACTTTGAAGCATTCTATTTTATATATTTGATTATTCCTAAATTGTAAGTTGTTCGTATGCTTTAATTTCACTTCATTTTTTAAAAACTAACATGATAGTGGTTTTGCATTCATAATCAATAAACAAAGAATAAGAATAAGATGTACACCAGAAAAGTCCTACTCGACAAATATTTACATTTTCAAGTTCCGTTTGAAATTGTCATATTCAAACAGCATTGGAGAAATAGGATCGAAAATAACTCTGCTGCAAAGAAAAATGAACTAAGGAGCTATTTATTCAAAAAGTGTGGTTATGTGAAAGGTACCTACCTCGGATCCAGCGCTCTTTCCGCAGACTTGGTATACTGTGAGTAGAGTATGGAGGAGTCTGGCAACAACGGTTGCCATGTATCCTCGCTGCACATCACCAGCCCGAGAAACGCTCCCAACACCACGAGACGCATTCTCTGGAACAAACATATTTCATTGGTTAAAATATTGTAGGGTTTTATACATTACTCATATTCGTCTAAGAGTAAAATTTTATGTTTTGTTTTATACCACTGATTTCCTGGAAGTTGCAGACTAGATGTTACAAGAAATACACCAATGATGTCACTGGTGGATCGTTAGGGTGACACTGGGGTTTTAAACCTCTCGTTACTTAAGTTTACCGGTAGGGCAGGTTAGCCTCCGAATTGGAATACGACACAGGCCAGCTCTTTTGTGACGTTGTGGCAGAACAAAGTTACCATTGGGAGTGCGTATTTGCAGGACTCATATCCATGCACCAAAATTTTCCAAATCACAATCAAAACCAACATGCAGTTTATAACAAAACCTGCAGTACAATTCTAACAAGGTGGATTCATTTTAATCAATACAGATTAATACGGAGGTTGGTGTGTGCTCGAGCTGCGAGCTGCACACAAATGGACTGCTGTTAAATATTAACCCACAATTGCTGGTGCAAAATTCGAATATTATACGTAGGTATCATATTAATAGCTGGGTCATTGTATTTGCAGATTCTAGGCAATTCACCGGTTAATCTGTTAATTGTTCAGAATTGCATAATTAATGACGGGTAGGATTGCGTTTGGTTTGTCGTGTGTCGGTGTGTCGGACTTGTTGACCGTGACGCGATACGCGACATGCCAAAATATGTTAAACTAACCACGCCGGCCGCTGCACTTGTTGAAGTAGAGCTATACTTTTCATTTTCAACTTTATGTCTACGCTCCGTTTTTACAAGTAATTACAATATGTATGGAAAAAAATAAATGCAGATTGTCTTATTTTTCATTTTTTCATCTTTTAAACCATGTTCGAACGCGCACAAATATTTTAAAAACTAAATAAACAGGGGAGTCATTTCGTAATAATGCAGGTAAAGCTGTGGACAAGCTAGTGTTGCAATTAGCTCATTTATTTAGCAAAGCACTCCATAGTGTTGTGCAAATGAGTGAATCGGTGCGCTTGCGGTTCACATGTCGGGCTACATGAAGTGAGCCATTTAAGTGATACAGCGGTCGGCTGGCTTCACATGTTTTAATCAAAATTCTGTTAATCTGGGCTCGATTTAAATCACTCCAGTTCCTACCTCGTTTCTGAGCTTTAATCATTTTAATAAAAACCAACATTGTTTTATATAAGTACCAGGTTTTACCAGCGGCTTCGCTCGCGTTTGGGTTCTTGAAAAGTATTATATATGTTACTTTTAATACCTTCAAGAATATGTGTAATAATATTAAATAATAAAAATATATTATATGTGTAAAATAATAATATGGCGATAGCAATAATGATATCGCCGTGCTGGTCCAACTTCCCACTACCGACCAGATCACTCGACCGGATTGCTATGCAACCACTCGCCTTTTTCCGATCGGGATTGATACATTAACTGACAGGTCGCCTCTTGCTAGCTCTTTGTCGTGTGAAATTTGTTAGGTCGGGGCTCAACGTCCGGAAATGGCTTCTGTGTGGCGCACAAACCTCACAAGTACCGAAATTACGCGTCCAAAGTCAAGCAAAAGGTCCTCAACGACACATACTTAAAAGGTTTACAAGTAAATTACCTACTTTGTTCGCTTTCAAGAAATAAGTAATACTAATTACCTATTTCCTACTCATTTCTGGTAATACACACATTTGCAACGCGTTGGTCGTTGTGGTGATATTTAATTAGATTTAAGAAATTTTTTTTTGTCAAGCCTGTAATTCGATAAAATGTCCTAAAATACAAGGAGAATAAATAATAAGCAAATTATATGCTTGAGCTATGGTGCTAGTATTACGAGGTATTTAAATAGATACCAGAAAAAAAATTATAAACATCCAGACCCGAAAATGCAGACATGTAAATGTTCATCACACAAGTGCCTGCTCCCGCTGGGAATCGAACATGAGCCTCGCCTCGACTAACGAGGCGGTCAAATTGATTATGTTTTCAAAGAAAACGTTAGTGAAAGTAAAATGCGAGCAGTAAATGTATTGATTTTAGTATTTAATTGTTATGGCGCATTCGTAAAATTACGAGAATGTACCTATGTTTATTTTAAGTGCGTATATCTCACTACTGGAACTTGACGCAAAAAGTACAAAGCTAAGAGAGTTTAAGCGCTCTCTTCATTTTTTTCTCTTTTTTTTAGACAAATTAGGTACACTTGACTTAACCCCAAAGTGAGCAAACTATAATGCTCGTATCATGGGTACGCTGATCAAAGATACTTATACATAGAAATGTTAAATAGTATAGATATCTACGATCCTATACCTATCCCGAGCCTAGCGTTAGGTCTACGATCGGCCAACAATCAAATCTAAAGGTGCGATTAATGAACTCCCTTAATCCTATTCGCCGCTGGGGAACTCAAAGACTGACGATAATAACAGATCTGTAACTGGGCCAAAATAAAGCAATTCGGTAGATAGTGAAACTGAGTGAAACGCGTAACACGTTACGGATATCCGTTTTCACTTTTGAATGAACGATCTTTGCATATAATTGATTCCATAGTGTACAGCGTAGTCCGCAGCCGCGGCCCGCGGGACACGGACCGCCGACGGACCTTGCATATTTCATCGAAAATACTGTTCCTTTTGATCTCTCCGTATAATATTGAAATGCACGTCTGCGCTCGCCAACACTTTACTGCCGTGCGTCTTTACTCCCGTTCTCTTACTTTACCATGTTATAAAAACAATTTTAGCGCTACTCAAATTGCTTACACGAGTTCGACTCGCTTGTTGCTGGATTGTTGGGACTCATCGCCCGTCGAGGTCGTCGACTGTCGACTTCACGATCAATACATTACAAATAAATCCTGAATAGTAAATTAACGAAAATTACAGTCCACGTTTTTCTCAAACCGTACACGTGCCTTGATTTCGCACAAATAAAATAACTAACTAGGTATTTGTTTGTTCGCTGTAATTGTATTGATCATAGCTGGGTACCCTCCCGCACCCGAACCACACAGGCCAGAACCGTATCTTGTATATTTTACATGTATAGCATATTTATATGTTTAGTATATTTCACATGTGACATATATATTTCGACACAATGTTTAACACTTGAACATAAATTGTTTTAGCGCTACTGTGTTCGCCCCACGGTTGCGCAACATCAGGCGCACGTGCTAATATATGGCATATTACACAAAGGCAGTTTGCGTAAAATTCACTTTTAATATATGACTAGCCGTGCCCCGCTGTTTCACCCACGCCTGCACCTCATCAATGCCTTTCTCAGATTCAGACTGGTCTAAGCGAAAACATTGTTTAGATATTACTGATTGCTGAGAGATAAGTCAGGTTATTATCGAATTAATTTTTCAATCAGTGGCTACTCGTTAAGACCACACTTGCGACGGGTGCTTGAGGAAGCTTTGATTACGAATAGGTAAGGTCTGATATAGTTTTATATTGACTGACTTTAAAAAGGAGAAGGTTCACAACTTGAATGTTTGTTACGCGTTTACTCTCCTAATTATAAATCAATTATGAAGTTTTTTGATGTGAAACATCTATACATAGGCGCACGTAAAACAGATTACTGGCGTGGCGTCGCCACGTTATATTTATGATAGTATATATTTATACTAATATTACAACGAGGAAAGGTTTGATTTTTTGTTTGTTTGTTTATTTGAAATGAATAGGCTCCGAAACTACTGGACCGGTTTCAAAAATTCTTTCACCTCTAGAATGCTACATTATCCTTGAGTGACATAGGCTATATTTGTAACTAGAAAAAAATAGGAATCCCTACAGAAAATTCAAAAATGTAACACAAGATGTAAAAAATTAGCTATAAAATGTCCGTCCCCGCATGCGCTGCGAAAACCATTTACAATAGCAGTATAAGATGTTCTACAATATTAAAGAACTTATTAATATCTACAAAAAAAAGTTCGCGACACCATATAGGTATCTAACTATTACAGTTACGGCAATATAACTACTTTTATACATTTTAAATGTTATTAAAAAGGGGTAAGTACCTAATATTCGGAACATTTATACATTCTTATCTATCCTAATCAAAATTAATCATTTCATATTGAAGACTATTTCAATACCTTGAGATTACTTTTTTAATAATTCAAATCGAAAAGTCCATTCAAAAGATATTACAAAATTAAAAATGTAATTCTTAACAAAATACCTACCTACCTACCCTAGGAAATTATAAATCGCGCGCATGGTGCGCGACGGCCGACGACACCACGTGAGTTTGTATCACGCTAGCCACTTGACCTGGATACGCTCGTTTAGTAGAATAATATAATTAATCGGGTAATGTAATCTATGCTAATAATAAAGAGAAAGATTTTATTGTTTGTTTGTATTGAATAGGCTCTAAAGCTGCCCGGCCGATTCGGTAAATTCTTATTCCATTCGAAACCCACATTACCGCTAATAAAAATAGGATTTTACCTCGGTAACATACTTCATTCCTACGGGAAAACCGGTAATAGGACAACGGGAGTAGGGGAGAATTACCCTTTCGTGTTGAGATATGTGGCACTGCTGTCGGTATGTCAATTACTAAACGGCTTCACCGATTGGATTGAAGTTTTGTAAGTGTATTTCCACTGTTTCTCAGAAACGTATTAGGTATGCAGAGCAAATATTTTTTTCTATACACGTATATAAAAATTAATCGCCGTAATGTAGTTAACTACGAGCATACTGAGAACTTTTGCCAGGATAGATACACCAATTATAAGGAGGTAAGATTTGATTGCTGGTTTGTTTGTGTTTAATAGTATTGAAATTTATTTTACGATTGAAAGCGAATACTGTCCCTGATGAACATAGGCTACTTTTTAAAGCAGGACTATGCTTCATTCCCACAGGAAAACGGGTAATAGGACACCGAGTCGTAAAAATGATCCTTCCGTACTTACCTATTTAACATACCTAACTTCTAAACGGTTAAACAGATTTGAAATTTTAAATGTGTATTTCAATAGTTTCCTGTGTGGTTTCAAAATACAATTGGACCCGGTAAGTGGAGCTCCTGTCGGTATATCATCTACACCATAATGTCGAAGAGGAAAGATTTAATTGTGTGTTTGTTTGTATTTAATAGGCTCCGAAACTACCGGACCGATTTGAAAAAACATTTTACTATTAGAAGCAGTCATTATTGCTGAAGCACATATGGTGCCTTATTTCTATGAAAAATTAGAAATTTGTCCACCCTTGCGATGCCGGGACGGGCTGCTATTATACAGTCTATATGCAGTAGTGTGTACGGTGTGGCGACGCGTCGCCATGCGCAATCGACTGTGCGATTCTCTCCTATCGTAATATTTTATTTTATCATTATGACATATTTAATTCCTATCACAATCTGCTATTTTTTGCATATTACTTTTACAAAATAATGTCAATGTTTCACATCTGCCAAGCGTCCCGTGACGGCTCACATTTTTTTTGGAAGAATGTTTACATGTTGAACTTGTTTAAAAGATGGTTTCACGTAGTAGTATCACTGTACTTATGAGTTTTTCTTAATAATGCGTAGGCATGTTTGTTTACTCAGACGACTCAAGTATAAAATCAGACGGGAGTTAAAGGGTTTTACTGTGCTTGAATAATGAAAGGCCCGTCCTGGATCTCTGGTCACCAAGCGGATACCTCCACGTAGCCCACGTACATGGGTCTCTCCATCTCTCGTCAACTTGAACAAAGTTAAATTTTAAAATATATTTTTCCTGTGCGATTCAATTCAAAATATCTGCTTACGAAACAGTTTTTGTAATAAACTTAATCTTGTGGTTTCTGTTGAGTGAAGTGAAGAAATATTGGTAGCGTCGCGGGTGAGTTCGAACCTTAACGACGGTTATTGCTTGATTTGGCAATTGTCACATTAAATAAAAAAAGTGATTTAAAACCGAACGTCCTGCAGCTCCATACATTCATTATGTCGGTTCATCGCATTATATCGAGTATGTAATTATTTGGAAAACATCGTAGGCATTAGACGTAATAAATTGAATATTCCGATAATTAGCTGGTAAATTGGTTTACCGTGTGCAGAAGTAAGTGTGCGGTGGTAAGTAAATAACTGAACCGGTGGAGCACGTTATACACGCGTCACTTGACTTCGGATCTGTTACATAACACGCCAGCAGACCACACTTAATACAAACTTGCTCGCGGACAAACATTTACTTTCCAACAATGTACATAACACAAACGGTAGCCCGTTTGCAGTACCAGTTGTCCCGCAGATTGTCGACGTAAACAAAGAAACTTCACTTCAGACTGAGGATAGTCTGCGTTTCTGATAAGAAAAGAATCAAAAATTTCAACTCCTGAATTGAATCCTTAGTACTTTAATTGGCAGAGCATCACCAGGAGACGAAGGCCTTTCAGCCTCCATTGGCTCCATTCGAAGATGAATTGTTTTAGTTCATAAAATTGTTGTTGAAATGTCTCCCAAATATGGGAAAGTGCTCAAATATAATAAATATATACTTTTCATTGCCGGCACTTGGTACAATTCCATTGTAATACATACGCATTCTGAAATAACACATTCAACAAAACAATTTATTTAAATAAATAACTTAAAAAACAGAACTTAGTAACGGCAGTGTATATTTAATAAGCATATTAAGTAAATGTAAATAAAGGTTTTTGTGGAAAAGTATAAGTGTTATTTAAAAAAGCAGATAACCGTTTGTTCAAAATTATAAGTTCCGCACAAAAATTTAACTTCTGTCTTAACGGTACTAACACTTATAAAATTTAACCACAACAAAGGAAACAACGTTTAGACATAATATGTGCATACATTAGATAAAGTCATTAAAAGTAGAGATTACAGAAGTGTGGACGCGCTTTCGGGCTCAAGCTTTTCTAATTTGTTTAATGGGTAACTAAATATCGCTCGATAAATAAACTCACAATTGATCGAAAGTAAGCAAACCAATATCTTTGAGTGTTTATTTGTGAGTAGCTAAGGTTAAACAATGACACTAATACCAACTAGGAGATACATTGTAAACTCGTATATCCTGAAATATGACGACTATTTTAATCAAACTTTTATTTGAGATTCGAAGCTGAGGCGATTAGGCGTGTATTATTACCACTGGACCATCGGAACGCTTGCGTAATGTATAGATATTAATTAACCTGCATGCTTGATGGAATAGGCAAAAACAGAATTATTGCGCAATAGCAGAAAATCCACGGGCGTGATTTGACGAGTCGATCTATCTGCTAGTTTTCTTATTTCCTATAAAGTCAACAACGCTGCGGTCGTCCGGGTGTTCAATAGTTGAAGTAAAATATAAATAACACATTCAAATTTAAAGTACAAAAAATTTGGTCTCATTGCGAACATAGGTCGACCTTCACCGAGCTGATAACAGGATACCTTGTCTATTCCTCCCGCCATAACGTCAGCGCTTGTCGTTTCTGTTAGGAGGATAAGGTAGCCGGTAAACTTACTTTTGCTCGAGGCCTAACATACCGGCCTGAGGATGGCCCGTTGGTGTCTATAGGCGGCGTGAATTTCTTACCACCAGGAAGATGTCTGCTTGTTTGCCTTTCAGATTTACGTCAGATGTTGAAATAAAAGACGTTTAAAAAGACATAAACTTACATTTTTATTAGGAACTCTTTCTTTTTATCCTTTATTACTGTTATTTATTGATATATTGATATATTGATTTTATTTAGTAGAAACTTCTTTTATTTTAAATATAAAACTCTTCTATCATTTTTTGTTCCTCATTAATCTTCTTTCTGAACTGATCGAACTAAAAGAAGAAGGGGATTTTTTTTAAATGTCAATCTATTTGAGAACCCATGTTAATTTTTTTGCTCCAGGGAAACTGATAAATTCTCTAATTTTTTATGTACTTAGACATCATTTTGAAAATGAAGTCGGTTTTTATCAGATATTTAAAATACATAATTTGTATAAAATGCGCATGTTTCACTACTAATGTTGAGTCGCCACAGTAAAACAACTTCTAACTTCTTTAACTCTAATCTGCCTCGTACCTAGAATGACCTCTCTTACCACTCTACCCCTGGAGGATCACCTTCGTTTAATGTGAAGTTACTATCGTTATTGTTTGTAATAATGCCTTAATATTTTTTTTGAAACATTCAACTTCCGTTGGAAGTTCTCAAAAAATGTTAATATTTAAAAAAAAACAATTTTGATAAGAGCCTCATAATCTCAACGGGTAGCGTTGGAGAGCTAAATATTAAATAAGTAGTATACATTGGCGAAGCCGCGTCTAACAGCTATTCCTATACATAACAATGAATCCCGATTACCGTTGATAATCGCATCAGGCGTTAACCGTTGGACCATTTTTGCTATTTATTATTTTTGTTGTGTTAGTTATCGTTAAGAGAAGGTTCCTACAAAAAAAACTGAGAAAATTGCAGGGAAAGCAAGAAAATCAATATTTTATTGTATTATAGTATAGTTGTCATTGTTAATCGGTACGAAAATGTTAATCGGTTTGCCAATTTGGCTAATCCATGATAAATATAGCTAAAAAAAAATCTTGAGCTCTTAGGCTAAGAACTCGGCAATAAGATAGCGGCGTCTTTAACATCTATAATGTTTAGGTTACGAATAGTTCTTACCATCAGTGGAGTATATACTGTTGGCAGATCATCTTATAACATAAAACCCCTTCATTTCTACATATTGGGATAGTAGATTTTTCTAGACGTCATTCCGGATACAATGAGCTAACGGACATAATTTTAAGAGTAGTATCTCTATTTTGTACCATTTTCAACTTGTCGACTAGACTATTTATGAGATTCAGGTATAAGAATTAAAAACGTCGTTAAGTTTTGGTCGATATCTATGCAATAAAAATAAAGGATTTTTTGTCATTATTGGATCTTCTGCTTGATTTGTAAATTAGCTACCCCCGGGGCTGTTCAAAATAAAATTCATTGCCTTTTTTTGCTCCTAGGTTAAATATATCTGTTTACTTATAGTAATTCGGAAATGAAAATGTTTAAACAAAACTGGGGAAATCTTATTACCATTTATTAATCTTTATGTCATTCTAGAATTCTGCGAATTTCGAGTTCTAGTATTTTTCCATTGCTTAGATCACTATATCATTGTCATATTTTCTCAAAGCTCAATTTTGCTGTAAAAGTGATCAATTATGCATCGATTTCAATTTATTTAATCCCGCACGCAGTCTAACACTTCTAGATCGAGCGAAATTGATATTTTGTTTACGTAAGGCGGCTTATACTCCACGGTAATAAACAGATTGGATTTCACCAAAACTCCAAAACAATTGGTATAATTGAGTAGAGTTCAGCTGCCGCTCAGTACGCTCCATCAATTTGGGCACTTTAAAATATTTTTACTGAAAAAGTAAGAAATATGTTAGCTTAGTATTTTTAAGACTAAAATCTCATTTAATATTATTTTGTATGACCTTAACACATTTTAATGAATAACTTAATAGGTATTTTTTCTCACAATTTTGATGTGTTTCTTTCGGAAAAAAAATCGAAATGTTTTTGCTGAGAAAAAACCCTGTACACAAGTGAGATTCGCAATTTAGGTCGACCTTCCCCTTTTGACGTCTCTCGTAAGTTATGGATGGGCAAAAAATGTCTCTTGCCACATTTTTTTATGAAATATCTCTTAGCACCTTCTACTGTACCTAGTACGTAGCAGGTGTGTCTAGCGAACGAGCAGAGTGTGCTCGTATAACATAGGCTCTATGATCGGCGCTCCGTGGAAACTATATTTTATTTACATTTTATAATATGGAATATAATTAATTCTCTATCACTATAAACGATTGTTGAAAATTTGAGGTTTTTGCTGATTTGAATGCTGCTTTGTGCATTGATATGATAAGTTTAAATGCTAAAGCTGGTATTATACCAATTATAAATCGCTTAATGTATCCTATTACGAACGATATTTACGAATCTGCAAACATATTAACAATTTATAGCACATGAGGTTACAACATGTTTCCAATGGCCGCTGCTGTAGCAGGCCGCGTTGCGAAACGGCTCCCCTCGCGTGGTACTTGATCCTGATACATTTAATTACCCGTCCATTACAATATTGAGCCAACTATAATCTGCGTCAGCAGAAACTCTTGCCAAAACAGTAAAACATGTTTTTGAAAGACCTCGACTTAGTTTTTCGTCCATTTAAACATCACGTGAGTGGAGCCTTCGCAAGTGAGTTGATAAGTGAGCTGGTTTACGTAATCCACTTATCTCGTTACGTGAGTGATTTTGTCGAGGAATTCCGGAGAGTCGGCCATATTGTCTCCAGTATAAAGCCATTTGTTTCGTTCTGCACTGACATTCTCATTTTCGATCACTTTCATTGTTATTCTGTCCCTATTGAAACTTATGAATAACAGGCTAAGTTTTCAAAGAAGTGTGGTGGTTGAGCTTTAAGAAATTATAAAAATACGGTTATTAAAAATTATATTTATTTCAACGGGGTCAAATTTAAAAGTTCGTATGACATACGACTACCCGTTGTGTGAAAGCGTTGAATGAGTTCGTTACTTTCTTAATATATTGACAATTTGTCGGTGTGTTACCGGTCGGTCTGGGCATCTATGTTATGTAAATCCGCGATGTAGTTGTCGAGCCCTCGCCCTAAATAAGACTTATGCATGATTCATTGTACCTTTCAAAACTGAATGAAATCGCGTATGTTTTAAATAGTAACAAAACAATTTGAACAATGGTTTAAAACAAGCGCACACAATTATGCTCAAATTTTGTTCATGATTTTGAACAAAATTTTTGCTAACCTAAACATTATTATTGTTTAGCTTACCAAACGGCCAATACATTGATTTATATTAAATTGTATATTAAATGTATAACCCGATCCGGGAGCAGAGTTTTCTACCTGTTGTATAAAGTCGGACTTGGCACAATTGTAGTTGTTAACTCAAAATATCTGTGCGTTTTTGCGATTTCGGACATTGAGCACTTCCGAATGAAAGCTTCCAAACCCCGAACGTTTTGTCGAAAATTCTACCTAAAATTAAATGATATTCTACTAGACGTGTACCGCGTCTTCGCTTATGAATCAAAAACTCTGAATTTATGTTCAATTACAGATTTATCCGCTTTCCCACACAATGTAATCTAATGTTATCTATATATCTAATGTTAATATATCCTACGATTTTTGTAGAATGAAATTTTCTCAATTCTTTCAAGTTTGCTTTATATTAATTATTATAAACCTACTTTATAAAGATAAATCGACCCAGCCCACCGTAGATATCCTAGTTTTAGTTTTGGTCGGTGTAGTAAGACGTGTACGCTAACCACTCAACAAGGTGACAAGGCAGTTAAATAAACAAAATAACTATAAAATAAACTGTAAAAAACAAATTGAGATTATTTGATGATGTAATCACAAGTACACAAGCACACAAGTGAACTGCTTGTTACTTGATAAAATCGTTTAAAGTATAGAAAAGGGATGACTTGAAAATGTGCTGTCAAGTGTGGTGTTCCGCGGCCGGCGCCCGTGGCGTACGTTGTACTCGATGCTTTTAGCTTCAACTATATCATTTCGTTAGACGTCACAAACCTCTAGAATAGAGTTTTTGTCACCTAACCAAGAACATGAGACACATCTCAATGGCCGTAATATTGTTTGTTAAAAGTATCTTCGTTGTTTACAACGGACTTCAATTTGAATGTATGTTTTATGTTTTTTTTTTCTTTAGATTTGTTACGTCTCTATCAGACGACATTGGTACCTAGTCCCCGTGTTGGTATGTCTGACAGTCAGCCGTCCTGCTCAACGGCTCGTAAGAGGCTAACAAAGGCGATACGGGCCATTGGCAACAAGACCACTCGTGAGATCCACCGTCATAACTATTACTGCGCCATAATGGCAACGTTATTTTTCGGTCCAGAGGGTAGGGTAGTCGGTGGACTTAACGTCACCTACAATGTCTATGGTGTCTATACGAGTAGATATACACACATATATAGTATATACGTCTTATCTATAAAATCCCTCTTTTCCGTTAAAAAAGTGAACGAGATTATAAATTAATTATATTAACGGGATAATGAAAAGACGCCTTCAATATTATAAACCATTTGGATTTATGATAGAATTTGCTGTAGTGATGATGTTAAGAACTACGAAACATCTTGATAATATAAATATAAATTACGCGTCACGTTTGTTACTCCTAAACTACTTTGCTGTTGTTGTATGCAGTTTGGTTAATCTTGAAAGATAGGATAGGACAAACAGATTACATATTGGCTGACGTCTCCGAGTGTTGTTGCCGTCGTGAGTCGTGACGTCTCCAAGCAATGTTCCTCAGCTGCGTTAGCCTTCTGACAGTGGTCACGAGATACAAGACAGTAGTTCAACTACATATTGTTGATAAATTTGATTTAATCTTTATTTTCGAATAGAACCAATAACAGTTAAAGGTATATTGAGTATATTAATTTGGTGCAAGTGTTTGTAATAAGGGTGTCGACGGTGCAATGGAAATAAAAATCGCTTTTACTATTAAATTGCTTTTAAATTACTAAGGAATTATTATCATTCAGGTGTGGTATGTTTTAGATTTTATATGTTATTGCTACGATATGTAACTTATGAAACGTAGAAGCCTCTCTAAAACAGACAAAAATGTAAGATTTAAGACGCAAGACAATGTATTAGTAGTACATACAAGCAGCCCGTCTTGGCTTCGCACGGGTAGACAAATTTCTAATTTTTCATAGAAATAAGGCACTCTATAATGACTACTTCTAATGGTTAAATGTTTTTTTTTCAAATCGGTCCGGTAGTTTCGGAGCCTATTAAACAAACAATACAAACAAACACACAATCAAATCCTTCCGCTTTTACATTATAATGTAGATGATATACCGACAGCAGCTCCACCTACCGGGTCCAATATCTGGTAAACTCAGTCGGTAAAGCCATTTAGTGTAGTTGACATACCGAAACAACACGAAAGGGTAATTCTCCCTTACACCCGTTGTCCTATCACCCGTTTTCCTTTAGAAATGAAGCATTTTACCGAGATAAAATCCCATTTTCATTAGCGGCAATGCGGGTTTCGAATGTAATAAGAATTTACCGAATCGGCCGGGCAGCTTTAGAGCTTTTATTCACTACGAACAAACAAACAAGAAAATCTTTCTCTTTATTATTAGTATAGATTACATAAATTCTATTAACCGAGCGAAGCCAGGTAAAGTCGCTAGTGTGATACAAACTCACGTGGTGTTGTCGGCCGTTGCGCATCACCCGCGCGTTTATAATTTTCTAGCGTAGGTAGGTATTTTGTTAGGAATTACGTTTTTAATTTTGTAAATTATTTTGAATGGACTTTTCGATTTGAATAATTCAAAAACTAATCTCAAGGTATTGTAACAGTCTTGAATATGAAAAGATTTATTTAGATTAGGATTAATAAGAAGGTATGGATAGCATGTTTCGAATATGACCAGTATTTTTAATAAGTTTTAAAATGTATAAAAGTAGTTATATTGCCATAACTGTAATAGTTAGATATATGGTGTCGAGAACTTTTTTGAAGATATTAATAAGTTCTTTAATATTGTGGAACATCTTATACTGTTATTGCCAATGGTTTTCGCAGCGCATGCGAGTTCATACATTTTACAGCTATTTTTTTTTGTTACACCTTGTGTTACATTTTTTAATTTTTAGTAGGGATCCCTAATTTTTTTAGTTACAAAAATAGCCCATGTCCATCAGGGATAATGTCGGCTTCTAATGTGGTGAAAGAATCTTTTAAATCGGTCCAGTAGTTTCGGAGCCTATTCATTTCAAACAAACAAAGAACAAAGGTTTCCTCTTTATAATATTATTATAGAATATGTTTTTTTTATTATATATGACTAGAAGTACCTAAGTCAACTGACAGGATATTTATTCGATTCATTTTGTTAGTTTGATGCATTCTATCGTTGATATTGACACAATGAGTTTTCTATATGCAATCGTAATTTAGATAGAACCTGGTGTCTGGTGTTCGGTACAGTAAGTCCACAAGTTCTGTAAAACGTCCATGCTATTGTAACGTTACGTTAATCGTCCTAAATGATTAAAAATGACAAACTATTTGTATAGATTCAACTAGGGATATAATGTAATGTTTGGCACACTCTAGTACAACCACGCTATGCCTTTGTAATCATATGTAATCCCTCTTCCCTTGATCTTTCCGCACGAGTGGCCACTATGTTATCCCATAATCCTATTAATGTTCGACTAGACATATTAATGTCTATAATTATTTTTGTAGCGTTGTTTTGAGTTAAATGTCTAAGCATGTATTTTGCTTGCAATTTATATATCGATTTATAAATATTCAATTCGTATCAATTTGAGGCGTGGCGCTTCTCTATTGCGTTACGTGTTCGTGCTGCGTGTGCGCACCTCGCCTGCGTATTGTTACTTATTATTAAACATAAGCGCAGAATTTCCAAAAGTATACCTTGGTCAAACTGTTCAGTTACGTAAATTCAACTTCAAGAAAGAGGTCGATCGCAGAATCCAACTAGGATGGGCAGCGTTCGGGAAGCTAAAGGGTATGTTCTTGTCTGATTCACTTTAGAGGCTAAAGTCGAAAGTCTTCGACCAGTTTGTGCTACCGTTAATAACATACGGAACTAAGACTTGGCCGTTAAATAAGGGTCTCTTAATTAATTACCACAGTATCGCTCCGCGTGCTATGGAGAAAGCTATGCTCGGTGTTTCTCTGTGAGATGTGATCCGTAATTCGGTTATCCGCAAGACAACTAGAGTAACCGACATAGTCCACGGAGTCAGCAAGCTGAAGTGGTAATGGGCAGGCCACATTGCTCGCAGAACCGACATCCGCTAGGGAAGAAAGATTCTCAAGTGGCGGCTCCGGAACGAAGGCGAGTTTTGGAAGACCTCTCAGCATTGAGACCTGTGTCCAGCATTGGACATTGATGATGATGATAAAGCGCCTCTAGAGTACCTAAATGTATTTACTTGATTAACTTGAACCGGAACACTAACGTTATTACTGCATTCTATATATAGCGCAACATAGACGAATAACCACATATAACTAGTTAACATGAGTTTATTATTCGTCACCAGAACAAGTTTTAGCACTTGACGCCAAGCAAATAGGGCTCATTTCTGTCCAAGCGCACTTGCAACGTCACTTACAGATACTAATCGCTAATTCATCACGTTTTCACGCAAGGTATTAGCTAAGTGACAAGCATTTTATGCGAAGCTGGCGTGAACTAACTGTTAGTCACAGCGTCCTGTATAGGTATATTATTGTACTCTTTGGTCACAGCATTTGTGGGAAGTGAATCTATGTTCCTCTGTTCCAAGTTGTCGCGCAGTTTAGGCTTATTACTCTAAAGACATGAACTATATCAAAAAATAACCTACAAACCGAAAATAACTAATTTAGATGCAGTGTAATTTGTAATATGATATGACACAGTGAAATTGAGGTAGTAAGTAATAACATACTAAATGTGAATGAGAGAATATAGCCGAGCTTACATTTCCGCGTGTTACATAGCGGGCAAAAGAAATGAGAAATATCTGTTTTCCATTAATAGGTATGTGTAAAGACCACGAACAGCGAGTAGCGATGGATTTATACAGTGTGATGGCTTACGTAACGCTTCCGGGTGTCGCTAGTGCCTCACGGAGCCGAGAGCAGCTCGTAACCTGTACGTGTGCGGATTGTGTTCGACGGTCTCTCGGACCAGTTGACGCCGCTGGCAGCTCTTCACGTACAAGTGTGTGTTGACTCGAACCTTGTTTTGCGTACCCCGATACGGCCGGCGTGTTGACACTCCGAGTGTCCAGAGTAATAAGTTATCATCATTAGGTGACATTCGGCTGGGTCCATTTTATGAAGTCACATTTCAACAAAAAATTAAAAATGATTAATTAATTTTTATGTTTGGTGGTTAAAACCGGCTACCCACCACAATTCTACGTTATAAGGCATTTTCAAATTTAGTACACGAAATTGAGGCTTGATATTTTGCATAATTAACTGAAATAGTAAAAATAAATAAAAAAAATCAGACGTTAAAGGTAAAAATAAAGAATCAGATGCGTTAATAAACAATCTGTAGCCCTTTTAATATTCCGCAAAGGGTCTATGACCCCGCGCCATGTATGGCAAACAGCTTAGAGCGCTTCCTTTTTAGCGACAATAGCTATGTTTTTTATTAAATTATTTGTATTCATCTTTTTTTATGTTTTACGTTTTTAGGTACCTATTCCGAGTCCTTAGCTGAAATATCGTTAAGTAATTCAAGATAACCTTGTATAAATAACTAGGTTTTCATTAACAGTATTTAAACGGTAAGCAAGAAATTATTATTTTCGTTTTGATAGGTATATAATTATTAGCGATATTGGAAGGAAACAAGCATACGGATTCCCCAACGGTTATAATTATGGATCCAAGCCAGCCTAAGACTAAAGTGCTAATCCTCTTGCGTTAATGAGTTTACCTACCCTTCAGACTGTAACACGACAGCAGAGAGAACTAGAACTATAGGTATTTGCAGTAATAAAAACGTTGACGTGACAGCTATTTTGGTTAGAAACGTTGACAACAATTGCGGATCCAAATCGTCCTCTTAACGATTAGTTTTATGTTTAACCGATTTTGATGAAGGAAAAAGATATACGTTCGACTCATATATATTTTTCTATGTATGTTTAATGATTTCTCCGTCATTTCTAAACCGATTTTAGAAACTCATTTTTTTTATTTCGAGAGGTGCTATTGCCACCAAGTCTGGATCTGATGAATGACGTCTAGTATTTCACAAAAAAGGGAAAGTGACAACATTTGGTTCATCTTGTATTATTAATAATAATTGTTTATTGTTTCTTGTACTATGGTTTGGTCAAAGTTTTCCTTTGGTCGAAACTTGGGCAGTATAACTTGGGTATCAATTGTTATATTAAAGAATGAATAAACAATGACTTCCAACGCCATTTTTGATGTAGGAACAATTTATATTGGCAAGAAACTTCGCAGTTGCTCTTTTTCAACAAATTTAATGAAACTTTGTTCTATTGAGTCTACAAAAGTTCTCACTAAAACATTGTTTAATACTTATTTGGTTTTGTTTAATGCCACAATCGCCTACCTTTGTACCAAGTTGCGAAAAACTCCCAAAAACTATCTGCAACGCTCCAATAAAACCCCTTAGGGGTAGCACCTTGCAACCGTTTGTAAAACTTACATATATATATATATACTGTCAACAATTCTTGTTTTTAATGCTTTCAATAAATACTAATTGTGTGGTGTGCGGTGGCAAGCGGCTTCGGCTGGCCTTGAACTTGCGCGACCGCGATGTCAACATTCTGCACCAAGTGACCCAGACAATGATATCTATGTCCACTTACAGTTCCACTCGTCACCGACAACGAACTTTTGGCCAACAAAGATTGTCTGCATCTTCGTCCTTACCTCTTCTTCCTGCAGTTTGTTGGAGTCGGACGTTCAGGGCTTCCCTATTGCACTCTATTCAATGGCAATTCAAAAGTCTATCTGTTCAACGATTTTCTATGTTACTGAGATTAAATCAAAGTATATTCATGTCCAAATCTCCGAAAAGGTAGACAGAGACACAACCAGGGCATGCATGACTAATGGTCAATAGATGACACTTCGACATTTTCTACACAAAAATTGTTACTTAATGAAAAATTAAAAATGTTGATTGACGCCTCTGAGAGCCGTTAGTCCCACAATGTGATGAGCAAGCCTTTCGCCAACTGGGTACGTTTCCAATCCCGGGCAACATTATTTTTATTGTGATTGTAAAATTTAAAATACACATTATCTTTTTTTTGCCCACGCGGGGGGTCGAACCCGGGACCTCAAGAGGTCAAGTCAAGTGCCGGACCGCTAGACTTCAGAGGCGAGGCGAAAGAGAAAACGTCTTTGCAAAAGTTCCCCAATTACATAATATAATGACTAGCAACTTTTCCCTGTTGGGAAGTATATCAAAATTTTTTAGTACCTACACAAAGATGTAAACAAATGACAGACATGGAAAAGTCTGATTATTTCACGCAAAAGACGAAAGTGTTAAACCCAAAATGCCTTAGACATGTGAACGCGCGATAAATTTTATATAACGCAACTTTTTGTATTTACGCAATTTGATAAAATGACGTAATAAATACCCGTAATTAACTAGTGACGTGTGCAACTAGTACAGCTCCCAGTGGCGCTATGTTTAGGTACATGTAAGTTGCACTAGTTCCTTTAACTCGTTTCCTGTCTGCCCTTGTGGCCACTCAATAAATTTTGTATTATTGCTGAACACTTGTATGACTTGAATATTAATGACTAACCCGTAAAATGTACGGTCACATCGTCACGGCAGTGTCACGACGGTTATGACTCGCACTCCTAAAACTTTTGTTATCTATCTGCAGCCGTTATCATGAATACTTGCTGTAGGTCAGGGGTAGGTAAGTAGGAGCGGCTAGCGTAATGAGCTCATTATATTGAATATATTTGGTAATACGGATGTGTACGTAATACGGAGGCGCACCCTTCCCGTGTTAATATTCAATAGCCGGTGCGCTGAGTACCCCTTGACATGTAGGCTCCGATATGTTAACTGCTGCCTTCACTTATTTCCGCTTTAATATCCTCCCTCTCATCCTCCGCTTACACGAACTGTCGATATTAAATAAATTCTTACTTCATATACATTGCTGCATTTACATGGTACCGGAACGGAAACGAGAGAGACAAATTTCCTCCATCCCAACCTGAGCGTAATTTAATCGACCTGCTCAAGACAGATGACCAAAAGCGCAATAGGTGAGTGGCGAACACTACGTTGTAAACCCTGCAGGATCAGCTGGTGACACCAAGCCTGACGAGGCCCGAGGGTTTAAATTTCATTGTGCCGGAGCTGTGTTTACATACCGAGCATTTTGGCAACTCAACTCTACATTTCGAATTACAGTATCATCTAAAATCTAAAATGGTTAATTAGTTACTTCATTCACTGTTTGATAAATCAGAACTGAATCAAAAGCTTTACTCATTAAGCCAGTATAAAAAAACATTTGTCAATTATTCGATTTAGTTTTCCGAACAACTGACATTACCTAAGTTCCATAGTTTAGAAAAACCCCTGTTTTTTCCAATTCCAATGAAGTATTCCAAATACTTTTAAAATGTACTTGCTACGTTATTTTCTTTCATAATCGTGTGTGTTACAAATATTTTGACAAACAGATAGACACAAATCTAGTCTTTTCGTTAGGTAAGACTTATTTTCACTTTACTGTTTGTTGGTGTTTTAAGAAGGCGGGCTTCTACAACATTTCGAATAACATCTATACTCAAAAAAGGACGTCATGGAATAATAAAAAAAGTACATTACCAATAAACACCACCATAATAAAATAAGTAACAACTATAAAGTATTTAATCATAGTCCTATGCAAATTTCTGTTGTAATTTAAATTTCGGCACAAACAGGTACCCTACCTTGAATCTTAAACAGATAGCGTGGGAAGTTGGGAAATAATACGGTGACACTTCCTTGGGAAATATTTAATCCAAACCATTCGATGTTATAAATAAATCGGTGCACATTTTATTCGGGGAGCAGAAAATTGATTCAAAATTAATGGCGAGTCAAAGTAGATTATTTGACCCAGATCAGTATTGTGACAGCCGGGAACTTTGTGTTCGTGTCTAGTATCGAATGTGCATACACTACGCCGAAAGTTCATTACGAATAATTATGCTGGACAATACAGAAGCAAGCCTGGACCCGGTAATCTGATACTGTACAAAGTCGATCCTATTCCCATTTTTTAAAATTTGTAGAAATTTAACGCTACCAGAAGGCTAAGTGCAAAAATACCTTGAGACAAACGAAATTATGACCATTGTAAATGTGAATTTCATCTGTAACAATGAACTCATTTATTAGGTACCTGGTCAGAACTGTGTAGGTATCTATAGGAAATAACCGTAAACACTAAAGGAATTAAAAATTTTGCCACAGGACTTGAATCCTCAATAACTCAAATGGTTAAGGCAAGTTGGTTTAAGGATGCAGGTTCAAATCCTGTCTGAGGCGAAATTTTTGCTTTCTTTAAAAATTGTAGAAATTAAGAATGTTATGGTTTTATTTATCAACATTTTACTTAATTCGGATATTTTGTTGAGCGTTCAATAAAAATCTTTATTAGCAGCAAAGTTTTAGCTGATTTTTTTAGAGATAATTATTGTTTGTTGATTTTTATTGCTGTTTACATGTATACTAGTAAGTGTTACTAAAGTGACTTCGTAAGTAAATACTAGTGGTCATTAGATTTCGATCGAATACTTAAGAAAAAATTAAGAAATTGTTTTTGGTTTTCTTGTTTTACTACATACTGATTGCTTGTTATAAATGATCAAAAATCTACGCATGTTGTATAATGAGTTTATACGAGGTGGCGGTGGTGGTGAACGAAAGTTCAACATTGAAATGCTCTTCAGTTAGTTGCTGCACCCTTACTCAGGGAAGATACGTACAACAGGTTACAGTTTACTATCGGCTCCACGGGCTTGTTCAATTATTGAAATGGAACTTTAGAATGAGGTGTCTATTGTACTTCCGTTAATAAAATTTAATCCATACGTGCCGTCGTCGTAGCTCGTGCTATCCATTGTCGTTTACACAGCTCAGATCTATTCATTATGAACACACTCCATTATTTTTTGTGAGTACGTTTCTACATTTAAACTTAATAAAAAATGCGATTTCAAGCATTTAACTCCGGTATTACAAATTCCGTCTAGCAACCATAAGGCAATTATTCGAAAGGCCCTCCTCAGTTCATGTCATTCACTTGACCTTCGACAGTGTCAATGTTAGTGTAATATGATCTACTTATATTTAGCAATAGTGATCGGGGATGTATTACTGTCACTCGCATGTTATGCCTTCCTTATTTAAATCTGAACTAGTTGTGTGCAATACGAAAGTAGCCGGTAATTAAATTGAAATAATGTAGTCGGTACAGTCAGCCACATCCGACGGTGCTTACACTGCGAGATATATTTGGTTGCGGTCATATTTCATCAAGTGTGGTTTTGTTAAATTATGGTTTGGTAACTGAGAGCCTACCTGCAGACAATTTCACTTGCGTATGGAATAAGATAACAATGTCTGGCCTCCTAGTTTGGGGATTGAACCAAAAATTCAGAAGTTAAAAATTTCCTTATTTTCCGAAAATTTAAAAATACTAAAATATATAAATACAAATACAAAAATCTTAGTTGCCGAGGAGTTTGTTTCGCCGTTTCTTCACAGCTTGGCTAGATTTGGCACGAAATGGTGGGGGGTAGTTGACGGCAGACGTAACTACACATAGCAACTACTTGTTATACATAGAAAAAATTGAATATTTAAATATATGTACCTACTTAAATATTATTTTTTATAAATATTGAAATTTGCACCTTGCACCTAATAATGTGGTAGAACATGTTGGAATGCCTTAATATTTTTGTAATATCTTTAAATTTAATAAGATTGCTTGATATCTCTTGTTTATCTTAGATGTAGTCTTATTACTCAAACGATACTATATATATTGGAGATGATCACGCATACGCAGGCCGAACGGGAACTACGGGACGAGTAGGCTGAGAGCTCACAATTTGAGGGTAGTTAGTGAATAATTCAGAAATATTAAAACAAAGCCGTAACACCTGATCTAGTCGTACAACCACATCGTAAACCTCATCATAATTATAAACAATAGAGTAGCTACGTAATTACTCACTACACTGTTAACAAACATTACCACAACCACGCACAAACAACTATAGCGTACACTCATTTGTTACTAAACAAACCATCAAACATTGGAGTAAGCCTGCTACTATGACAACACTACGTAAACACGTCACGGTGTTCGTGCTTAAGCAAATGCCAAACCCCCGAAGGGGAAAGGAGGGCTCCACCCCACCCCTCTTAACGTGAGTGCCGACCGAATAATGACCCCCGGACGAGCCACATCCTGGGCCGCAAGGTCCCAATTGGATTAAGAATTGCGACCTAGAAGTGTCTCTTTGTCAACCTATGATAGGGAGAGACTATTACCACTAGCGACCTCCGTTCTAGACAGTAGTCCAAACACTGAGAGACGTGCATAAAGCATGTCTGCCGAAATATGGCGGCGCTATGGTTTATATACACGTGGCCGCGGTGAACGGACCAATACGAAACGAGTTACTTGCTCATGCGCCACCTGTTGTGTTGTGTTTCAGATATTAGAAAATATACTAGCTCATGAGCTTCCGACACGGCCATCCTGCGAGACACACGTCCCTGTGTGTCAGCCTGTTAAACTAAATCGACATTTTCGGCCACTCCTGACAAATTTAAACTATGACCTAGTAAACTAAATTGTAAGAAAATTCAAAATAGTTCACCGTTGCACCGACGACACTCATGACCACAGATATTAGAAAATAGGTATACCAGCTCATGACCTTCCGATACATATATATATATATATATATATATATACTAGCTGCCTATTCCGGCTTTGCTCGGATGTTAATTTTGTGATTATAAATTGAGATGTAAGCTATCCTATCTTTCAAGTTGTATCAAACTGCACACGGTGTGCAAATTTGATTCAAATCGGTTAAGTAGTTTAGGAGTCCATCGCGGACAAACAACGTGACGCGTAATTTATACATATATATATATGAATATTAATGTTCGTTAAAATAAATCCGCACGTAATTGCTCTGTGTGATGGTGAGTGTACTGGTTTGTATCCACGTCCAGTAATTATGTTGCATAACGAAGACACAGAGCCAGTCGGCATGGTGCGGTACGCTGCTGGCCCAGTTTTGGCCACTCATTTAAATATGGGAGCAGTACTTGCTCATTGCTCGACATTCGAACATAATAGTAATTATGTACCTACATAATACTGCTATTATCATTGATAACAAAAACCTCGCTGTACTATTTTTATATTGAGGAAGGGTAACAGACACACGGATTTCTTAGCTCATTAGCTCTCTCAATTGTGGTTCAGGTACTTATTGTATAAGTAAGTTTAGATACTGATTACATTCATAACTATGAATTAATGAAAAAAACGAGTATATCAAAGAAATATTTTAAATAAATTAAAAAAAAACATTTTGAAACTACAAAAATAAACTTTTTAGTTGATATTTACATTCTTAAAAGCAAACTGCAAATACTGTTTTAAAGTTTATAAAAGACGATAACATTTTCAAACGAAAATAAAATAAAAATGAAAAGAGTAGTCCTTGTGTTTATTTGTAAGTGGGCTAAAGCAATAGGTCTTTAGATTTCGGAATTGCATATTATTGTTTAATTTTTGTATTTTCAAATTATGTATTCAATATATTTCTCTTGTACGCATTTTACATTTTAAATTAAGTGTCGTGTGTTATCGTATGATCGTACGGCAGTTTGGTCTAGTGTTAAAAAATACTCAGGTCTTAACTTTTTTTCAAAAAACACCTGTGTCAAGATGTGCTCGTGAAGCAGTAGGTACCTATCGCAATTATTGTAATAAACGACAAAAGAAATTTGGGGGTCAACTCCTTGGTTTTGCCTTCCTGGCCATTAGATGGTGATACTCAAGTAACATGTATGGTGTCTGTTGGCACCGTTTGTCTCCATCAGGAAGAGTCGCCTGCTTGCTCTTTAATTTATAACTCAAAAAAAATCAGTGTCACTCAGGATTTTAGTGAAATTTCTTCATGGCTAATCCAACTTGTCAGACAATAATTACCAACAAATAATTAGACTGTCGCATTCACAAAAGGAACATTAGCGAGGATGGTGAAATATCATTTATGACGCAACATATAGGTACAAGATGGCAAATTGTCCAGGGGTTATCGCCGCCTATTGACGCTCGACTCTTTCGAGCTCTCAAGGAGGAGGTGAGCGGGTATATTCTGCACAGGGTTAAAACGGACATTATAGGGATACTTAAGTATAAAAATATTCGGTACAATTAAATTGCCATAACGCTGTGGAGAGGCAGCGCTGTGAGTTAGCTTACTTAAACCATTTAATATTTCACAACTAGAAATCTAATGTAACTCTCCACAGAAATTAAATATTTTCCTTTATTACTTTGCCCTAACAACGTTTGTTACACGAACGTTTAAAACCTCGCATTTTTATGACTGACATAATCAAAAACGTGCCCTTTTTCTAGATGACTTCCCATCTGGCATTAAGTTAGACTTGTCGACTATGGATAGAACAGAAAAAAAACTGCACATGATCGATAATCAATGTCAATAAAATAATTACAAAGTTAGTACTAAAATAAGAAAAAATATTACTTGGAAAAGATGTTTCCTATTAATCGCATTAAATTCAACACGCAATTGATATTTATACGTGTGCCAGTTTCTCTGTAGAAAATCCAAAATTTTAAAAACAAAAGCATATTAATTAAGCTAAAGATTTGACTTGAGTTTGTACATGTCAAAACTACTAACTTTGATACGAGTCGATGATGGACTTACACATTATATTTATTTAATTAACTTATCTTGTATGTCTTCTAGTATATTTTTAATAAGGTTTATATGTCGCCGCGCTATGGGATCTATGGTATTATGTGGATATAATATTTACGTAGGTTAATATTCTAAAATTTGATTTGTGGGTGAAAACTAGCCAAACTAAATGTTAAACTGGAATCACGTGTAAGTAATATAAATAACAATGCTAAAACTATTATACATGGTTGTTTCTTAGCAAGTAGTATCCCACTGTTATAAGGTGTAAATGTTTTTTTTAAGTTATTCAACTTATGTACGTATGTTTGTATCCTTTTTTGTATAAAATAGTGAATGAGTTTTGATGATTTTCCAATGTGAGTTTCATCAAAATCCGACAGTAGTGTTTATGCTGTCTAGAACTCTACTCTCTACTCTAATCTACTCTTAATGCCGATTTTTTGTTTTCTCATTATAGGCATTCACAAAACAACAAGTAACAAAATCTTAATCCCGACATAGGTACGTTGTTAATTTCTTAACTAAAGTCAGTCATGTAAATCACGCGACAGTTGTAAAAAATTTATGTTTTGATTGGGTATTTTTAAATTTTCTAGTGTTCGGCTAAATTTACAGCATAAAACCTTTTCCTGACAACAGATAACACATCGATTGAAGTTTGGAGACCTTGTAGAGATATAATACACTAACTTTGTATTTTTTCTTTAAATTAGAAAGTTGGTAACATCTATTTTTTTTTATTTACTAATCAAACAGCAGTGAAAAAGTTGATTTAATACAACAGTAAAAAATAAACAATTCTTAAGTGCTAACACCATTGAAACTTACCTACTGTAATACAAAAGTAACAGATATTATTTACATATAAGTCGCATAGCAAACTCTGAATACCATTCGCATATACAAGCATAAAAAATACAGTAAACCTAAATAAATATAGTAACTCACTTATATTACTAACATTCTAATAAATACTACACATTTTTGCTTCCCTGTATTCAATATTCGATATTTAAAATTACAATAATGGCGGGAAAGTGAAGAAGGAAGTGATGTGTAAAAGTGAACTTACTGTAGTATTTGGTCGGCGAGTGTAGACGCGCACGCACGTTCACAAACCACCGAAGCACTGACCAAGTTGGCTGGTCACCACCCGGCACCCACCCCACTAAGCTTAGCTCCACTTGAGATCACCGATAAGGCCTTCGTGACATAAACGCGACATTTGGCAACTGTTACGTTACACCGCTTTGGAACAATATGTGGATTAGGGCTGCTTCACCCGCCTTCATTAGTTGACATCCTCTCCACTTATGTTTGATTTACATCGCAACCATTCTTACTTCAGATACACAATAAATTCGTAACGACCAGGCACTGGAAGTTCTGGAAAATTTCCGTGTTTATTAAATGTGTGTGTGTGTGTGGCTCACCTTAACGGTACGGTAAACTACGGGTAGGTAGGTATTTAATCAGAATCGGCCCAGTGACAACGGTGATATGTCATATTAAAAATAACTGTAATTGTTTTATGGCGGTCCGGTCGGACCAAATCGACCATAATAGCTCAGCTTTATTCCATCGAAAGTTCGTTCCATCGGATAACAAGTGTGCGAAAAAGTTTTTGCCAACTTCCTAACTTTGTAACATCACTACCTATTTCGGCGCCATTTTGGTGTTGCGCTTTAAGGTATAGGATAGTCTGTCAATTTTAAGTCCGTGTATTATTTACATGTTTGCACCGTAACTATATACGATTCTTAGCATCAGGCTCACTGCTTTAATATATTTATCCCGTAATCACTATTTCTGCGAATTCTATTTGACTGTATTGTACCTATTTTGGTAACAAAGAAATTATAGTAAATTAGCGTTTACCCGCAACTTCTCCCGCATAGCTTAGCCGCTACTGATCCTTTAACTAGATTTATAATAATCGGTTTAATGATTTAATAATATACAGATATAAAAACATTACAAATAAAAAAAATGTGACGTTACCATTGTATAACACTATAGTTTATAGTAGAATATTTTTTTACTAGCAAACGTTCATAATATCATAGATATAAAGTTGTTTTGCCTACTTAATACTACCGTCATAACTTCAGTGCTTACCACTGTTGTATCCCGGTTTGTGGGGTTTACTTTTCAAGCCTCCGGTTTTACCAAAAGTGAGTATAGACGATGGTCTAGGGCCTAGGCTGTAATATTTGGAATCAAATTACCCATAGTCGATAACCGATTTGCGGGCTCGCCTACCAACAGGGTCCGAGGTAGCTAGTTGATAATTAGCACATCCTACCCATAGGTGCCAACTGTACTCAAGTACCACCCAAGGACAAATTTGAATCTGATATTGGGTAAGAAGCCTTTAGTTTGTAAGTGTACCCACTATTTGCCGCTATTTTGGCCTTGGAGCATTGCGTAACAGACATATTTATGACAATTGTTTGAAGATTGTTTGTATTTTTAAAGGATACGTTCCAGGAAATGTGTGCGGTGGACAATGACTTATTTTTGCGGAGAATGGGGACCTGGGGTTTGTTTTGTTAGTATTCTATTACAAATAGTTCGTATCGAACCAAATATATACTTGTCGTATTGTCCACTTTGTTATGATAAGACTTGCTTAATTCGCTCTGTCTTTGACGCTGGACGTTAACATAACAAATGTGCCATTACTACCGTATATTACCCTAATATAGGAGCTATAAGGTTAATATAAAAAAAATATTGTTGTAAATAAAACTGATCTCTGAGGAACACTTGCAATAAAAGCATTAAAGATTCGGAAGCTTTGCCTTCAGTTACTAGTTTGTTTAATCTGACGCTCTGGATATCCGATATCCAAGCACACAAAGTAAGATGTATTCGATACCTTAAGAAGGCCTTGTGGATGTCTTAGATACAGCTAATGCTTCTCCTGACATTTCAAATATTTCGCCTCACAAGATCGTTGTTCGAATGAGTATATTAAAGTGGCAAATATGTTTAATCATAAAATATATAGGTATAAAGTGATATACAAATTGTTATAACTTATGTTCGTGCGTTTGCTGATAGGTAAGATTTCGTGCAACATGTGATCTACATATAACCTGATCTTACAAAGAAACTTAGGAGTTGATGCTTTTTCTCTCATCCTCCAATCGTCAGCAAATTTAACACATACGCAAATATTTACTTTGACTCCTAAAGCGTAATTTTTTATAAATAAAATCTAAAGATATTACTCCTACTATACAGAGAACACCCACCACACTCCCTCCCTACTGGACTAATATTTATCTGGTTCGTACTTTTTTAATGGTTCATATTTATGTGTTGAGAAGAACTAGAGAAGTGTCCGGATTAAATGCATCTCTTTTAGCTTATCACGGGTATGTTTCTCACGTTTTGCAGTATAATATTCCTATTTGGGGGAATTTTGTAGAATTAACTAGACTCTTTAGAGTTCAGAAGAAATGTATACAAATTAAATGTCCGTCACTTACATTCACGCAAGCCACTTTTTAAGTCACTGAAAATATTACCTTTACTTTATTTATATATATATTGACTGTATGTGTATTTATAAAAATAAAACATCATCATTTGTTTCAAACAAAAGTTTGTCAAATTTTAGAAATACTACATAATATTATGCCAAACCAAAAACTCAATATTTACAAAATTAACGGGTATTGCATGTCCATTCGCATATATAACCAAATTCACAATGATCTTAATATGATTATTTTAATTATTGCAGAAATCTTGGTTGCCTATTAGTTTGTTTCACCGTTTCTTCTCCTGTCTGGCTAGGTTTGGAAACGGTGGCAGATACCGGTAAATAGGGTTTAATTTATTTACATTCTAAAAATTGTTTGTATTAATAATTAATCCTGTAATTAATACAAAAAGAAACAGTGTTGTAAATAGCAATGAAATTATTAAGAAAACTAATTTTGTAAATACCTTTTAAAATATTTGTTCAATTTTTACGTTGAACCTCAGATCAAAGAAATAGTTTTCTAAGTGTTTCGTGCGCCGAACTTTGGTATTCGTTGAGTATACGATACAGGTTCGTGCTAGCGCTGGTGCTGTTGCAATGAACAGCTTATCTACCGCAGGAGATACGCTTGCTATTTTATATTCAGAAACGGATCTCACGTTAGATAACAGCTGCTATCTAGATTAAGTACTTACTATAATATGTTGTATAGATATAATATCTAGATCGAAGCTGATTTTTATTAATCAAGTTCTTTAGACAAAATTATGACATAAATGTAGTTGGTAGTTTTGGATAAAAGTAATCTAACCATAGTAAAATTGCAAAAACCGACATCGATTTCAATAAGTATATTTTCATATACGTACATAAAAATTAAGTATTTTTTTTCGATAATAGGACAACATAGCCACTAAGTCTAGATCCGGTGATAATATCCCAGAGGAATCGGGGACAATTATCATTTTTATGTGCGTAGGTGTAATTGAAATCTGAGTTGGTTTCTTGCAGTTTTACTGTGATTTTTAATAGAATTGTAAATGTGCTTGTCTATGTGAGTGTAATTTTTAAGTTTAATTTAGTTTTACTGTGAGTTCGTAGAAGTGTCTCTTAGATAAGCGACAAATGATGATGATAATTTCAAAAAGCCAAAAAATCACAAAGTATCACGATTGTAACCTGATATCACGTGTATTTATTTTAGCATTGAAGGCGTAATCAAGTCGCGATTTCCAAACTGCAATTATCCACTTCTGTGTTAAAGAAAGCCTGACCGATCTATATTTTTTTTATTTTTATTTTTTTTGTTATCGCCTCCGTAGTCTAGTGGTCAGGTGTTGGACATGACTTGACGTGACATGGGTTTGATTCCCGGGTCAGACACCAAAAACAAAAATGTTGTTTAATTTTTTTAATAACGAAAAACGTTTTTCACTTTGCTTTTGTTTGCCAACTATCTCGTTATATATTTAGCCTCTTCGGCTAGTCCTGTCCGACATCTTCAGGGATCGGACTGTCTCAAACCTACTGATTTTCGTTTGTTATTTTTTGCTAGCCAATCAAAATCAACCTGAATTATTTAATAGCAGTGAAACTGCAAAAACCGACACAAGCTATTTCATTTACACGTCACAATTTGAAACAAAGGTCGAGTTTGTATATTCAGCTCATATTTTTTTTTGTAAGTTTACTCGATTTCTCCGTTATTGCTGAACCTATTTTACAATTGTTTTTTTATTTAAAAGAGCAAGCTTCCTAGATAGTCCTATTACCAGTCCAGCAACCAAATCAAATATCAAATGTTTTTTTCTTATTCTACTTATAAGTAAGAAAATACCTTAAGATTATTTTTAAAAAATATAAGTAATAATTTATGCAATACTAGACTACCCGGCGAATTTCGTTCACATAACACTCCATACACTCTGCCTACCGGTCACTTACACATGCACTTGATGTAAAGATATGAATGTATATGTATAATGACCTGTCCGTTCACATGTTTTTCGTCATTCTGGATTTCAGGTGTTTGGTCACTTTGTACTGCTTGTGTTGTGTATTATCTATGTCTGTAATTCTTAAACTACAAAATATTTATAACTTGCAAAAAATCGGGATCATCTGTAATCTCGCGCTACAAACGAAGTAGCCCAATCTACATTTAGAATTCTTCTCCACTTAAACGTAAGCCCCTTAAAGGAGCTGTATAAAAGTATTGTATAACATCAATCGAAACATAAAGTGCCTGTCAGCTAAATTTTTCTTACCATCACTTATGTAGATTCGGCGCGAATCTCGGCCATGGTACGACCGACAGACGTATAGTTAAAAGTTGTACTAATGCTAATAAGCTGGTCTACACTTTTATTATAAGTATCTTTTAATTAAGTTTAACTCAAAACCACTAGTGGGATGTAGACAACATTTTGGCGGGACCATCTTGAAGTCATGACCTACCTTTCAAAAAACCGGTTTTATGTCATACATTTCTGTCTGTTATACTTTTACCTAGGAAGTGCGATGTTTTAAATAAAAAAAAATCGGTTTAGAAATGGAAAACGGTTAACACACCGACAAAAATTATAGTCAGTAAGTTGGTTAAAAATAATACACGTGATGTTGGGTGGGGGATGGGGGGGTAACATTAAACATCACGATGTATCACCAAGGGGGAGGGTTGGTCAAAAAATGCTAAAAATAACCTCACGTGACTAATGGAAGGCCCCTAGTCAGTTCGTTCGGTAGAAACCAATAGAACGATAGCTCGAACTGTAGATACTGTTTTCGCACATCTAGTCTTGTTTATCCTCACTAAAACTATAAATTCGAAAGTGTGTTGTTTGCATGTCTACACTTCTTTCACTTCGCAACTTATTGTATGAGCATGTCTATGCGCTTAGATGGTCGGGGTCCCGAACAGAGGTGACAACTAGTCTACAATAAAATGAAGTTTTACGTTGTTACGTAACGTGCGTTATAATGGCACACCGTTACGGAAATAAATGAAAACCATAAAAAGTGGATTAGTGCCATGTCATCTTGGCTCACTTCTATTATTTATGATCTGTTTTTTCTACTAAGATAATTTTGAAAAAAAAAGAACTTTGATGTGTATTCTTGTTCCGGTTTGAAAGGTACTTACTTACGCAAGAAGCTTAACATCAGTTTGGCGCAACTTTCATATCAAAAAATAAAATAAATAAGTTTGCTATGTTTTTTATTCGCCCAAATCATATGACACTAGTTGCCTTATATCTGAATGCCTTTAGACTTACTTTCAAATTATACGGGTTATAATTTTTCAAGTAAACTTTATACAAATTCAGGTTTGCTATGTATCTATGGAAGTCCCGCCTCTTATTACGTAGTATTTATATACTCTTTGCTTAACATCGCAACCTCAGATTGGTTACTCACCGATTGTCATCTTTTGTTTGACAGGTAACATATTATTTTTTATTGTTTGAAATTCTGTCTGCCTGCATGCTTACCTCTTATCCGGATACTAAAAAGGTTGAGCCGTTTAGATCGGTTTTTATGCATTAGAGAGAGTACAAGCACACGGTTCTCGTCATAGTAAGAAAAAACCTGAACCTGTATAGAACATAAATATAGGTGCGTTGCTAACCTGTGTGTGTGTGTGTGTGTGTGCTGGGCTGTTATACAAGTCTTCTCGCCAAGGTCCGGTGCCACGACCGGTCTGCAATAGTTAAGAAGGAAGATCCCTACACGGGCAACTGGCTGCATAGCACTGTACCACCATTCAACTTGACAAGTCTGAAACTATCAACCATATTTTACAAACATCCATTATTAGGATTCGTTTTTATTTGTTGATTTCGGGAATGGATAAATCTTGTACTCAGTTGAGAAGTGGAAGACGGTCGTATTGTCTTACTCTCCTTTTATTTCTTATTCTCATGCTAATTGTATACTGTTCCGTTCGCGAATTGTTTGCATCTAGTGGAAATATGTAACACTAGCAGCCCGTCCCGGCTTCGCACGGGCAGACAAATTTCTAATTTTTCATAGAAATAACGTAGCCTATGTTCATCAGCGATAATGTCTGCTTTTAATGTTTAAATATTTAATCGAACTGGTACAACAGTTTCGGAGCCTATTAAATACAAACCAATATACAAACAATTAAATCTTTCCTCTTTGACATTAAAGTTCAGATGATATACCGACAGCAGCTCTACTTATTGGGTCTAATTGTATTGTAAAACATGCAGGAAACCATTGAAATACTCATATAAAATTTCAACCCAATTGGTTTAGCCGTTTAAAAGATATGTAAAATAGATGCGTACGTATGGAAGGTTAGTTATTACTACCCGTTTTCCTATTACCCGTTGTCCCGTGGGAATAAAGCATTCTCTTGATGTAAAAAGTAGTCTATGTTCATCAGGGATAATGTCGGCTTCTATTAGTAAAAGAATTTTTCAAATCGGTCCAGTAGCTTCGGAGTCCATTCAATACAAACATATTATCTTTTCTCTTTATTACAAGTATACTCGTAGATGTGTAGTGATATCTCTCTTCTAAGAGAACATTCAATAACTCAAGGTTTCTAATTTTGCACTTATGTATTAAAGATTTAATCCTTATTTATGTGTTATCATCATAGATAAGTACTTATTAGTTAAATTATTTATTCTAAAATTCGTTATTTATTCATGAAAACTTAATGTGTTTAAAATCCTATTTACATTACAAATTCGAAAGTTCGTGAAGCTGTTTAGATATTCGTATGTGTTATTGTAATTTAAACAAGTGTCCACGTCTATGAACTGGTAAAGGATATACGCAACTTTTATCCCTATTTCGAAAGCGTCCTGTTGACGTCCATCAGCTGGTACAGCTACAAATGACAACCAGATATTTTATGAAGTGTAAGGTAAGTCGGAAGGCCACCTTTTAAAGGGTTAAAAGACAAACTCTCCTTTAGTAAGAGGTAACTTACGACAGCGTAACGAAAAATGCATCCATGGATTCTGAGCGTGACAGACATACGTATGTAATTGGAATTTTCTATCGGAAACTTTATGATTTTTTCAAAAATATTTGTATTCTTTTTATTGATTTCACTATTATTTAATTAATACTGTCTAACACAACTCGATTTTTGTTAAACATCTAATAAATAACACATTTTTACTAAAACAGCCATGTAATAAAACAGCGTATTAGGTCGGGAGTCGGCACTTACAGCTCGCAACGCGCGGCTTAATGCTTATACTTTGTCGGGCTGAAAAACTGCTAAACATTTAACCACTTGTTTCCGACAAAAACTGTAAAAGGAGTTATGAAGTCTGACGTGTATCTATACTACCACAAATGTTTTCGTGACGGTGTTACTAATCTATCTATTGTGGATGGTCGAGTTTCTCTTTTTGTGGAATAAAAAACACACGGCTCTCCTGTCGGTAAGAAACGACCATGACCTAAAGCGACCATAAATGTTGTCCATCCAACAACCGTCGCTGTCGTGTGGCCGAGGGATGTTAGATTTGAGAGTCTAACGACTACCCCACTTCCTGACTGAAATACGAAAAAAAGTTAAAAAAGTTGTTATTTTACTGGCAGGAATAGGTAGTGTGATTAGTTCCTGCATCCTCCACCATCGTCGATTTTATTGGTAGGTTGTACCTATTGTCAAAGAAACTAATTTGGTAAAACCCCGCACCTCAGCCCCATAAACAGTGTTAGTTATGAATTAATAAATAAATACACGTTTATGTAACTTATTTATTGGAGCAACATTTTTGTGCTTTCTCTGTCGGCCGGACCCTGGGCCGCCGCACCGACCTTGAACCGTCGCTTTACACTGTCAATTGAGTATATTTCATCACATGGACGTATTTAATGCACATATATAGTAGTACACTGATATCCTTGACTACTTTCACCGCGTTCAAAGAATGGATGCCTTTCTAAACGCGACTGTCTATAATCCATACTAATTATTATACTTACTCGTGAGACGCAGTTGTATAACTACATACAAATTAAAAGTTGTGGTGCATTTGTGAAAACCTTTTGTTGATTTTCACAGACTAAAACTCAAGTGATGAGATTGATTGATGAGATGATTCCTTTTAGGAACCGAATGTTAAACAGCGTATGGACATATAGCTGGGGTCAAAGTGGAATATTCCAGTGATTTTAATTCTTGGATGATGGCACCAGTGCACTGCGTCAAATCAAATGGCTGGGGTATTGCAAAGGTGTACCCAGATATTACCAATGCCCTGCCTCTTCCTTTTACACGCCTTACTCCGAGGCTCGGGTTCAATTCCTGACTTGTATAGACATTTGTGTGATGAATATGTTTTGCAGATTTTTGGTTTTTTATTACATTTATGCTAGTATCTATTTAGGTATTTCTTCATGAAACATCGGTGACTAGTTCCCATAACACAAGCATTTATATTTGTTTACTTTGTGAAATTTGTCCGGGGATATTTTTAGGTTCTTATAATAATAATAATAATTCTTTATTTGCATATAATAGAATAACAATTCAGGTCTTATTAGTTAAATACAGATCTATACCTATTTTGCTATGATCTAGCATGAAAATAATGGTTTGTAAATTCGTATATAATAAAAATCTATTGTATCGTAATTGTGTTGATTTAAAATTATTTATTAAACTATGCTTAATTTATTGGTCAAATAAATTAAATTCCTACACATTTTAGAAATTAAAAAAATATTTATCAAAAAATCATCCCTACCTACAATACAAATATTAAAGCTACAAATATCATTTAATTTCGAAAACAAATCTTTAATATCGTAAAAACATTTTTCATTGAGCCATTGTGACAGCTTTGTCTTGAATTTAAAAAGTAGCAGGTTTTTAATATTGTCGGGTAATTGGTTATAAATTTTTACTGCCATATAATGTAAATTTTTTTGAAATAGTTTAATATTACCTTTAGGGATGAATAATTTTCCAACGTGTCTATTAGACCTTTGTGTACCTTCTGCATTCAATTTGAAAAGGTGAGGATGCTTTTTAATAAACACAGACATATCCCTTATATATAAACTTGGTAGTGTTAGGATATTATTTTCTTTAAATAATGGCTTACAGCTATCCAGAGGCTTCGCTTTACATATTGATTTAATTTTTTTTTGTATTTTAAAAGCCTTATTCATGTCCACCGAATTACCCCATATTATTAAGCCATACGAGAGAACGTAACCATGGTATGCACTAATGGCTGTTTCTTTTGATGCTATTTGTCGTAACCGCTTAATAGCGTATATGAATCTATCTAGCTTAGCACAAACCATACTCACGTGTGACTTCCAATTACAATATTTATCATACATAACACCCAAAAATTTTATATTATCTATTTCTTCAATTGCATTATTATTTTATTTTATTGTCAAAGGAATATTTTTCATATTTATGTTATTGAATTCTAATAATTTAGTTTTATCTATAATAATTTTAAAATTATTATTATGTAACCATTAAATTATTTTATTTAGTACCTTATTAATTTCATTCTCATATTCATTTACATTTTTGCCTTTTATTAGTACAGTAGTGTCGTCCGCATATAAAATGTAGGGTTTGGTTGTAATTTTAGGGAGATCATTAATATATATAAGAATTAGCAATGGTCCCAAAAGGCTGCCCTGTGGTACTCCGATACTGTTTATTCTAAATTTTGAACGATGACATTCTTTAAATCCATTTACAATTTTTGATATTTCTGTGCATTTTTTTTTCTGTTAAGTAGATAGCTTTTGATCCAGCACCAAGCATTGCCCCTAACACCATATTTGTACAACTTTTCAAGTAAATTTGAATGTTCAACAAAATCAAAAGCCTTGCTCACATCTAAAAATATTGCGGTAATCGGTATTTTATCATTTAATGAATCTATTATTGCTTTGGTTATACGATAGCATGCCAATGTTGATGAACTATTATTGCGAAAACCAAATTGTTCATTTGTAATAATATTATATTTTATGAAAAAAATATTTAATCTATACAGCATGGCCTTTTCAAATATTTTTGCTATAACTAGTATTAATGTCACAGGGCGGTAGTTATTAATATCATAGGGATCGTTCTTTTCATACAGTGGCTTTATAGTCGAAAGTTTCAATCTATCAGGAAATTCTCCCTTTTGAAATGACAAATTAACAATATGTGATAATGGGTTACTTATATATTTAGTGCATTTTTTGATAATGTCTGTACGTATCTGACCATATCCCACTGACTGCGTGGGATTAAGCGATTTTATAATTTTACATAATTCATTACTATCGGTAGGATAAATAAAAATTGCATTAGATTTTTTTGTAACTGTCTTGTCATTAATAGTACTGGAATTTAATTTATTTAAAGTGTTTGTGCCAACAACATCTATAAAATGGTTGTTGAATAGCTCAGAAATTATTTTGGAATCACTAACATTTTTATTTTTAACTTTTATATTCTTAATCTTATTACTTTTATTTTTTTCATTTATATTATGTTTTATAACTTTACTTAATGTATGCAATAGGTTTTCAAGCCTTTGTAAAAATCATTAACATTGCTTTGCGGAGTCCTGTAAATGCAAATTAAAATTAATTGATGTGTCGGTATTTTAATACCGGAACACTTAAAACATTCAGTAATTTCTATATCCTTTAAATATTTTATAGTCCTTAACTCAAGATCATTGTTCATTAAAATACAACTACCACCTCTTTTTTTCTCTCTAGAAAATAATGATACTACTTTGTAACCTGGTATTTTCATTTGAGATTCAGTTCCTTTTTTATGAAAGTTTCCGTTAGACATAATATATCCATATCTTTTTATATATATTTTTTTAAATCTAGGAGTGACACATATAACTGTTCACTTTTACTTATAGCACCAGCAATGTTCTGATGAAAAACTGTGAGTTTATCCTCGAAAAAAAGTTTCATCATGTATAGGATTTTCATTATCTTATTTATTTATTTTAGTAATGTTTGTAACTATCACGTTCTAATTTGAAGGGAATTTGGAAAATGTTTTGTTAAGCAGGGGGCTGATTAAATAGCTGTCAAATGACGTCATTAGCGTTTGCTGTCTCTTTTGTATTTCTGTTGGTCATTGGAGATAGCAAATATAAAACACGTCATTTGACAGCTATTTGATGTACACTTTTCCATTTTGAGTTGGCCACTGAAATACATAATCAGCCCCCTGGTCTAAGGCTGGCGTAACATCTCAATCGTCCAAATACGATGTCAACATGTTACCAACATGAAAATGGTGTACTTATTATTTTTGTATCATTTACCTTGTGGTATTACAACAGTGAAGATTTAAGCATTTGAGGTTCAGCCAGATTTATTATTAGAACTTTACCTAATTTACTGAAATTATTCGCAAAGGAATCGCACTGGTCCGTCCTTGGATACGACAAACATGAAACTTACACCGTGACTTTTAAATCACTTTTATACTGTCTATCGATAGGTGAATGTTTTCTTCTCTCCTAATTCTTACAGTAAGCCGACGATAAAAAGGTGTAAAGCAAAAATAAAAACATACAAACTACATTGGATTGTGGACGATTGCAGGAAGATTTGTGGAGGCTTGAAGGTTATTATCTTCTTTGGCGTCTCAATGTTAATATCTTCAAAAGTGTAAGTATAACCTTTTTTAGGAAAGGAACTCAATTAATTACACATACCGCATAAATAGTAGGTATGTCTATTGAAAGAAGAAATAAAGTTGTCTTTTGTACAATATATATTTACTATTACAGAAAGAGCAAATAGAAATTAAGAACTTTTTAAGATACCTAATTTGCAATAACTTTGCGAATGTTGGCTGTGTAAAAATATTATATTACGCTTACGTATGTATTACTGTTGAATATTGTTCTACGCTATGGAATCTGCATCTCAAAACTTGCATAGATAAGCTGGAGAACTTGCAAAAGAAATATATACCTTTCTTAGCTATTGTTGTCGTGTTATGGCAACTTATTATACCGAAGCCTGCGAAACTTACAGACTTATGAAAATAAAATCTAGACCTTATTATTTATTGAATGTGATGTTTATGTATGACATACTAAGGGGTTCTGTAGATAGCGTCATTCTCATGTTTTTTCGCTGTGCACATCAAGAAAATATACTAGATCCGTATGGTTGGTTGGGGACTGACTGAAGCACCGCGAGACCACAGTTTGGCCTACGGCCTCAAGCGGTAAGCTCAAGGAGCTACTCGCGAGCTGCTTGCTGCTCGCGCAGCACGCGGTATATGTAGTTTAAATTCTACCACTACCACTAATTAAGTCCTTTCGAGCAATTACAACACTTCACCATTCCTTACTCACACACTCACACACACACACACACACACACACACATTCAAAACAGTAGACTTGAGAAGTGTTCACTATTCAAGATTAACACGATATGATAATGTTGGGAATTTTAGGAATTCCTATAGCCACCTAATTGTTCCATCATTAGATTAGCTTTGCATCATAATTGTTTTGCATTCAAATTCAAATTCAAAATAGCTTTTATTACGTAGATCTATACAAAGATTCTTGTAACGCGTCGTCGCATTGTCATCCAATTTACGTATGTATATATTCAACAACCACACTCTGCATTCCAAGTTAAATCTATATACGTGCTGCCAAAACTTTGGACCCCTTTTTACGAAAATTGCGCGGACGCAGGAGTATGAAATTTGGTACACTTATAGTTTATGTATAGGAGAAATGCAGAACGCTAATATTTTTCAATAATTGTGCTTATAAAGTACATGAAATCAATAAATAAAACATTACCCACACTACCATGCAATTGACACACAATAACAAATATATTGATGATAACGATAAAAGATCACCGATGGCGCACTAAAAAGTTTGGAAACAAAGTAGTTGGTCTTGAGAAATAAAGTTGGTTTTCTTATCAACAAGATTTTAAAATTATTATGGTCGAATTTAGACCAATGGGCGACCACTAGTAATAATAATAATAAATAAATATCCTTGGACAAGACCCGGAAATGCAGACATCTAAATGTACATCACACAAATGCCTGTCCCCGTCGGAAATCGTACCCGAGCCACTCGGTTAGTCAATGTAGTCTGTCGTGTACGCTAGCCACTCGTCTAACGATGCGGTCAAATAGATTAATTACATTAAGCAATCGATACCAATTTTAAACAAAGGCGTAGCGCCATTTCTTTTTCGTATTCAAACTAATAAACTCATAAACTAGTTTATGGCAGTATCGAATAAAAGTCCAAAGTTTTTATTTATTTATTGCTATCTAGGACTTCTGGAAGTTAGTATGGAGGATAAAATTACAAGTTTCAGATTTTTTTATTGATTCTGTACCCCAATGCAATGTGTAGTCTTCACATAAAATTTCAGCTTTCCATGACTTCAAAAATCATACTTTCCATTTTAGATGATCACCAGTGAGTCAGTGACTGACTCGGCGCTTTTTAGGTATCAGTAACAGCATTATAAGTACAGCTTAAGTAGCGATTATGTGGTTGACGTTTTATAGTTTTATTAAGATGTCTACTACAGATGTCAAAGTTACGAGGGTTCAAAAATACGACAAACCGCTTCGAAAAAAGATAGGTAGTGTCTTCGCGCTTCACTTTGCTCGTTTAGATGACATTATAAAAACAGTTGAAGAGCTTTGAAAACGGAAATGTAATAAACCTTGTCTTTTAAAATAATCGAGGGTCCCGCAGAAACGAATTATAAAATGTTAATTAGACATTTGGAACACTGTCCACCAGTTTCTTTTATTCATGCTTTTCTTTATAATGTGTCAATTAATATATTATGTCAGAAACTTATTCAGAAATAAGCTTCACAGTGTACCGACATCACATTGTTATTATTTTGTATTTTGTTGCTAACTTTTAATTGTGTAGCTAGCTACTATAAAGAGTTATCAGGATAATTTGTAAACTCTGTAATGATAAAAATCTTAAATAAGTAAAACTTCACAGTTTTACTTTGAAAGTAATTGCTATGTCGGCATCCTGAGTACGCCGCGGTTTTACAAATCTTAGGAGGTGAGCCATTGTTTAGCTTGATCAGGGGAAGTGTTTCCCATTATTGTACATGGATGTAGCATGTTCCTGCATACTGATGCTGTACTGCACATTCGAGTATTAGAGCTGTCTTTTGGTCGGTTGTTTCCACAGGTCGTTCGGTCTTACCCGGTTTTCTACGTAGTTGTAGGTACGTCTTGAACTGTCACTTCGGTACTGTTAAAGTGTAATGGGAAAAGTAATACAGTTCAGTTTTATAAGACCTAAACTAAATAAAAGTTAGAGAACTAACATGCAATCCCTAACAAAAAAAACTAATTAAACAATTTAATCGTGGTAACACCACGTTCTTCATTTATAAAAAAGTTGTAATTTTAAAATAATCAAATGATGCATATAAAATGTTTGTTTTTATTGCTATACAAATACTCACATGGACAAACTAATTAACTTATACGTTTACGTTAACGTTTGAAGCCACAGTCGTTGAACCGTATTATCAATATATTTTCATCGCGCAGAAAGATATCCACCACATTCATTAAAGCTTCACAACTGACGGTTTATTCGCCATCTACTTTACGCTTCATGGGCTGCATCAGACCTTGTGCAAAAGTTGCTTATTATTTCTATGATTATTTTATAACACTAAGGTTACTAGCAGTTGTCTGAGCGAACCACTGAGTCTGAAAACTCTTGGTCAAAGTTAAAACAGAGGTAGCGGGCCTCCGCAGTCTTGCTCTCGCTAAAACTGGACCGGGTTTGCTGCGCTGTGTGTGTATGGCTGTCGATCGTCTGTAAGACCCACAATTCAATCTCTGGCTGAGCACTCTGCTCGCCCACTAGCCCGGTGACGTTGGAAAAGTCGTTAGACGTACACAACAGCAGACATTTCAAAAAAAAAAACTTGCTCCGACTACCGCCGACTGGAGTCCTCGTAAGACAACTTGCAAAACAAAATATTGGCGAATGTACGACAAATGTTATTTAATCAAACAGAAAACTAAAATACTTTTTGAGGTGTAAATTATTCTGTACTACCGCGTTTAGAAATATTGGCAAAATTTAAGTGATGTTCTAGTTGAATATAAAGTAGGTGACCAAGACGTCTGTAACACGCAAGTATGTTGTAGACCCGTATAAAACTAGCTGCGGCTAGAAAAATAGTCATTGCCTCAACTTGGGCTAAAGTCCAAATCTGAATTGTACAAGTAAGTTACAGCAACTGTCCTTTTCAAATCTATGCCATTCTGAACGCTATGCCCGCATGATAGGTAAGCTGAGATAAAAAATTTGGGCGAGGCATTGCAGCACTACGGTCTCAGTTACGGTATCGACAACGAAAATAACTGACCTCTTCCATTAGAAGGGGGTCCAAAGATGCTTGTTTTTAAGTGAGTCCAGAAAAACATGAGAGAAACATTTAACACACACTAACATAGAGTTGTGTTGTGTGTTACAGAAAATTAGAGAAATGTCTTATTCATGCACACTAACGAAACAACAAGCACCTGTACCATACAGTATGGCTTTTACACACAATATGTGCCATTGATTTTCTCTTCACCTCCTTCGGGTTCGCGGATGGGGAACCAATTCTTGAATGAGTTACCATAAGCTTAGTAGTGTAGTGTTAAAATTATGAAGAATAGGAGTTTTAGTTCCACTAGGCCTAATGCGACACGTGCGTAACTGTATATAGACAATTGAAAGAACGCCTCGTTCTGCCCCGTGGCTGTGGCACACATTACCCAACCGGTTATGCAACGCATTATATTAACATTGTTGATTAAACACATAACTCTGCCACAGATGACTGGATAACAAACAAAATCAAAATTGGTTACACTTTCTCTTTGATTGCATTTTCCACAAAAGATACTTTTTTTTCTTTCTTACATGTGATTCGAGTGTGAAGTGCTAGTTTCATTGTCAGTTTGTTGCGTTGCAAAAAAATCAAAGTCAATTAATTGCAGAGCTCTGTAGGCAAATGAATTGAGGAAACAGAGCTTAGTTATGCAAGTTTACGTTGCCGATTTCCAACTACTACTACTACTACTACTACTACTATTACTTGTAGGACAACTAAACGATAACTCTAGAAGTTACAGTATTGGTCTAATTATCCTTGGTATTTAGAAACGGACCACATTTAAATTAAAATTGCTTTACAGATAACAAAATGTGTCCCTAAAAACGGCATCACGAGGCTTAAATGAGTTAAAATGTATCAGAATTGAGTGAGAACATTCATTCTAATATAAACCACGTTAATTACGTGTACCCACGTAATTTTAGTAATATTTTATCAATGTAGGTATCTGCTAGTCTAGGTCACTAAAGGATTTCCGTTAAATGTGGCAGGATAGCAGATCAATTTGAAGAAATAATTCAGTTTTAAAGAATTTAGCACTATAATATGTTGAAATTCTTCCTGTCTTGTAAACTGTCTACCTCATATACCATTTTACTTAGAATTTTGTCTTCTTTGCTTAGATTCGCGAGCGATGCGAGAAGTGACGAGGCTATGATTGCATTTTCGTTAGTTATCAGGAAGCAAATTTGTTTTTATTGGTGATATCTTTTGAAGTAAAATGTATTTAAGTATGACTCTTGGTCATAAAACTGTTGATAATAATGTTGACAGAACTCAAACTTTATTAAAGCTATAGTATATTCACGCCCATATCCCCGAAGATGTAGACAGAGGCACAACCAGGGCATCCACAAATAGCCGTGGCAGGTGGCAAGCCTATCGCCAATCGAGCACATACCCAACCCCAAGCTACGTTAATTTTGATTAGAAAATGAAAATACATATTTTCTGTTTTCAGATTCTCAATTCGGGCGGTATATTTTTTTTATGTATATACATCGATTTCTCCGAGGTTTCTGAACCGATTTACGTAATTCTTTTTTTGGTTCATGCGGAACAGCTTCGAGTTAGTCCCATAAAAATTTGATTCAGGTAGGCCCATTAGTTTTTATTTTATGAGCATTTTTCATCTAATTTCATATATCCTGATGCTTATTTTAATTAAGTTAAATTTCATCAGCAGTAAACTAAAAAGTATTAAATAAAAATAACTACGTTAGTAAAAAACGACTTCAAAACTGAAAAAATATTTTTCACAATAATAAAGATTTAGTATTAATTATATGCTACCTATTATTTACATATATGTGTCATTTACTAACAGGCTTGAAGTCGGTGCCGTTAGTGTTTTTGTAATTTACAAGTAAACGTAATAAGAGACTGAGAGAGAGAATTATGATGGATGTATTACAGATCGCTAGTGGCATAAGAACCATGAAGCAGCAACGCAATTGTGTGTCACGAGATGGTCTCTTACGGCCAATATTAAAATAAAACTGCCTAGACATGTACGATATGAAATAGTGCTACCGTGGCTCAGTAACCAGGCAACTACTGTTATTTTTCATAAATTAACAAAAATAGCTTAGCAACAGCAAAGTGCTGTGTAGCAACTTGCCCGGGTAGAGCTCCACCGCCTTGCGTATTCTTGACGCTCTATTTACTTTTCAGACCCGACGGAGGGTAGGGCGGCCGGTACACTTGCACAATAAGCCTAAACTCCCGGCCACAAGATAGCGCATGCCCTGTAATATTTATGGAATCTATAAACCACGGTTGGCTTACCATTAGGGAAAGAAAACGAAATCCTAGTAAAAGTTCAATACTCGATATGTCATTGTACGTGGCCGGAAGGTGTCGACTTTCAGGATCTAAATATACATAATTTATCAATATGCAAAAACTGCATTATATAAAATAAATTTCAGAATTTATTTCTATTTGAGACGGTAGAGGAGTGAACTCTGCTTATGATTAACTAGCAGCCCGCCCCTGCTTCGAACGGGTATAAAATATACATAAATATACATATAAACCTACCTCTTCAATCACTTTATGTATTTAAAAAAACCGCATCAAAATCCGCTGCGTAGTTTTAAAGATTTAAGCATACAAAGGGACATATGGACAGAGGAAGCGACTTTGTTTTATACTATGTAGTGATATTTCAAAAACATATGTTTGAATTGAAAACTTCTTTCTTTTAGGAGTCGGTTAAAGTAATGAAAATAGGCAACAAACATTTTAAGCAGTTTTAGAACTGTCATCAGTGCCCCGGCTTCGAGTCCCATAGAAATTAGAGTCAACCTTCGATAAATTGTTACTATGTTTGTACCTGCAGGGTTTTTGAGGCTAATATGGTCATGAAATGGCCATAAGGTTCTGGCACCATGATTCATTTCTTTTTTTTTAATCTTATAGACATAAGTTTCTGGCGCCATGTTTAATTTCTTAACACTTTTTTTATAAAATACTTGCTTTTTAAGTTGCTCGCAAAAAACATATGACAACGTGGTTATATTGACTGAAAATTTTAATCTTTCGCTGGTGGATTAATCAAAAATCACTGTTGTTTAGAAAATCTTTACGGAACAAGGCTATTTCAAAATTAGTAATTCTCTCTATGGCCGGGCTTTACCTAAAATACATACCACCGAAAATAGAGGAAAGCAAAAGCAACCAACTTCTAGAGTCAACTTTGTAGTAGAGCTTATGCAGAGCCTGAATATTTTGTTTATGAAAATCTGTGCTGCTTGGCACGATTATGAATGAAACTGTGTATTTCCTCCACTACACAGGTTATGACTTGGCTAGGTACATAACATGAAATAAAAAAAAAGTATCTTCACGCCCATATCCCCGAAGAGGTAGGCAGAGGCACAACCAGGGCTGCACCCACGACTAGCCGAAGACACAAAATCCCATAATCTGATAGGTGGCAAGCCTATAGCCAACCGAGCACATATCCAATCCCGAGCAACGTTTTTTTATTAGAAAATTGGAAAAACCCAATTTTCTTTTTGTTGCCCGACCCGGAATTCGAACCCGGAACCTCATGCAGTCAAGTGCAACAACTGAACCGCTAGACCAAAGAGGCGATGAAGATTAAAAAATAGATAAAAAATCAAATTTACACATAAACGAAGCAATAATAATTATTTGTATATAAAAACAATGTTTCGGTAAATCAATTAAAACATAAGTAAACAGAAAAAAAGACTTTCTATGCATGTAATGTAGCTGTTGTCAGGAGAACGTTCATATGAAAAAACGAAAATATTCCTAGTTAGGTCAGGCCAATGTCTGTCGGGTCAGTTAGTGTAAATATGGTTTTACCTCTCAAAACTACAAAAAAACCGACTTCATTTCATGACACAAACAAATATGTATTGTTAAATATAAATTGAAAATTACTTTTGGCATCGTGACTACATTTATATGGGACAACCTTCGCACCTTGACCTACCTTTTGAAAAAAAGTATTAAATTTCAGTATTTATTGGCAAACACATATAAAAAACATAAAACAAAACATTCCGGAGGAATGGATGTCCTTCGCCTGTCACAAAATGTACTTGTAGTATGATTTTTATTAGGATTGAGCGTCGTGTAGTCGCCATCATGCATGTACAAAGTAAATAGCGAATATTAACTGCAGAAATAATGGCTCTTAGACGGCAGACCTCACTCCGGAGTCAGAACTTACAAGTGCCTACCTCGGTATGTCGGAGGGATTGGCTGTACTCGGGGAAGTTAAACCCTTGGCAATAGAGCGATTCTTTTTGCGATTGGATCAATGTTTTTTTTAATAGTGACAATGTTATTATGAAGATGAAATGTTAGGTTATATTCTGGGAATTATAGAATTGACGTTTTTTTTATGATATTGGAAGGCAAACAAGCAGACGGATTTCCTGATGGTTAGAAATTCACGCCGTCTAGAGACACCAAAGGTGGTAATGGTGCGTTGCCAACCTAAGGTCGGGATGTTAGGCCTCGAGCGTAGAGAGCGTAAGAGTAAGTGTACCGGCTAACTTACCCTCCGAACTGAAACATGTCGACGTTATGGAGGCAGGAATAAGTGAGGCGGTGGTACCAATCCGGGTGAATCGCTGCGAAACTCTACCACCTAGTCAGATGTCACGGTGTTAGTGACGGCAAGCCTATGTTTGCCTTTTACGAGCTGCCTGGCGGAAAGGCAGATGGTCTATTCTGCAAAGGAGCCCGGACCAACACGAGGGAAAACAATGTACTAATGTAGTAACGGTGTAGGATGAAATAGATATATATTTTTGGGGTTGCGTGACTCGAAAGGAAAAACGGAACTCTTGTAGGGATAGTTTGTTGGATTATCCAACTTAAGAGATAGGATAGCTTACATCTCAATTTATCGCGGGCGAAGCCGCGGGTAACAGCTAGTCATATAATAAAACATTTTAAATGTTTTTTTTTACTTATACACCAAAAGTTTTTGTACGGAATTATCGGTGCGCGAGTCTGACTCGAACTTGGCTGGTTCCGCATTGGCCGGTTCCGAACTTGGTACCGCATTACGGGAGTTACAACACAGTAATATTATCTATACAGTATTCTAACTTCATATAAAAGGACGACGCGCGAGCTATACCTACGCGTTCGGATCAGGGCATGCACGCGGCATGCTACAATAGCGAGTGTGCCGCAGTGACGAACGGACGGTGTGCTGGTTTTCAATCAGTAACTGCGGGAATTTTTACTCGAAATAAGCACAAGTAGCTATTTAACATGACAAGTCGAAAAATTGTACTGTTTTTGGTTGCATGAATTCCTCGAATTCCTCAATAACGCACCCAGAGATAGCTTTTTTAGATTATAGATTATTTTTATTATTGAAGGTACCGGGACTATAGTAAGAATACTTCGCAAACTTTTTAATAGTACCCAGCGATGATGTCGTGAAATACATAGACAAAATGGAGGCTATAATCCGAACTTCACTTAAAACTAAATATATAAAATGTAAAGTAGCTTCAGGTATCTATAATCAAGTAAAATATATTGCTTTTTCTCCACCTTGTCTATGTTTCCCAAAACAATTTTACATCACACTTTATATTCGAATGCGGATTTTTTATACACTCAAATATAATTACAAAGCATTTCGTACATCTCAGTTAAGTCACAAATATTTTTCGGTCGCAAATTTATAACACCGATTTGTAATAAAGTCACATACATAATCATGGTTTTTTTTAATTAAATCTGTCAATTAAAAAAACCACTTGCATTTTTATTGCACACGTTCTATTCTACTCACAAAGTATTTTAGTAATCATATTAATATTTTAAATTGTTACGAAGTACCTATCTGTGCTAATAAATAAAAGTAATAAATTTACAATCTCAAAACTACACAGGTAGGTAACTTTTGGTAGGCGACAGAGACAGCCCTATCTCATGCTTACGTACCGCGCTTCTGTAGGCACTTATTTCAAGGACACGGCCGAGTTACAATACTGTATCTATACATAGTATAAAGCAAAGTCGCTTTCCGCGTCTGTCTGTATGTATGTATGTATGTATGCTTATGTCTTTAAAACTACGCAACGGATTTCGATGCGGTTTTTTTAAATAGGTAGAGTGATTCAAGAGGAAGGTTTATATGTGTAATAACATGCTTCATATATTAGAGAACCACTGATAATTTCAAGATTTCTAATGCGAAGTCGTAAATAAACATATTTTTTTGCTGGCTGAACTCTACGAGATAGATCAAAATAATGTACTAAGTATTCTTTACCTTAAAAAGGTCTACAAAAAAGTTCGCGATGGTATATGTTTATCTCTTAGGGACAACTTACAATAACCAATTTTTATCCTTTACTTTTTACGAAAAGTAATAGCTTATTTATGAGGCGATTTAAAGCGATACAGCATTAATCCTTATCTAATTAAGTCTCTTAAATAAATTTTACATTTAATAACAATATAGCCCTTTACAGCATGTAAATTAAACGAATAGTTTCGAAGATATTACAGGTTTAAAATATAGGGACATCGCGGTTACAGCGGTACCGGCTGGCCGCGGAGCGTGCCAATGTCTGTAAATAACGCGACGAAGCACGCGCCTTTTTCCACCCAGTAACCAGAACGCAGCACCAAGTCGAGGTACTGTCTCCCGGGAGACAGCCCTTGGTGCTGGCGTTGTAGGTAACAGCCCAATCCATCTAAATAATGATGTCTCGGGCTGAGCACTCTGCTCGGCCCACACAGCCCGGTGAAGTTTCAAAAAATCGCGAGATTAGCAACAAATTAGTCATCCAAAAAAAAAGCGCCGTTTTCATGGGACTTTGTAATTTGCAGCGATCGCACGCATTTATCGGAGCTCCCTAGCGAGGAAAATAACAAACTTAATAAAAACTTTTTTTTCAATAAAAACGTGCTTTTCAGAACATGATTTTTATCTTAATTGTATTTACGTTCGTAATTTAGTCGGTATTAAAGTTAATTTTAATTTTAGATTATAGTACTAATTAAATATTTTGATTTTTGCGTATTTATGATTATATGATAAATTTATCATTATTTATATCAATACATATTATAAAACAAAGTCTGTCTGTCTGTCTGTCTGTTCGCGATTTACTCGAAAAGTACTGAACGAATTTTCATTCGGTTTTCAACAATAGATAGAACAATTCTTGAGGAAGGTTTTAGTGTATAGTAAGTTTAAGTTTTGTACAAACCAACGATATTACAATGATATTAGTTCAAAATGTCGCCAAAAAATAAGCCGATCGGGAGCTTTCCTCGAATACGCTGCCAAAACCTTTTGAGTTTTAACAAAACAATGTATGGTGGGATTTTTCATCTCCGATAGATCTCAAAAAAAGTAACCGGTGGTATAAGTATGTCTATCTTATAAGAATAGCCCACGATTTTTTGCGTTTACTTAAAACAGTAAAATGAAGGGTTACTTTAGAACATATTTTTAACAAATACAGTATTAACCCTTAATCAAATAAATCTGTTAGATACGTTATGCGTGTAATTTAGATCAAAATTGCCTTTTAAACTATCAGAAAAAAATTAATAACTAATGAGTTATCAAAAAGTTAAAATCTCCATGCGCGAAATTAAATATCGTTGAAGCGTAGCAAAGACGTGCGCGCTTACTGCATCCATCCATACTGACATCCTGACATCCAGACATACTCACAAACTTTCGCATTTAGGGTCGTTGTGCCTGATCGCGTCCACTTAGTGGAGTTTGCAGGTTTGAGGTAAAATATAAAAATGTTCTGGATCTAGTTTTGAATTAACTAATATTGTAACCCATCCGTAGTAAAGTCTATTTTAGGATGAAGCTAAGTTTTAGCCAAATTTCCACAATTTCCAGATCGCGTCCACCCATGGACCAGTTTGCGTCCACCAACTTTTAAAGGGGTTAAGGGGAGATTTTATTAAGAAATTTGAAAGAAACATTGGATTTCAACTATTACTGTATAAAATACATATGTTCACGCCTAGTCCCTTGCTGGGTTGGCAGATAATATCGAGTACCAAGTGTTACTAGCTCCCTCACAATAATTACTTTTTTCATACAATAAAAAGCTGGTTGTGGTGATTGTGGTGACAAGAGTTGGCCGTTTGTTAAAATTGACCATGGAAAGTGAACTTAGGTCTTCCTAGGTAACTAAGTACATCCATCCACTTTCGCAATATATGTCTGTACTGGCAATCTTTCATCTGCCATTCTCACAACATGAATGAACCAACGGAACATGCCCTTACTCATTATTATACCAACGCTTTTTTTATCCCACTCTTTCTCGGATCTCTCTGGTACGACTGATGTCAATCAAACTATCTACCCTTGCTAAAAGCACTACCTGGACAAACAAACTCATTTGTTTATTCCAGCACTACTACGCCTACTAAAACTCTTGAATACGTTCTGGCTGCATCTCTTTCATATGCTATTTTGGTTTCATTTCGTATTCAAATGTAGATACGCCTTTTTCTTTCCAATCAACATTCATTAGTTCATTACTGTTTGCAGCTCAGATGATTTGGAGCCCAAAATTACATCATCGATTGTTTATATCAGACAGGTCACCACTAGGTCATATAATTTTTCTGTTTGTATTCAAAATATTTTAATTCTAGAATACAGACATTTAAAAATATTTAGTAGATTTTGTTGGATAAGTAAATTTGAAAAGATGGTAGTAAGTAAATTTTTTTTTGTAGATTTCACATCAAGCACGTCCATTTCACAAAAAAATTTTAGTTTCCTTCAATTTTTTTTCCTAACTATTATTACCTATCGTGTTTCCTCTTTCATTCTTGAAATGCTCTTTATCTTTATTATTTTCTAATGAAAACATCGTCATCCGGGATAGAACATGTGCCCGGTTGGCAATAGGTTGGCCACCTATCGCATTGTAGAACTAAGTATCTTAGGCTAATCGTGCGTGCCCTAGTTGCACCTTTGTCAAGTTCTTTGTGGAATACGAGCCTGAATATAATTTCATAATTATCTTTATGTATTTAAAATTTATCATACAGCTGCTTGTGTGTTGAGTGGAAGAAGGCAGAAAAAGTTCTATGCGCTTGTTCCCTTCCGGAGCGGTGGTGGGTACTAGTCCCGATGGGATGATACAATGCACTCTACCGACTACCACATATATATAACTGTCTGATTAAATTTTATAAAACAGTTACGTAAGATTTAGTATTTAAATAAACAAGTGGACGCAAACTGGTATATAGTATAATCCGTCCATCCAGTTTGCGTCCAGGTAAATTTCGACATCTATATCTTTTTCTATTACCATAATTAAGTGGACGCAAATTGGCTATTTAAGTAATCATAAAAATAAAACCCCATCCTTATGACATATTTCTTTACATTAAAATAAAGGACCAAGTTAGAAATAGAAAGATGAGTTTGCGTCCACCCTGGACGCAAACTGGCTCATTCTTAATATTGGTATACCAGTTCGCGTCCACCTCATTTTAAGTCTAAAAAATAAAATAATCAATCAAAATATCAATATTTTTATTCTTTTAATCATTTTCAAGGCCTAGGAACAAATACAATCTTTAATTAAACTTAAAACATTGAAAAATTACGTATGAAACGCGCGCCGGTTCACTATTTTTTTACTAAAATTATGGATATTTACACAACTTTTTTATTTAGGTAAGATTAATTATTTTTTTTAAACAGGAAAAATTATGCGAACAGTTCTTTTGTCTGTGTTCCTAATATATTGTATAATAGACAGAAACGACTTTTAATTTCCCTAATTTGTTAGTACACTTATTTTTAAGGTTGTTTTAAACGGTGTACGCGAAATGGATGCGAACTGGGTCGTGGACGTGAATAGACTCACATACTCATACCCTATGATGTTAGTAGGATTTTTATTCTTGAATAACCGAAGCCAAGCGAGGGCGGGCAGCTAGTAGATAATATTACCGTGGTTACAAACTCCCGTAATGCGGTATGTAACAAACAAATCAATAAAAATTAAGAATATTAAAAAGGGTACTGTTGTAAAGTAATTTTTCTTATAACGAAAGAGTCTTTAAACACTGGACTAGTAACACTATGGCTTTTGTTTCTTAATTTTGGAGAGGATTGCGCAAATACTATACATATATATTGCGGAATGTATTTGGAACTCGCGCCGATACGTGCTACTCTATTAATTTTATTACTGCGTAAATGAGCAAGCAATGTACAAATACGACATTTAACGCTAACGCAATACGGGCTATTATAATTTATTTTGAAATAATACTTATGTAAGCAAAATTATTTACAAGTATTATGTTAATTTTAATTAGAAAGTTCCTATGAGCGATAATTAATGCTAAAACGTGGATGCGTAGATGTGGCGGGGCGGCGCCGTCACATGTCGCGCCACCGCACTGCCTCGTTAATGTGACGTGTAGCTTGGAGGCAACTGTTGACTACGTGAATGAACCCTGACCGAGAAAAGCAAAATAAAAGTACACAATTTCAATATTTGAACTTTAACGTAGGCGCATTACTCGTGTTAATGATTTCACGACATTCAAAAATGCTAACTTTGATATTCAAAATATACTTTTTTTAAAAAAGGTGCCATTGAATAGTGTTGTCACATTGGTTAGATAATAATGACCAAAACACAAAAACATCCTCATGCTCGCGACGTTTAGCTAACTTTTGGGTAAACTACGTAATTAAATTAAAAATAAATAATTCTAGCACATCCTTACCTGTACTGTGTATGTGTTATAAAGTTGATGCTTGCAAAATTCGACCATCCTCAATTAATGAATTCTGTGGTTCGTTTAAATACTAGTTAAATGAAACACAGAGTATTAAAAAATACTGCTCCTCTAGCGTTGGCGATGAAAATGAACTGAACTCAACATAATTTAGAATACCTATATCATCAATAATTAGCAAATATTACATTATATAAGATAAATCAGCATTTATTACATCATTTAAAATAATGATAAAATAAACATGGTAAACGTACAGTTACGTAGTATGCCTATTAAAATTTTAAAATATTCAAAATTCAAAAATATTTAAACGTTTGGGTAATGTTAATTTTATGAATATTAATTTACAAAAGCATTTCATACATCTTTTTGTCTACATTGCAGAAAGTAAAGTGATAATATATTCCACGCGATTTTTTTTCGTTTAAACCTCCACTTTCTGACAGTTTACAAAGTAAAATTAAAATATTTGAAACTCAACATTAAAATATTTTTTAACCATTGTTAACATTTTCTAAAAGTAGATGTTGATACTTGGTGTCTTCGGCTAGTCGTAGGTGACCTGATTGTTCCTCTACCTCCTGTATTTCTCCTCTGTTAGGGGATACGGGCTTGAAGATTTTTTTTGTACTTTTTTGTATGTATCTCAACATTCTTTCATTTTAAGTTAGTTTAATTACAAATCCGCATTACAATAAGTAAGAACCGGTGGCGCGAGTGTCGGTTAGTACAAGGGCCTACTTAACAATCGCATTCACATTACATACATTCGCATTCACATAGAGATTAGTATTATTTTGATAACTCATTAGATAGAATACGACCCGAAATTGGCCCTGCATCAAATTGGAACGAAAATTCCAACTCCAAGGGTACGAAAATAGCAATATGATTTGGTCACTTATTGAACTTAATGCTGAGCAGTATGTACACCTTTCGCACTTTGTAGTTGATCTCACATAAACACAGAGACTTCGTCTGTCGAAAAACTGGAAATAATAATGAAACTTTTTTATGAACCATATTTTGTAAAGTTTTCAAGATGTTGTAATGAATACCTAAGTAAACTACAGAGTTGGCGTCAAACACACAGCGATCTAGTAATAAATTACTATACACTGAAATAAATGCCCAAATGTAATTGTTTAATTTTTTTCATTATCAATTCTTTTCTGCAAGGAAACATTTTGTGCTGTCTTGTTTCCGTAAGTATTTTCAGTATATTTTATTTACATCTTCCAATTTTGGGATAATTCGAATCCAATCAGGGAGGGGAGACGTAAATCCGCTTATTTGGTGACGCAAAACTTGAACGTATTTTTTGTATTTATATATTTGTTTGTATGCATCTTTTTGTAATTAATTTGTAATTAAACTAACTTAAAATGTAAGAATGTTGAGATACATACAAAAAAGTACAAAAAAAGTATCTTGTGCGACCTTCAGGGCCTGTCTCTTTTACGCGTAGTCTAATAAGTTGACTTAAATCAATATTGACTTACGGTTGGTGTGTGAGGTAACATACCTACTGTACGACTTATCCTTGATATCAAACTTCATCTGACTAGCTTTTGATTGTCCAAGTTTTACGAAAATAACGTTTTAGTTAAGAAAGTGAAAGAGAAGGTTTTTCTCGCGCGGGAATATAATTACCGCGTTGGGCTACTCAAAATTTATTTTTCGATTATCTAATAAAAAACAATGGCGTCCGATTTGAATAAGTGCCCGGTTGGCAATACGTTTAATACTTATCTCATTTTGAAACTAAGTAGTACTTTCGGCTAATCTTCGACGTCTTGGTTATATCTCTGCCTACCTCTTCGAATGAAGATTCTTACGTACACTGAAACGGAAGTAAAATTCGAACTAACAATTACCCTCAGGTTTTTATGTGAAACTAAGTTTGTAAATTTTAACAGCGGCTGGCCGTAATCATCGGAATGGCCATTTTGTACACTGTTTGCCAACGCAGCTGCGATCATCGCCGAGTCAATCTTATATGTATCTGTGGACGGGGGATTGAGTCTTAAGAAATCTACTACTTTTGTTTGATGTATTACCGCTATACTCGTATAAAGATGTTAAGCATGTTTAAATAGCACAGGAAAAAGAGACTTGGATACTTTGAATAACTCCATTTTTGCAAATAAAAATTTATCATTTTAGATCACATTTATCTATAAGCTAAGTTAAACAATTAAATCAACACCTACGCGTGCCCGTCGGTATGCGAGAAGTGAATGAGGGTAATATTTTGAATGTTTATTAATTCTGACAATAGCTTTAACATTGAGGTATTGCTCGGCAAAGCGGAAATTAGTGAGTCAAGAATAAATATTCAAATTTTATAAAATACTCGAAGGCACTCATGCAAATATATTTTATACGGGTATTAAATATAATCATATATCATATAGTCTGGGATATTAAGCGTTTCTAGTAACTGCCGCAGCTTCAAAGTACTAAAGTCGGTTAACACCAAAAATGACAAGCACGAACTTTATTGTAGCAGGAACAGGCACGACGATGATACCAATTTTGGTGAGTTGTCACATGATTGTACCAGGTCAGGTTGGCTGGACCAACAAGGAAACTAAATTAATAGAATAGTATTTGTCTGAAAACTGAGTGAAATATAACACTGGTATCTATTTCATATATATTTATGGGTTTGTGTATTTGAACCAACTGAAATTTGTTTTGCTAGCTTACTTAAAACATTTTTTTATTAAACATAACATAAGTTTTATAATATATATTTACAATTTCACATTTTTAAAATGAATTTAAGAATGCGACTCAATAAATAGCGCAAAATTTAACAAAAAAAAGTAAACACAAGTCGTATCATCTTCAAGCTGGTATTCCCGACGAGATAGATGGATGCCCAACCAGAATACCCACGACTAGCCGAAGATGCTAAGTCCTACAAAGTAGGTTTGTTTATCGCTAACATAATAATATTTAATAATTTTACTATCTACGCTGGTGCTCAATTATAGTGCTTATTTGAAAATTAAAAGATCATAGTAAAATAAAATCCTTCGATTTATTTTTAAAAGTACTTACTTAACATCAAATTTTAATTTAAAATACAACAAAGATTCTAAAAAAAACCACAAAGGTCAGTTGTTCGTTTTGGATAAGCACCACCAAAAAGTCTTACGGGTGTTTTGTTCCAGTCAATAAATAATAGAAAATGGTGCAGTAAGTTGGAGTCTTCCAGGGAACATCTCTTATAATTTTGAATGACGAATTCTATGCCAATGTTTTTGTGCCTTAATGGTGACAATATAGAAGTTATGTCGACACTACCATCTGGCTGCACGTAAAGCAATCTGTCGGAAAGTTCAACATTTTTGCAAATTTTCGGCCCTAAAGATGGTGGCACATGTTCATTGACATTATCTAAATCAGATCGGTATCTATTTATGTCTGGGATATTTTCGGTACCACCGACAAAGCTTCGCTTATTTTCTTCTCCAGTATTACCAATAATTTGACGTTCATTTAGAGCATTTCCAATTTTTATAGGTTGATTGAAATTATCGTCAATTTTTGTTTTTATATGTCCGGTTGATGTTTTCTTATTATTATTATGACCAGGAAGATATCCATGATTATATTTAATAATGGAAATTGAATCTACATTGGCGTTGGACTGGTTTAACATTTCTGATGCCAAGATACGCCCTTTTAGCAATGCAGGATCAATAGTGTCGGCAACTTTATTTTGTTTAGGTTTATATTTTAGCCTGATCGAAGGCTGCTTTTTGTTAGCTTCGGCAATTGCTTTATCAGCAGAAGTGATTCCGTGATTCTCCATATTTATTTGACGTGGTGTATAATCATTACTATATGATTTAACGTTGTGCCATTTATTAGCATTTGACAAAGTTTTTGTGTACATTGTGTTGTCATCTTCTGATGTCTTATCTTTATCTCTTTCGTATTCACCTACGAAATATTCGGAGGACTTTAAGAACGGCAAAATATTCATTAAATTGCTATTTTTATAAATATCAATAAAAGGTGCAATTTTTTCTAACTTCAGATTAGAATCAGCAATAAGTGGACGTAATTTTTCGGCTTTCAATACTTCCTTTGTAGAAGAATCGCCTACATTTCTATAAAACCTATGATCTTTATTATGTTCTATTCCGCCTCTACTTGTAACGAAGACATTTAGAGGATGAGTACGTGAATGCTCTTCTAAGATTTTAGTTCTAATGTCATCTTCTAAAATCTGGATATTTATTTGTGGTTGACGAGCGTCCCGTTTATGCACGGCTAGTTGTTCTTTAAAACTTTTTCTCTTTATTTTATAGGGCGCACGAATTTTGGTTGTTTTCAACTCGGAAGCATATGGGAAATTGTCTGATATCTTGATCAAAGGTATTGTTGAGGGCACTTTTTTATATTCTCTAGTATTTATATTTGCATTTTTTATGTAATTTAAGACACTGTTAGCAAATTGTGAACTTGTCCATTGCCCATAAACTCTGGTTTGTTTTTCGACTGGTGGAGGTGTTTCTTCTGTATGTAATTGTTTCGTCGCAGCAGAGTTCACAGTAGTCATTATGCTATTAGTTTCTAAAAAAGATTTCATGGTAGGTAATTTTGATTTGAAAGTATTTGTGTTAGTGTAATCTTGATATGGACCAGGTGGTGGAGGCGTTTCAAATTCAGAAACTGTTGGTTTACCTTGAGTCGCGGAACTAGATAGCTCTATGTGATTTGAAATATGTTCTTTGGCTTTACCATTTTTCCTCACATTAATAAGGTTCCAAAAATTAACGTTTTCATTATCTTTTGTTAAAGTCATCTCCGAACTTGTAAAATCTAATATTTCTCTTTCGTTCGAAATAATAGCCGGATCTTGTATTAACGAACGCGTTGATGAGCCAACATCATGTACAAATTGAGTATGAGGCGTGGTGATTCTTATAAAACTCCCAACTTTGTTTAAAGTCTCTTGTTTTTTAAAATCTAGTTTCGGCATTTTATCTAGTACTACATACTTTATATTTTTATTATCATTAATTTTATTTTTATTGAAAGGTTTCTGTTGAAATTGTGGATCCCTTTTTAAAGTATGGTTTCTTTCTATAGTGGAGACCAATATCATATTCACACCAAAGACTTCGCCTTCCAGGCCGTTAGGTACACCTGCAAAAATAAATCTAATATATAAAAATTAATCCCCATTTCCCTCCGGTCATCTCATCACGCTTGAACGGATAAAACAATTTTGTTGGTTTTGTTTTTGTTTGTGTTAGTTATTATCAAGAGAAGGTTATGAACCTTATCTTATATAAATAAAAAGAAACAATATTTATATTAGGACAGGACAGCGTCTGACGGCTCGGCTAGATTAATAATGGCCTCGTAATGGTCATAAACCCATATTAAAATAATATTGTGTGTTTTTGTTTTATTACCTTTATTTGCGATTCCATATCCAACTATTATACTTCCTCCACCAGGTATGACGAAGCCATATAGCTAAAACAAGCAAATTTAGAACATCAATTATCTCCGAAAAGTCATCCTATCACCAACCGGGCACATATTCAATCCCGGACGGTTTTTCTGTTTGCTCTAATACAAAAATGTTTTATATAATGTGTATATTATATATTATATAATGTCTAAACAACAACATAACAACAACCGAACTCAAAGCTTTCTAGCAAAGATTTCTAACAAAAACTTGTAGATCGGTATGCGGCTTACATCGCGCTAAATTGTCGCAATTGGAAAATTTCTATAACGAATTGACTTTTTATACAAAGCTGAAGTTCATATCATTTAAATAATTATCTAAATCTCTGTAGGAATCAGTTAACGTTTAGAATTCGATACTTTAAATCTCGATGTCTTAAAAACGCAGTTATTTTATTAATTACTAGCAACCCGTCCCGGCTTCGCACGGTTGGATAAATTTATATTTTTCATAGAAATGCCGTAGCCTATGTTGATCAGCGATAATGTCAGATAATTTTCTAATGGTAATTTTTTTTTTCAAATTGATCCGGTAGTTTGTAATACCCGTATAAAATTTCGTCTCTGAGCCGCGCGGGTACCTTACTGATAGATCAAAACTGCCCTCCCGCACGCACACCCCCGCCTGAATGACGCCCACGGCCCACTTCGCAACTTCTCGTGCAGCAGAAATCGTAATATTTTCATTTCGCCATAACTTCGAAACCAAACGTCCAATTATAACCATTCAAATTCAAAGAAGACCAAATTTTATCTACATAAACTGTACTAAGTGATAAACTTATTTTGATAATTATTAATGGCATGAGTAAAATAAATGCGTTTAATTGTAGTCCTAAAAATTAAAGATTTTCTTAAATAAAAAAAATCGTTGTTGTGCCTCGTTCGACATAGATAGGTATAGTGTGTCGCGGACTTTTTTATTGACGTTTATAAGATCTACAACTAGTTGGAACATTTGATGCTTCTATCTTTTATAGTTTAGGCAGCGTACGCAAAATAAGTAACTTTTCTGGTTGATTGTTTACACCTTGCGTCCGAAAAACCCAAATATCTTACGGAACCTTATATTTTTCATGATAAAATATAGCCTATGTCTCTCAGGAATAATGTAGCATTCTAAAGGTGAAAGAATTTTTTAAATCGGTCCAGTAGTCTCGGATTCTATTCGCTTTAAACAAACAAACAAACAAAAAATCAAACATTTCCTCTTTATAATAATATTATTATTAGTATAGATGTCCAAAACCACTGTAATGTCTATTTTGTTGACCTACAGCTTCGTCGAAAAAGAAACGATTTCCTTATTTACACAGAAACTGAATCGATTATTTTCGTAAAGGTTTCTTCCCGATCGCATAATCAAAATCTACATAAGATTGATCCAAACTTAAGGTTACCGTCTTTCAACAGGTACACAAACGCGGTAAGGGTCAGTCGGTACTTTAGTATATCTTACCTTTATAGTATTACTAGATGACCCGGCAGACGTTCTGCTACATTTTTAATGTGATCAAAAAAAGTTTGGAGTGACTCACCCTTATCACTTAGGGAAAAATAGATGTTAGCCTATTCTCAGACCTACTTAACATGCTCACAAAATTTCATGAGGATCGGTCAAGTCGTTTCGGGGGAGTACGGGAACGAACATTGTGACACGAGAATTTTATATATAAGATGTAGGCATTGCAATAACCCTATATAATACAAAGTCTAACTTATATAAAATCGAATGTAAAGTCTGTGCTCATTATTACTCATTTATGCAACATAATTCAAGAGACCTGCCTAATTTGCAATTTACTATCTTTGAAAGTATAATATAACTTGCTTGTGGCCTTCGGATCCTACGAGCAAATAGATTAATTCAAGGTACTTATAATATGTGGTATTTGAGCAATAAGTGGAATGTGGTCGGAGACTAGCAGTCAATCTTGCGTTATGTTGACAGACGCTACTAAAGTCATTATTTCTTAATTGTGTTAAGGATGTGTCCCGGTCTTAATAGCAGCGCGGCGGATGGATTTGTTGTTTCTGACATAATCCTAATTACAATTGTCCATCTCATTAGTGAAGCGGTCGATATGCCTTGGTGAGGCTTCTTACATCTAAAATCCTTCTTTAACAAATAATACTTAAAAATGCCAAAAAAGACCCTTTTATATCTAGCTGCACTAAAAAGTAGAAAAAAAAATTCTTTATGTTCCAATTCCAAAATTGAGTAATTAAAAAAAACTTCTTTGTTAAAAAAATGAGAGGAACTTATTAAGTTATTTTATAAAAAAAAAAGTGTGTGTGTGTGTACTTATGTACACGCGTTAGAAGTTATACTTCTTCGGCGTAATAAGATAAAAATCTTTTTAAAAACTAAAATGTTATCTATAGCTAACTTCATCCTGTTGGTTTTTCGTGACGGTGTGCGCGCGCATCGTAAAAATTTACCCTCATCATTTTTTCCTAACGCGCCAAAAGAAATATAACTTCAATAAGTTTGATATTCCCAATGTAAATATAAAGCACTTTCAAAAATTTAACTCTTGCTTTTTTATAATAATACATACTTAAGTTGTTTTTTTACTCATTTTTTTTATTTCAATTTATAGAAAACATTTTGTAATTTTTCAGTTCAGCAGGATATGAAAGTGCCATTTTTTAACTATTTTTTATTTTTAGTTTTTAACTTTTGACTATGACAAATGTATCATAACGAAGAATCGGCTTTTTACTAGGTACATCATATTGTATAAAAATGTTATAGTTTGATGTTTCTGACAATTTCCATACAAAGTACACAAATACACGATATTGCGTTAACTTCGAAATGACACCTTGCCTTGTCGGTACCATGATGTCGGTAGTCAGTCAGCTCCTTTATCCTTCATGAGTCAGGAGAACCAAACTTATGCTTACACCACAAATACTCTCGTGGTTCACTATTAACCGACTTGAAAAAACGGAGGAGGTTATGTATTCAACCCGTATTTTTATGTAAACATGTTAATAGATTTTTTTCCCATTGCCACTAAATCTGGATTTGATATTGGTATCCCAGCCAACCTAAGGAAAACACTTAACTTTTGTAAACGTAGTGGTAACATTTTTCACAACGGACAACTGTAAAAGTACACTTTTGTTACCTACAGCTTCAGTAAAGATTCACTTATTGAAATAGAAGTCGGTTATGCGGTTATGCAGTTTTGACTGCGCGTAAATTATTTTGTACTGAATCTCTTTTAAAACTAGCCTATCTCCTACTATTTAGCGCTTCTTTGGGACATTGAAACCTAAAGTGTTGCGAAGTAAATAAAAATAGGACTGTACCTTTGCCTGGCAATGAAAGGTTACCGCTGCTGTTTATTAATTATATCCACTGAAAGAAAAGCCAACTTTGAGTTACATTATAAAGAATTGCAGAGTAAATACACTTACGTTATGTGAGACTTCACAAGACACAAGTCGACCATCAATGTAAAGTGCCCAAGCTCCGTAATCAGACTGGTAGGACAGACAGACGTGACGCCACGTGTTCTTACTGAAGTCCACTGGGGTCTCCGCCGTTTCTTCTCCATTTATAGATAGTTTAATATTGCCACCAGAATCTAACCACAGTCTGAATAGCCGATTATCACCATTGGCTAAAATCATATTGTTTAATGATTATAAATAGTATAAAAGTTACTTATTCTTTATTTTTTACCTGATATAATACATATATGTATATGCATTTTGAGTCTAGTTTTTATTAACATGTTACCAAAAACTTTTAACGTATTTGTGAATCTGAGAAATTGTGAAAGAAAGTTTTATAACGACTTAAGTTGTCACCATATCTGCGACGCAACAAATATATACCCTAATATATTTTCCTGTTCACATCACGTAACTTTACCCTAGGAAACGTGGGGAAAAGGGATATTGTCTTATTTTGGTTCGCAATACTATTAAATATGATACTTACTGATGTAAGAGAAAATGCTTTGGTCATCCACGAGGTCAGCAATCCGGAGCCACGCACACAATGTAAACTCCTGCAACGGAGGCGTCTCGATGTCGTACTGGAGGAACTGAAATGAGAATGAAGAAAAAGGAACCTATAAGACTAATGGTGTCAGTTTCTTTATTCCGTTCTTCTAGACGGCTGTACAAATACAGAAGTGCAATCTTACCAAAATCACTGGCTATAGATTATTGAAAAAGAAAGGGTGGCAGAAAGGGATTTTTTGCATGTGTAAAAATATTCCAGAAAACTACATATTATGTCAAATTCAAACTCTTAATGAGCATGTCCTAAATTTCAAAAATCTGTCGTTCTTATGTACATACATATATACATTCAAATTCAATCCGAGGAAGAGTGGAATTAAAAGAAATTGGTTTAAAAATGAAAAATTTTTTACGATCAAGACGTTCAGGTTTCATTTGACGGTGGTGTTAAGAGAGAGTATCAAGATTTGTGGAAGAAGCTAGACCGGGCGGCATTTGGCATTCAACAATGAGCAACTACAAAATATTTTTTTTATTTATTTAGTTTACTTAATAAACTAAAAAAAGGTGTTGAAAACCGGTAGATGCTACAAATTTAGTTAATATATTCTAGCTGTCCCAACGAGCTTCGTACCCCCGCGCCCGGTCCCGTGCCACTTGAGTTTTTTCAAAAATATTTTTTTATTTGTCTCAGTCTTGAATAACAGAATAACTATGAAAACATTTCAAAAATTACAAAAAAAAAACGTACAAAATTTGCAGGGACAGCAAGTAGAGTATAAAAAAGATTGCTTCGTTGGCTGAGGAGTTGGCGTATAAGCCCTAACTCCACCCATCAACCGTAAGGGAGACCTCCCGGTGCTCCGGAGTTAGGTTAGGTTCAGGCGGCGTACCTTTGGAAGAGGCAACGTCACAACTAGTAGCAAACATCACAACGTGATATATTATCAGCGCTATACGAGCCTTCAATCAACGAAGTTTCAAATTTGACTGACCTGTGTGAATTTTTAAGTAAATCGGGTCCGCTCTCTCAGCGCTGTACACATTTACTACGCATCTTAAGATTCAATTACCTATGCTTGCGTTTGCATCAATGACTCTTCTGCCCGTTTGTACTATTAGGTACTTATTCTTTGCCTTGGGTTCGATTTCCGACAGGAGCAGGTATTTGTGTGTTAAACGCAGATGCCCGTATCTCCGGCTCTGTATGCTCATTAAATGTATACTAGTACCTATCTATACGAGTAGGTATTTCTATGTATTGGTATCGATGTTTAACACCCGCGACACAAGTGGTACAAGCATACAGTTTGCTTACGTTGGGGTTTGGTTAATTTGTGTAATAATTGTCTGGGGATAATTATCCTTTACAATCTTAATAGTAGTAAGTAATGTATCAAACAGAATTTCGAGTTGGAGTCAAAATTCGAAAAATCAATCCGCCTTACCACAGAAAACATTTAGACGCCTGTTTAGCTAAGCTCTGTTTAAAATTGCCATCGAATCAATGACACGCTACATGACACGTCAGTGCCAACGTAGGTTTTTTGAGAACATAATTTTAGACCCCGAGTAGTGAAACGCGTGTCAAACAATCGTTTGAACTTTTTTTAATAAAACGAAATAATTACCTATGTCTATTTAAAATTGGACTCTGCAAATTTTGAAAAAATAAGCTACCTTATGTTATTACACTATTAGTTAGTGTCGTTAATAACCAAAAAAATAGACAGGTATGGATGGCTACAGACCTCTTTAGAGTAGAATATCTCACATAATTACGGATCACCATCCACAATTACTTCAAAAACAGTAGATGCATTCACATCCATCTTGCTGAATACTGAATACCAACTGATACTTCAGAGCGTCCTCCCAGCCTCATGCTAACAACGGGCCACCATGTAGTTTTTACTAAAGGAAAGTTCGATTCCCATTCCAATATTTCAAAGATATAGATTGTAGTGACCCCGAAAGTGGAGAAGATTGTACATTTTTTTGACAAGGTTGCACCATTTGGATACGTGCATTTAGTACTAATTCAGCGATGAAGCTACGCGAATGACATTGGCCAAATTGCTGCAGACAGTTTATGTATATTTTTAGGTTGTTGCCGGATTTCACTTCTTACATAGTCAAAGGCAGGCAAGGCAAGACAAAGTGTTTCATAAAGATAAATAACTTTTCCTTCATTTCCGAATACATATCAACGTTTCGTTTCATTCGTGTTCATGTTTAATGAAAAGTGGATTTTTCACCATTGATATGACACAATTTGTTAATCATGTAAGCATTTGATATAATGTTCACATTAAAAATTACATGTAAGACATAGAAGACCTATGTATGTTATTGATTTTTGTTGATGCTTCCAAAATCGCTTTATAACTTTAACTTGCTATTGACACCTTTGTCTTAAACTGACACGTATCAGTTACCAACAGACTGTCCGTTTACAGGTTTGCCTTCTACACTACACTACAACACTTACTGTGAAATAAAAACATTATTGTTGAATTAAACTGAAACAATATTTTATTGTAAAGTTTTGCGGCGACTTAACTACATTCTTACATACATGTACATGTACAAGTGAGTAAATATCTTCACTACAAGTCCGTTACTGGGTAGTCAGCGGGTATCGAGTGCTAAATCTCACAATCCCTGCCGACCTTTTTGGCGGTGATGAGGATGTGGAAGAACACATTCATTACTCTTTTCATATAAACTCTTCGCACTACCCTCGGATAAGTACACTATCAATTTGATCGTAGAATGTCAACCTAGGTCCCCCCCACATTCCATTCCACATAGGTTTTCATTGTATATCGGCTTTTTCAATCTTTCATCTGCTTTTCTTTCTACTTGAGCGAACCAGCGAAGCTAGCATTTCCTCTTTTTAAGTGTTGGTCACTTTCTTTCAATTCTACTCTGTCTGGGAGTTCCCTGTTACAAATACGGTTAGATGGTGTAGAGTTCAAAAGCACAGCATGCAGATGATGCAGGCAGTTCACCACTTGGTCACCCATACGCATTCCCACATTCATGGGAATGTGACCTTTGAAGACATTTGTCCAAATATAAGATAAACAAGCGTGCTGACAACACACAGCCATGCGTGACACCAAATCAAACCAAGGCGATGTGATGCCGTCCACCCGCACCCATGCCATACAATTTAAATGCATAGACTGCACGTAGTAGGGATCCGTCTATCCCATTAAATCCGGCAACCCTATCAAACGCTTTTTCGAAATTCATCAAACCACAGAAAACCTCCAGCCCACATCCAGATGCGTCTCTCACCATTCATCAGATCAGACTAAATTTTTCGCATTAGTTACTATTATAGGTGACATGTTGCCAACGGAAATCCGTCCGTTTATTTACTTTTCTATGTTAAAAAAATACAGACGTGATGATTTAAATATCTGCAAAACCACGTTTTTTTGAGCCCATGGTTTCACAGACCCGTGGTCCGTGGTAAAAAGTAGTTAATTTCGTAAGTGATATATAATTATCACTAATAATAATAATGTAATATAATATACCAACGATTTAGGTGAAAGTCATTTGTTAACGGGTTTGCTACAATGGATTCCATATAAATAACGTTATTTAGTGGGTTTTCTGTACGGTAATGTAATATACAGTAGTCTATCTCGGTTCTGTTTTTAAATTAAATACCTACAGCCCTGTTAAGCATCATACCCATGGATAGGGCTACCCGTCTTCAGTGTCGTAATTACATCCGCCTATTTGAATTTCCTTCTAATTGTGTGAACCTAAATATTATATTTTTAAAACAAATAATAATCGTTTATTAATTTGTAAGTGTTCAATTAAAATACATGTTATGTTTTTGATTACCAAATTTCATTAAAATCCATAAGCTCAAAAACAGAATAATATCACTACACAGTATCAAACATAGTCGTTTTTCGCTGTCGTCTCTATGTTTGCTTAGATCTTTAAAACTACGCCCCGAATTTTGATGCGGTTTTCTTAAATAGATAGTAATTTAAGAGGATGGTTTATATGTATAATAACATAGAAGTCTGTCACCCTTGCGAATCTTGGACGAGCTCCTAGTAGTCTGCAATTGTTCTTTACTGTACCTGCTAATTAAATCCTTAGACTTGTTAAACTGAAATTACATATTTTATATATAAGCACACTTACCTATTGGTTACAAATAGTAGACAACCGAAACCGAAACTGCTTTCGGGAGTGATTTGCGCTGTGATTGGTCATGTTCGACGTGTTGAATTCCAACCAAGCGACGAACACATTTTGACTGACTTGTTTTTGTAGTCCATATTGTTTGTTGTGAGTTTTCGTCTTTTTTTGTTTTGAATTCAGTAGTTAGGAAACATAAAAAATAAACTACGGCCAAAACTAAACCCAAACACGTTTTTTGACGCAACTCGATCGAAACCGATACCGAAATCGAACATTCGATCAAAAACTATTAATAAAATAAAGAATAAACGCTATTACATCGACCGTTCGTCACTGCGGCGTAACCGCGAATCAAAGAGTATAATGATATACCTACCTATACGGGACCCGCGAATGATGGCAAGCCAAGCTTATACCGAGCGCATACTGTATACCTACGAGACTCGTAGATATAAACGCGTTTTCTTCCGGTTATTTGAAAATAGAATACCTACTGTATATTACAGTGTCCTCTGTCACCACATTTTTTTATTAATGATTTTAAGATGTTCAGACACAACAGCACCCTGTTTACACTTTACGGACAGCGACGTCCATTTGTAATATGTTATAGAAATAATTTATTTGTGTTAAAAAGTTGTTACAAAAATGTTTAATGATAGCAACAAATTCTAAGTGTGCAAATATTGTAATATGAAGTTAATACACCTGAAATATAAACTTAATTAATGTTCCGTACTTATTTCTCCATAATATGAGCATGTTATCATTTTAAACAGTTTTACAATTCATGAAATATATAAAATATTCATGCGGTTGATGTAAGAATTGATTTTAAATTTCATAAAAACTTTATTTAGTAACGTTTTATTGCAATTAGATGTATTTTGTCCAAAATACGAGGACATTTACATAATTAAATCGACTTTTTCATAAAACGTCGAAACACACCTACTACCTACCCCGGATTTGAGACCGGTTTAACATTAAAGATACCAGCGGAAAAACACTTTCGTAAGTGATATACATATTGTGTATACTTTTTATGTAACGTGTGTTGTATGAATCATAATATACTTTTATTAAATATGCTAAAATGTTATTTACAAAGAAATATTCATAATATTATAATATGATTAAATATAATTCATAAATTAATTTTTTTTTTGCTTTTGTCTGCAGATTCGTTCACGTAGTTTAAGATCCCTCCCACACACATATTTCAATTCCCTACAACAAAAGTACAATCTCACCGTAAAAATCCGGTCATGTAAAAATAAAGTTCAAGTGTTTGTACAAACAATGTAAGTATACCTATTACAATAATAATTATAATATATTGCCCGCGCCTTTGGATTTGTGCAGTAAATATTGCAAATAATTTATTCATACTATAAATTAAACTTTTAACCAATTTTTGTCTGTTTGTTGAATCTGGATCAATTTCCGTAGCTATTTACTAATAAAGATGAAAACTACGCTTCCCGGTGGGCGATGGAATATATGCCTTCATTTTTAAACGACTTCAAAAAAAAACTATCCCAGGGGAATCGCCGAAAATACAAACTTTTTGTGTACGAAGATGACAAACTTCTCGAAATCGAACTCGTGTTTTGCAGTCTGATTATGTTTCATCAATCGTAATATCTACATCATTTGTTGGTTTCAATTTTAGCTGATTTATCCATATAATGGATCTTTCTTAAAGTAGAGTCATTTTCAAAATTTGCTAGTTGTTTGTTGAAGTTACTTAAATAAATAATTGTAAATAAATATCCCTCGACAATTCACACAAATTGAATCTAGCCCCGAAATTAAGCAAATCTTGTGCTTGTGTTATGTGTGTTAGTCAATGATACTGACGCAGAAACATACTTACGACAAGATGTTAATCACACAAACTTGTGCCCCCTTCGGGAGTCGATCCCGAACCTCGCGGTTGGTTGGTGGCGAAAGCCGTGTACGCTAAACCCTTTACCAACGAAACGGTCAATTAATTCGATAATTTCAAATATTTTTTAAAAAAAGCGTATATTTTAGGATTGTCAAAATACTGTAATAGTTATATATATACTTGTCGGAGAGATGATAGATCACACATACGCGGGCCGAATGGGAACCACGGGACTAGTAGGCCGAGAGCTCACAACTTGAGGGTAGTTAGTAAATAATTCAGAAATATCAAAACAAAGCCGTAACACCTGATCAAGTCGTACAACCACATCGTAAACCTCATCATAATTATAAACAATAGAGTAGCTACGTAATTACTCACTAACTACACTGTTAACAAACATAACCACAATCACGCACAAACAACTATAGCCTACACCTATTTGTTACTAAACAAACCATCAAACATAGGAGTAAGCCTGCTACTATGACAACAATACGTAAACACGTCACGGTGTTCGTGCTTACGCAAACGCCATAACCCCGAAGGGGAAAGAAGGGCTCCACCCCGCCCTTCTTAGTGCCGACCGAATAATGCACCCCCGGGTGACCCAAATCCTGGGCCCCAAGATCCCAATTGAATCAACAATTGCGACCTAGAAGTGTCTCTTTCTCAACCTATGACAGGGAGAGACTATTACCAGTGGCAACCTCCGTACCAGACAGTGGTCCAAACACTGAGAGACGTGCGCAAAGCATGTCTGCCGCAATATGGCGGCGCTAGGGTTTATATACATGTGGCCGCGGTGAACGGACCAATAAGAAACGAGTTTCTTGCTAATACGCCACCTGTTGTGCTAATGAGACAACTTTATCCATGACTTCCCGACAAACGGACCAATAAGAAACGATTTACTTGCTAATGCGCCACCTGTTGTGCTAAAGAGACAACTTTGTCCTTGACTTCCCGACAAACGGACCAATACGAAACAAGTTACTTGCTAGTTGCGCACCTGTTGTGCTAACGAAGCAACTTTATTCATGACTTCCCGATAAACTGACCAATAAAAAACAAGCTACGAGAATTCTGATGCACCTGTGGCGCCAATTGTACTAATGACCACAATATCACAACTATACTTTGTTCATGACTTTCCGACATTACAAGCGGATGCGCCACACGTCACACTGATGACACTCATTACCTCAGATATTAGAAAATAGGTATACTAGGTCATGACCTTCCGACATACTTAATAATGTGTTTATGAATGAGACATAAAAACAAATTTTGTAGAACACAAATGTTCATCCTGTTATTCGTCACATCTTTTTGTTAAAGTGAAATTTATTCCCTGTTGTTGGTGGAACCCAAAACAAACGTCGGTGTTGTTTCGCCGACTGGCATTATTCACACGAAAAGCCGCTACAGCGTCATTATTGTTGATGAGTGCTTCATTAGGAACAACAGAATATGCCTCGTTGGCCACAAAATATGTTTACATCTTCAGCTTGAGAAAGTCCTTTATGCCACAGTAATTATAACAAAAAATAGGTATTTTTCTTAGTAGACTTAAACTAAACAATCGTCAACTTAGGTGAGATCATTGTGGGCAGTTATTATTATGGTATTTTCATTCGTTGAGTCGTCTCCAAAGGTCATAACTGTACAGGAAACAGCGGCCCGTTATTTACAAGCAAATGTGTATGTATGCAGACCTAGCTTCATAAGCACACCTGTGATGGCTATAAAATTCCAATTAAGGGCTGCAAAAGTAATAGTACTTAGTGGTACTAGCTAACAGTAATAAACACGTACAAAACGCAAGCAAAATTAAATTTTACAACGTGACGTAAAGGCTCATATTGCGCTAACCGAATAAGGTCATTTCGCCAGTTCGCGTCCACTTAGTTGAGTTTATAGATTGGAGGTAAGATATAAAAATGTTTAAAATCTAGATTTCAATAACAAAAACTTGCAAACTATCAGTAATATGGACTATTTTACGATAAAGTTAAGTTTTAGCCAAAATATTTAGAATAATCAAATTCGCAATTTGCGTCCACAAAATCTAGATTGCGGCCACCCGTTGACCAGTTCGCGTCAACCAACTTGGAAAAGTAGTTAGGGGGAGAATTTCAAAGGAATAGAGGGTTGTAACAATTTCTTTATAATGTATTTGTTCATTCCAACTCCCTTGCTAGGTCGGCATAGAATATCGTGAACCAAGTGTCAATGTCAACCTTCCTAGCTTCCTTCACATTTATTATTTTTTTCGTACAAAGATACTGGTGATGAAGACTCTTGCCACCTCCCTTAGATAATTTGGTCGTAGAATGTCAACCTAGGTCTCCACGGGTACCTATATTTATCGACATTCTCACTGTATTTTTTTTACTGTCAATCTTTCATCTGCCATTCTCGTAATATGACCGAACCAACAGAACACGTCATTATATATTTTTGTAACAATACTTTCTTACAATCCCACTATCTCTTTCCAATCTCTCTTCACTATCTCGAATGCAAACGGCGAGCGTACCAACTAACACCACATAACGGAACGCTCTCATCTGATTTCTACCACACGACAAAACGTGCGCTGCCTGAGTGTAGATACCTAAACTGCAAAGTGACACCCCTGACACGTTTATTCAACAATTCATTTAACTCATAATTATTTAAATAGTTATATAAAATATATTAATTAAAAAAACACAGAATTACAGATTATGAAAAGTGATTAACTTTTCTTTACCTGTCATTTAAACTAGTCAAATTAAAATAATGATTGAACAAAACCTTAAGAAACGAAAGTTATTTTGGAGTTGAACTCTCCTCTGCACCGGTAGTCGAGTGGCGAGTATTTTTTTATGTAAATTAAGTATAACAAAGTCCGATCACCAGTTTTAAGACCTGGACATTAAAATGTTTCTCTACAGTGCGGATTGCAAGTTGTTTGGATAATTTATACCGAGTAATTTAAGTATTTGTTGGGAGACATAGTTTGACATTCCACGATCAAATCGCTCGCGTTTATTTAAGGATGGTGCCAAGTGTCCCCGAAAACGACAAGTTTGTTCGAAAAGAGTAATGAATATGGAGGTCTGTAGAGGACGTCGTTATATTTGGCTCTCGATGGTCTCTGCGTACCCTTCGAGGGTACACACCACATGACGCAGCATCCTTCCTTTTCCGCTTGCCCGCTTCTTTCGAACCACTCCGACCGCCGCCGCCTATTTTTCTGGTATATTTTGTTTACATTAAATACAATAAATTAAGTAAATCATCCATATTATAAAAATGAATCACTAAATATGTTGGTAAGCGCATAGCTTCCGAAGGACTGGACCGATATGGATAAATCTTTTTGTATTGTGTTAGTTATTGCCAGGACAAGGTTTTCATGAAGAGAAAAACTTGGAAAGTTGCAGGGAAAATGGGAAAATATTTTATTTACAACCATACAAACTGAACGGGTGGAACAAACTTAGCCAGGACAGCTAGTAGTAAATAAATTCATACTTATTTTAAATGAATGTTCCATTTGAATAATTGTAAAAGTATTTAAACGGTCTGGAATAAATCAATCTAAATCTATGAATTGATTCAATATTATAATTCTATTAGGATTAAAATAAAATTACAAATAATATGCTTTGATTACGGTTGACAGTTCTACCAACTTTTAAAATGTTAAGCGATGGTTTTAGTTCCTTTACTACAATAGTTCGACTTACGCGTCGTGTAGTTGTTTGTAGGTATTGATATATCCTTTATTGTTTTTTCATGCTCTGCTGCAGAGCCACCCTCATAAATACCGAACAATTATATCTTAAAATACTGTACATCCAACGCGTATAACGTTCATATGCCACGAATAACTAAACGCGTGCTAGATTATGAAATAATTCGAAGGTAAAGTGGATTCGTCGAGGAGCACACTCTACAGCAGCCCCACCTGTAACTCGTACTTGGAAACTATTCAAACTGTTGATTTTGTATGAAAAGCGCCGTACGAATGCTTTTTGCATTGTACGTGTACAAACGTTTTGTTATTAGATAGTACTTTTGGTTATTCCAGTTTATTTAAATGTTTAGAAAACTTCTGAAAACGGATTGTTATGTTATATTAGCAAAATGTCAGTTAATTTTATAATCGATAATTTGATATAGTTTATATTTATTTATTATACATATGCCTACATTTAAAAAAATAAATTCCCCAAACTATCATCTAATAATAATAACAATATAGGTATTATTTCGTTCATGTGGAAAGAATGACATGAAAATATTGACAAAGCAGATATACAATGCGAATGCGGATGGATGTAGGTACCCGGGGAGACCTAGGTTGACATTTCACTATCAGATCACTCGGATATTATCCGAGGGTGGTGTCAAGAGTCTTCGAAACCAGCGTGATTGTATGAAAGCCAGACAGGTTTGTCAGGATCGTGAGGTCTGGCACTCGCTACTCTCTGCTTACTGCTGCGTAAGGGACTTGGCGTGAAGATATCTATGTATGTATTGTAAGATAATTTATACACGTCCAACAATGCAAGAAACAATCGTATAGTTGTTTTCAAAAAGAAGCAAAGGCTTTTATGATTTCCTTCTACGAGTTACACGTAGATCTGCTGTAGAACACAGTATCCAGCGGAGCCACTGTAAGCCCATATTATGTAAGCGTAACGTCGCACACGGACATTATACGCGATCTATGTACAGGATTTTAAAATATAATTGATCGATATTTGTCAGGTTGACGTTCAACGATCAAATCGCTCGGGTTTTATCCAAGGGTAGTGCTAAGAATATCCGTATCTGGTCTGTTTGTATAAAAAGAGTAATGAATATGAAGAACGTTAGAAATGGCTGCAGGGATCGTGCCTTTTGAGTCTCGATACGTTCTGCATACCCCGTAAGGGTCTTGGCTTATATGTATCAGTGTGTTATTCTTATTGCAGATGTAGTTTAACGATTTATTAATATGGAATACACCTTTATACACTTTATTGATCGCCTTTGTGGTGTAGCGGTCCGGTGTTGGACTTGATTTCACGAGGTCCCGGGCTCGACGCCCGGGTCGGGCAACGAAAAGAAGAAGTGTTTCTTTTTCAATCTCTAAAAAAAGCAAGGTTGACTGGGATTGAATATGTACCCGTTAGCCGACTCTTCGCCAACGAAGTTAGACGCTAAGATAACACTTCTTTTCGTAAATATACATGACTTTTCTACCCTAATAATAATTTTAGATTATTGTAACATTTATAATGCTTTGCAAAAAGCTGTAGTTTTAAATAGGTACATGTAGAATTGCGGAGATGTACAAAATGGTTTTAAAAGAGCATTTAAATACGAAATGCAAAATACTTGCTAAGATTTACTATTTCAAATACAAGATACAAAATAGTTTTGCATTGTGTACTTCAAATGAAGAAACAGACATCCAAGTCCTTGTTGGATTTATCACTTGTTGAAAACCAGAGTTTGAATACAACCTGCAGTAATTTGTCAATTCAAAGTTTGTCAAATGTGTCAGCTGTGATATTAGCCTAGTTGGTGATTATAAACTGCAAATAGATAACTTAAATATGGAATTAGAGACCGCTCACAGAGAAATAGAAAAATTAAATTCAGAGAAAATCTCATTGCAAAAAATGTTACAAATCTACGAAAAAACAATAAAATTGTTCAAGAGAATAAGAGTATCTGATGTGGTAGTACAAAACATAACAACACCTACAGTAAATAAATTGAAGTCCGTATTCAAAACAGGAGAATTTAATCAGTGTAGTTCTAACGATATTACCAAATTAACTGATGAAGATAAAATTTAATAAATAATCTCGATGTAGACAACAGTAAAAGAAAATCGTTAAGAGGACTGAGTAATAAAACTCGCTTCAAAACTAAAGCATTTGCTAAAGAAAAAGTTTTTGACACCAAAACTATCGATAATACACCAAAAGCAGCGCCATCTGCTACTTTTAAAAATTTAAAAATAGAAAATAACCAACATAATAAAGTAAATAATAATCATAATGAAAACGAGAACCAAAGAACACCAAAAATAATAGTTCTTGGTGATCAACAACTGAGAGGAACATCTAGTTTATTGACAGATATGTGGAAGAACCAGTGGAACGATAAGTACAACATTACAGGCCTCATCAAACCAAATGCAAAAACCATCGATATTCTTTCAGATTGTAACAATCTCTCGTATCTAGATAACAATGATAGAGTTATAATAAGTGTAGGGTCAAATGATACTAACCCTTATGAAATCGAAAAACATTTGTATCTCGCTTTGGAAAAATTACGTACCACTAAAGTATTTGTTGTCCCTGTAACTATTAACACAGCTTTAAATGAAAGAATGTTGAATGATCACATTTCTTCAATTGTAAAATTGTATAGTAACTGCATATATTTAAACGTATCAATTAAAATGAATTTTATTAAACCATTATGTAAGCAAATAATGCATAAAGTAACCAAGTTAGATTATAATATACGTACGTATATTAAAAACATATCCAAATGTAAAAATTCATACTATCACAATAATGTTAACAAACAATCAAACAAATTGCCTAGGAAGGGCACTATACCATATTATTTAAAAAAAAAACCATATACATCTAATGAGGTTAATAATGTTATAAGCAATCAAAATACCTATTATACCAAAAACCAAAATTATGACAAAGGCACAATTCCGTATTACTTTAAAAGAGTTCTTCCAACAAAAAGCAAAAATTCAGAATCCGAAGTTATTAAAACTTTTTTTCGATAATAAACTTGCCATATTACATCAGAACATTGCTGGTGCAATAAGTAAAAGCGAACAATTGTATTTATCGGTATTGAATTTAAATCAAACCTATATGGATGGCATCGGTTTAATATGTTTGACAGAAACGTTTATTAAAAAGGGATCCGAATCACTATTAAAACTACCAGATTATAGAATAGCGACATCATTTTGTAGAAGCAAAAAAAGGGGGGATAGTTGTATTTTAATAAAAAGAGATATGCAGTATCGAAACATTAGTTACCTAAAAAACTTAGAACTTACGGAATGTTTCGAGTGCTGTGGTATTGAACTCCCAATTCAAAATTTATCAATAATCTGCATATATAGAACTTCTCAAAGTAATATTAAAATATTTTTTTAAAAAATTAGAAGAATTGTTATATATGTTAGGTTCTAAAAGAAAGTCTAAAAACATAGTCTTATGTGGAGATTGGAATATTGACCTCCAGTCGAAAAATAAATACTCGTTAGAATTATTTAGTATATTGGACAATTATAATATGGTTTCTCATATTAACTGCCCCACAAGATCAAAATCATGTATAGACCTTATTATAAGTAATATCAAATCAGTTCAAGGATTCACACATTATTTAGCTTTGTCGGACCATGAAACTGGGCAAGTTCTGACTATAAATGCTTGTTAACCCGATTGCAAATCTTCATGGACGGAATATGTGAGAGACCAAAGTACGGAAAATCAAGAAAAAATTATAAATTGCATTTCAAGTTTAAGCTTTTCAGATGTTTATGACTCAAATGATTTAAATGTATCATTTAATAATTTTTTTCAAACTTTTAAATTATTTTACGATTTGTGCTTTCCGATTATTAGAGTAAAAAAAGGAACAGCGTTGGAATATAAAAACTGGATCACAAAGGGATTAAAAATTTCGTGTTTAAAAAAAAGACGTATATATTTGTCATATCGTTGTTCATTAACGAAAAAGAACAAAGGCGTAACTAAAACATTTTCAAAATATAATGCCATTTTAAAACAATGTATTTTTAAATCTAAACAATTACAAAATAAAAAGATAATAATGAACCATGGAAATAAATGCAAAGCGACGTGGAAAGTTATAAGGGATAATATGGGAGATACTAATTTCAAAGATAACCAAATAAAAAACTTAATAATAAAAGTTAACAGTATTAGTGATCCAAAAATTATTTGGGAATTATTTAATAATTATTTTATTGACATCTTAAATACAGATAAAATTGATAAATTAAATTCTAATATTCAAATGAATAATATCACAAGGAATAATAATTCAATTTATCTTTACCCGACAGATAGTAACGAAACATACAAAATAATAAAATCACTTAATCCAACATAGTCTGTAGGATATGATGAAATTCGTACAGATGTAATTAAAAAACGCAATAGATATATATGCGGACCCTTATCACATATTATAAACTTATCTTTTGAAATAGGGGAGTTTCCTGAAATTTTGAAATTATCAATCATTAAACCACTACATAAAAAAAATGAAACTTCTGATATGGGTAACTATCGGCCGGTGACCCTAGTGCCAGTAATATCAAAAATATTCGAAAAAGCTATGCTGCTTAGATTAAATAACTTTTTTACAAAGCACAACATTCTTTCAAAAGAGCAATTTGGTTTTCGTAGTAACAGTTCCACGACTCGAGCTTGTTATCATTTGACTAAAGTCATAGTAGATTCACTTAATGAAAGAAAACCAATCAGTGCTATATTTCTCGACATGAGTAAAGCCTTTGACTTCGTGAAACATTCAAATGTATTAGACAAATTAGAAAAATATGGTATCAGGGGTAATGCTTGGAAGTGGATTAAGAGCTATTTATTTAATAGAAAACAATGTATTGAAATAAAATCTATAGTAAATGGTGTAAAAAAATATGAACGATCGAAATTTAAAGTGAACAGTATGGGTGTACCACAGGGAAGTATTTTAGGCCCTTTGTTATTCTTAATATATGTTAATGACCTTCCAAATCTAACCACAAACCCTTACATATTATATGCTGACGACACAACTGTACTTATTAAATGTGAACATATAAATAGCTATGAAAATGACATTAAATATACATTAAATAAAATAAAAAAATGGTTACACAATAATAATTTTAATATTAACGTAGATAAGACTAAATTAATACAATTTAATAATATTAATATGAGAAAAATTCAGTTAAAACTTAATTACGACAGTAAAACAATTGAAGAAATAGAATCTATTAAATTTTTAGGTATTACTTATGACACTTATTGTAATTGGAAGTTGCATATAGATACAGTTTGTGCTAAAATAGATAAATTTATTTATGCAATTAGACGTCTACGCCAAGTAGTGTCTAAAGAGGCAGCGCTTAGTGTGTACTTTTGTTATGTATGTTCTGTTTTTTCATACGGGCTCATTATTTGGGGTAACTCAGTTAATATGCACAAAGCTTTTAGAGTGCAAAAAAATGCATAAGGGCTATATATAATGCTAAGCCATTAGACAGCTGCAAGCCTTTGTTTAATACAAATAATTTATTAACATTGCCCTGTATGTATATTAGGGACATTTCTGTATTTGTAAGAAGATACCCGCGTCTATTTAAATTAAACACAGAAGATACACAAAGGTCCACTAGATTTGAACAAAAACTGTATATACCTAAATGTAGAGTGCAGGTGGCTCAAAAAAATGCTCCTTTAATGGCAATAAAAATATATAACAAAATACCAAATAGCATAAAGAAACTACCTATTAAGATATTTAAAAAAGAGTTATCAAAGTGGCTCATAGAAAAATGCTTTTATGATGTAAAGGAATTACTTGCTCATAGAATATAGTCATACACGTACTTATAATTATAATATGAAAAAAAATATATATTTGCAAATGGTTTATTGTATATTTTTTTGGAATTGACATACTTATTGGAATTGACATATTTATTGGAATTGACATATTTATTGGAATTGACATATTTATTAGAATTGACATAGTTATTTTATTTTTACATATCTAATTGAATTAAATTATATATTTTAATTGAATTATTAATTGTAGTTTAAATTTAATAAATAGGTACTACAAATGCATCATAAATTATTTGATTGAATTAAAATATAAATAAATTCAAAAGAAACAAATGAAAATGTAATAATTGACAAATTTAAACAATGTTTTTATTTTTGATATGTTTTATTAAGAGATAATAATGTTAATATAGCATTAAGAGATAATAATGTTAATATAGCCTTAAATAAATTTGTATACCAGTTAAGTCTGGTGAAACAGGCGAAACATAAATGATTGTTATAACACCTCCATGTAGCCTATTTATGCATAAATAAAGAGTTTTTATTATTATTTTTTAAAAGTGTTTTCTTTGCTCAACTTCTGTAGAGTTGGTATGCAATTTCTATTTACGAGCATCAGCTAAGTAAATAAAAATGTATGTTTAGGTATATGTAGGTTCAATTGAGTGAGGTATATCTTCTTCATTAATTTCAAGAAATTTCCTTACTATTCTGCAGGTATTAAGAATGGCAGCTTTCTGCAACATGGTATATGTATATTTACTAAGGTCAAGGAGTTTAAGGCTACTATGAATGTGTTTGGGTATAACACCTGTGGTCGAGAGTACAATTGTGACAATGTACACTTTTTTCTGTTTCCAGATTGTAAGAATCTCATCTTTCAGTTCAGAATATTTATGTATTTTCTCAGTTATAGTTTTTGTGATGTTATGTGTGTTAGGCACAGCAATATCGATTAAATATGTAATTTTATTGGTTTTGTCCTGTAAAGTGATGTCAGGCCTGTTATAATGTATGGTTTTATCCGTCAATATTGCTCGGTCTTAATAAATTTTGTGGGTTGAGTGTTCTAAAATTGTATCAAGTTTGTATTTATAATAAGGTGTGTGAGTACCTTGGATAAATTTATGGTTTATGGCGAGGTTTTTGTGTATTATATTTAGTAGTATTGTTATTTACATATAAAGTGGTTTTCCATAATTGCATAGTTTTTTCTAAGAATTCAATAACTGAAGTATTAATTTTATACATTTTCAAAACGTTTATAAGCCAGGAATGTGGCACACTATCAAATGTTTTTGATAGTCAATATATGTGCAATGTAAATTTCTGTTTCTAGTAGATGCATTTCTGTGGATAACGGAATCAATAACTAGCTGCTCCTTACATCCCATATGGCCAAGCCTACATCCTTTCTGTTCCTCTGCTATAATATCATGTTTTTCTGTATGTAATCGAATTTTATTCGTAATTACTGATGTTATTAGTTTATAGATTGTAGGTAAGCATGTAATTGGTCTGTATTTAGATGGTTGAGTTGTGTGTTGTTCCTTCGGTATCATATATGTTACTCCTTTCACGATGAAATTAGGTATCCCTTGTTTTAAACAGATAATTTCAGTTATATTTTTCCCAAGTATTTCATGCAGTATTGTGAGTTTTTTAAGCCAAAAGTTATGAACTTTTTCTATGCCGGGTGATTTCCAATTGTGTAAATTAGATGTGATTTGTTTTATTTCTTCTCCAGTTACTTCCTCAAATGGCATTTTTTCTAAATTATCCCATCTGCTGTATTCTTTCGATATCCACTCCGCTGAAGTATTATGTGTTACTTCAGTTTCCCAGATATTAGACCAGAATGTTTCTAGCTCTGAAATCCGGACGAGTCGCTGCGAAACTCTACCACCTAGTCAGATGTCACGGTGTTAGTGATGGTGAGCCTATGCTCGCCTTTTACGAGCTGCCTGGCAAGGAAGGCAGATGGTCTATTCTACAAAGGAGCCCGGACCAACACGGGGAAATTTTTAGAACAAGCTTTTATTTAAATTCTCTAAAAAGATGAAAATAATATTTTTTCTTTAAAAATATTAACTATGAACTTACAACCTCAATATTCACAAATTACATGACCATAAAAGCTTGTCGTGGTGATCAATATTAGATTAAATTATTTTTTTTTACTTTTCCTTTTTTTAATCAATAAGTAGGTATCTTGTATTATCCTACAAGTTTATTTACGCAAGAAAATCGCGCGACAAGCTTTTATGGTCAAATAAGTTGTGAATAATGAGGTTGTAACTTAATATTTTTAGAGAAAAAATATCATTTTCATCTTTTTAGAGAATTTAAATAAAAGCTTGTTCTAAAAATGTTTTTTTATTTTAATTAATTTATTTTACTTTCATTTATTATTTGTTTTCATTTGATATTGACGCTAGTCAGACATAAGGCGCGCACTCTGACCAAAGGAGAAAGAAAGAGCAAGGACACGTATGGTTAGCAGGCGCTCTATCGGTTGTCGGAATTTGTTAATTTAATTTTGGTTAATTGGCAATGTTGGATAAACTTATGAAAAAGTATTTTGCATTTTGAAACGAATTTTAGAAATGCAAAATACATCTTAAAAGGTATTTCAAGTAAAATACAAAATGTTTTTTCTATTAAAAGGCATTTAAATAGGTATTTTGCATTATATAATAATTTACATTTAATAATTTGCATTATGCAATAAAATTATTTGAAATAAATCGCATCTCTGTAGAATTGTTAGAAAGTTTTTAGTCATAAGTTAATAGGAAAATAGTGATTTACAGTTGGCTTCGGCCCGTGAAAGTCATACATTAAAGACAGTTTCACCGGGTTGATTCAAAAATTAAATAGAAAATAATTGTTGAGTGTTAGAAAACAGTTGTTGAGGGTGTCAATGCAAAGCTCTACTGGGACCTCTCTCTCATCGTCGTCAGCGACTATTGTCACCAATAAGCCTGACACCGTGCTGGGAGATAGAATGGAGCGCCGGTCTTATTTGTTGATATTACAGTTCCATGTGACGTTAACCTCGTGAAAGTTCAAAAGGAAAAATTGACAAAATACATAGACTTACATAGACTTACATAGACTATACATAGACTTGGCTAACGAGGTTATCCACTTCCACATATCATTAACCATAAGCGAGAAGGAGGAGGATTTCCTACTGGACGATGTTGACTCAACAACAATTGTATAGATATTGTTTTTACAACTTCACTGGACTACAACAATAATCGTATAAGTAAACAGTCTTATAGCGAAGAGTCTCGACCGACATCTAACGAGACTCGCTCTGCAACTCTGGTTTGAGAGACGGATTCAGAAGACAGCTATTTTGGGGTTGGCATGCATTGTGGTGAGATTACTCAGTCTATCTTCCTGACCACTGACGGTTTAGTTGTAAGACCACCGTCTTTGGAATTTAATTTTTTATTAATGTTCTAAAAAAATTAATATGTTTTTTTATTGGTATTAAATGTAGAAAATAAGGAAAAGTGCTATTTAATGATAATAATAATAAAAAAATCCATTGACCATTACTACCAGTACTAGTGACTCGTCTATATTATTCTTATAATCTACTACCGTTTTTGCACTAAATAATCGAAGTAGGTATGTTAAGAGATGCAGCCTTTAGCTGTCAAATGTTATTTTCTTACTTTAGACCAGTACATAAAGAGATTAATATTTTTCATTAGAATAGACGTACCAACCCATCCTCGAGTATCAGTATTCAGGGCTGAGTGCTGGAGGGACTCGTTGAATACGGAACATTTTGTATGACACGCGGCTCCGGCCGGCCGGGTCCTCCTTGGATCAACGATTAGATTAGCGTTTGAGCTTTATTCATTTCTGCAGTTTACGGCACGTGAGCCTCTTCATATGAAAATCTGTTTCACTTAACTGTATTTAAATGGGAAATTTGGAACAAATTTTTACATTACATTTTAACATGTGTTCCATAATTCACCTATTTCACACATTACGAAGAGTAGATATATGTACTCTATAAGTTACCTGTCAACAATTGGCATAAAAAACTTTGTAGCACTACTTTTTTATACGAGTAGTTTAACAGAAAATAATGGTGTTATGAGTCTGAAATGTCTGAGTGTTTTATTGCGCGCACTAAAAATACACACGTCACATCACGTATACACACAGATGTTTGTGTGTGTGTGTGTGTGTGTCAGATTGACTGATTCCTAAGCGGATTCTTTCGTTTGAAACCTGACGTGGTTGAAATGGTTTTTAGCTAATTTACATGTAATTTTTGCCGGCGATTTATTAAAATTTTTAGTTTTAGGATTACGAAAATACGGTTATAGATAATGAAGTGCTTTAAAGTTGGTAATACTGAAATAACAATATGCTCACTTCTGCCCGATTTAAGTATTTTGATGGGACATAACTTAGATTTTAAGATCCACATGGATTCACTGGATAAAATGGATGAAACCACCCGTTTCATATGGAAAAGTCTTGGTGTCTGTACCGGAAGCCGATCATCACATGAGGCGTATGAAACAGACCATTTAATAAGCCAATTTGTTTTGCCTTCGTTTGACTGAAACCTTCCTTATTCGAATAAGCCAAAACCAACTCTCGGTGCATATGTCAATTTCACATACGGGATTGAAAACAGCATGCCATTTTTGTACCACCGTGTCCCGGGGTCGCGCTTTGTGAGGCGGATACACCCTCGCAGCCAAATGCCCCTCGGAAAATCACGTCAGCTTGTTAGCAAAGCTGCAGCGTGTTCGCGTAAAAGGCTGTAATTAATCCCCAGTTTTCGGTTTGCGCTGGAGAAACAAAACATTTCTGTATTTTGTATTCGTTCTTACATTTTGTTTACCGATGACCCTGGGCGTTTTTAAATGTCAAGTGTCATTATTGATATAAAATACACATGCAATGGTGTACTAAAATTATTCGCATATATTGACTAGTGCAGCCTGTCAGACTGTCGCGCCTCGAGTGCAGCAGCCATCAAGGTTGCTACTGCTGCCGTTTTGCACAATGCTGTGACATGACGACAACAAAGGAAATCCGTCTGCTTGTGAACCTGACTTGATCCTAAAAATGTTTTAGGGATAGCCGATGGGCAAAAAACATCAGTTGCTCTTTTAAAAAAAAGTTTGCTTGACATTTGGTGTTGGAAAATTTTTTTGGAAGATAACTATGATAATATAATTGACCCGACAGACGTTGTCCTGTCATAACTATGAATAGTGAATTCGAATGTTAATTGAGTGACATAATAATATATAAAGTTGATATGTTTTTAATATTTCTTTTACAAACCTTCTTCTTACAATAATTAACACAACAAGAAAAAATAAGCGATATTGTTCCAACCGTTGATTCTTTGACCATGGATAATAAAAAATAATTTTTATAAGTGTGTAGATTTAAATCCTTATTAAATGATAAAAATCTATTAGCATATTTTTATATTAACTTAATTTTTAACCTTTTTGCATAAGATCTAGCCAGCAATAAGACCTAGCCTACCAATATATCACCCAATAATTTGTTCAAGCGCATTTGATTCATTACCACCCGGCTGTTTGGGTCCGTATTGTTTTATCATCTGATACCCAAATCTAGTCTTTTTGCAATGGAAACAAAAGCTAAATTAACGAAATTGAATTTCAAAGATGTCAATTAATTTTCTAGATCGCCCAATTAATTTATTATCTCGAATAAGATTCGAATTGATTCTCAGAAAGTGTTGCTTTATTCCTTATTTTCCGACTTTATAAACACAGATTGTGATTTATTTGTGTGCAAAACTAGAAAATAAAAACACTGGCGACTGCCCGCAGCTTTGCTCACATTGTACAAATATTGATAGGTAGGGGAGCCAGGGGCATGTACTAACAAATTTTATTGTTTTTGCTGTAATTCTGGACTAAATTAGGTTATGGAGACAGAGTTCACTATAAACATACAATAACTATTCCTTTTGATAAAGTCGTAAAAAAAGTCCATAATTCGTATTACTTTTTGCTGTATAGTGATTTTTTAAGAAAAGTCGGTTGTTAGTACTTACCCCGTCATCGAGGCAAGTATTAACTGTTCTGGGGCATACATTAACGGAAATATATTGCTTAATTTTAAACATTATGTTATAATCTTATACACTGAGTCTACCAATTATCTCCAGCCATTTTATTTTTGTGCCAGTGGGGAGGCAATTTTTCAATCTCAAGACGAGTTACAGCTTTATATGCTAGTTTTTTACTTAATCTGGGAGGGGACCAAAATATACACTGGAGCACTTAATAGGATAATCTGACATTTTGGTCTCTTGTACTGTCGCAAAAGGTAATCTGGGTTTCTTTTTTTATATTGTTTACATACTCATGCAGCGAGACAAAATAAATGTCAAAATTTTCTACAACCTCGCGGTATTTCCTGCCATGATCCAATATTGGTTTCGCTGCAAGTTCAAATATTTCTGATGATGTAGAACCCCCCAATATATTTCTCTTGTAATTTCTCATTCTAATATAAAGATACAAATTTTGTAAATCCTCTGGCATTTTGTTAATACTTGCCCCGAGCATAACATTTTTAATAAAATGTTGCTTGTTGAAAACGACAAAAGATAATTAAGTTGAATAAACGTGATATTTTAGTTATATAAATTATCATTAATTCACTAAAATCTGTATGAGTAACATGTGTCATATCAACTTAAAATCAAAAAAGTTTTCGCGTAAAAAAGTACGTTTACCTGTTGAAATTTGCTCATGTCACCTAACTTTTCAACGCAGTATCTGGCCGACAACTGACAGGTCGCGACGTGTTCAGGCCATTATTCTTGTCATCATATCACAAATACAGATCACACACATTCATAATTTTTCATCTGCGAGCTTGTTAATACTTACCCCCGTTAATACACGCCCCTGGCTCCCCTACTCTGTTTATATTTTTTCTGAGCATATGGAACTAAACGACGACGACTTTACCTAAGCGACGACAGTATCACTTAATTCATATTTCTGTATTCATAAACTCAGCAGTTTACATTATTTTTGTCTACTTTGAAGGAAGAGTAGCCGGGAGACCTGCACATGACCTTTTCCGTTTATGACTTAACATTGAGCATCAGTAAATAATATAGTATCGCCTGACGACTGCTCGCTTGCAAGTCAACATCAATTCGCTTGTTTACTACCTGATATCGTCAAAGTGTGCTCACGATACTTTACAGCGAGGAATCAGTAGGTAAAGCTGGAAAACTTACCTGCGTGTAGCCCTTTTGGGTGAGGAGGATCTTATAAACGGGACGGTTGATGGCTTCCACAACTGTGATGGCGATAAGGACGAATCGCGCGAGCCACATTTCTATCAAAAAACAACAACAACACACTCAGAGTCTTTTATATATTTTCAGTAAACGCCTACGATATTCAAAACTCACATGCGATAGAAACCGGTTGTCTCTATTAAAAAATTACTGGTTAAAGATATTTGTTGAGTCACAATATACATGCGCTTTATGTCATGCAGTGTTGTATTCTCATGGAAATAGTTGGTATCTAAATATAATTTGAAAATATTTAATAAAAGGTAACGTAGGTGGCTACTGTCGTAGTACAATGATGTTCAGGAGTCGATTTCTCATGATCTTCATTGTTAGGACCCTATTTTACAGAAATTTTTCCTAACAGTAAGTTTACCTTCCCATACAAGAAAAATATTGTCCAAATCGAATCTCAAATAATGGAGTTTTTGGGCAAAAATATAAGTACAATCGTATGGAGAGCTCCGTCCCCTTGCAAAATCGATTCAATCCCGGTTAATGATGATGTCAGAAAACGTAAAATATTCGTGTTACATTAGAACCACACAATTTTACAGAGAAGGCACAAGCTATAAATATTTCGCACTTGGCACAGGTGAAAATAGAATTTCTTTATAAAAGTCACCTCGAAAGCTTCTCCGAGTCAGCTTAAGACTTAATAAAAGAAAATACGAACCTAGACAGTAGCGCGACTACTGGGTGTTGTGGCCACACAGCGCTTCCCAATCACCCTTGAACGTTCACCTCGTGCTTTCTACGGAGAAACAAAGACTGCACTGACATCTTCGCTTGTACCGCATTGTTATTGCTATCGTGTTTATAAACCACAATTATTGCTTATAAATACATTGTTGCATTCTTAATATGCATGATTTCACACTCTCTGTGTTTTATTATCGTTTTCTGGTTTCACGACTTGATTAAATATGTTTACGTAAAGTTTTTTTGGAATATCTACGTTTTAACGGAAAGCGTTGCAAAGTTCTTTACGTGGTTTATAAGTTATATCGCAATACCAACTTTAATCAAAAGCAGAGCTAGCACATGGGGGTTTGCTCAAATCCATATCGCCACACATATGTACGTATGAAAACTGCTGGACGCACTCTTAAAACAGTACGCATGTAAAGGGTTCTTTATCAGTATAGACTTGCAGAAGAGAATATCTTTTGCGAATTCTGATGACTCTTGGTGCAGTATGTAAAACAATGTTCGGTATTTTAATTCTTTTTAATATTATTACGAGCCTTCCAAGCTCGTTCTTCGTACATTTCTATAGTGTCATGGTAAGAGTCAACCGTCGTCGCGTACACACTTCATACATGACACTAACACGTCACTGTCTTACGGCCGGAGCGTAATAGACCACCTCTGCAAGTCTACCGGATGCCTTCCAGAACGGAACACAATGATGGCGAGGCTGTGTAATCGATTTGGAAAAGCTGCTGTTTATTTATATAATCAGCGTTATGACTGCATTTTTTGGCAGAGCAACCCACTTTACTACACAGAATTCAGTCGTTTCTAATTCTTGAAGGAAAACCCAGTACATCACATCACAATGAATTAATCTATTTATTCACCTATTATCTTCTATTTTTTTATATCCGAATTACTAAGGGGATGCTCGCACATGCATATGACACTTCAATTTTAAACGCAACTTTTCTGTTTGATGCTGGTTATAATAATTTTGGTAATCAAAATACGAAAATTTAACCTGGTATGGACGTGATTAGCATATTTTAAGGAGTAGAAACATATTGTTCATGTGTACCTACATTCTAACACTAACATCTACAATTATATCTACAATAAACTTACTACATTCTTAATTTTACAAAAACTAGCCAACCAATTTTTCTGTTACTGCTTCTTTAGGACAAGGGCAGTAGATTTCGTAAGTGATAGAATGTTCATGACTATCAAATGTGATTATAAAAACACTTTAACATCACTAATTGTGTGTATATTCTTAATATGTCTGATATCACCTCGGTGGTCTATTAGACCAGTATTATCGAGATCTCGCGTTAAATTTTCGGGTCAAGCAACTCGAAGCAGCTTTGCCTCGGATTGGATTAGTGCCCAGATGGCTATAGGTTTGCCACCTATCACATTGTGGAACTGAGTATCTTTAGCTAATCGTGGGTGTCCCGGTTGTATCTCAGCTTGCCTCCTTAGGAAAAAAGATATAAAATCTATACTTTATCTGATACTAATTACTAATTATTGAAAAAAAATAAAGTATGTTTATTTTTTTTTTCAATAATTAGAGATGTTGTAAAAGTCTATAGGTAACTGTTATTTTCAACAACCATAGTGAAGAAAATTCAGAACTTAAGAACATACAAATTGAACATTTCACACATATTACCTCAAAAATATCTTAACCTGAAATAATTGCATTAGGTGCACCTTTAAAAAGGAATTTCAAAACTAGTTTTCGACCGCTGAATCTGTCCGGTACTGGGAGCCTAAAGGTGAGACTTTGTTGTTCACCTAATATTAATATCGTTTTCCAATATCTTTGTACTTAAAGAAGTTGTATTTTTATGTAATTACTTTTATTTTGAATTTGTAGTAGTGTCTTAGCTATAAATAAATATATAAGCATTTTTCGAAATAGTATCTTTATTATCCCACAGACCTTAAGTATTCACCGCTAGAGGATTTTCCCCTAAAATACGTTATAGTATAATACAAATTTAAACAAACTAGTGGTCGTCCATTGGTCGAAATTCGACCATAAGTTGATAAATACGCCATTTTCATTTCTTAACACCAACTACTTTTTCCTGAATTGTTAGTGCGCCATCTGTGATATTTTATCATCAACATTAATATATTTACTTGTGTGTAGCAAATGCAAGTTGTGTGGGTAATGTTTTATTTATCGATTTAATGTACTTTATAAGCATTATTATTGAAAAATATAAGCGTTTTGCACTTCTCCTACACATAAACTATAAGTGTGCCAAATTTCATGCTCCTCCGTCGTAATTTTCGTAAAAAGAATTTCGGCATCACTTATCCACACATACACTTATATTATATTATAAATGCGAAAGTAACTGTCTTTCTGTCTGTCTGTCTGTCTGTTACCTTTTCACGCCTAAACCACCCAACCGATTTTGCTGAAATTTGGTATGTAAATAGTTTGCATTCATGAGACGGACATAGGCATATTATTTTTTGGAAATTCAACCCCTACAAGGGTTAAAAGGGGTGGCAAAGTTTGTATGAGAAAAATATTTTTATTGCACGTTTTTGCATGAAACTTTGAATTAATGCTTTTTATTACAAATGATGAAACACGTATTTCAGGGTTTTTCGAAATTCACCCCCATTGGGAGTTAAAGGGGGTGGTTAAGTTTATATGGGAAATTTAATTCTATTGAAATATTTTGCGAGACACTGAAATAATTCTCTGCAATACAAGTTATGAGATACATATATAAACGTTTTTTGAAGATCAACCCCTATGAGGGTTAACGGGGGTGGCACAATTTGCGTAGGAAAAATATTTAACAGTAATTTTTACCATAAGCCCATTACAATGAACCAGATAGAATAGTATAGAATAGACCCTGAGGAACAACATAAGCTTCTTTTTATTGCAAAAAAAATAGGGGAGAATAAGTAAAAAGAAGAGATGAATGTTCATATGGAAATTCGTTATTTTTAAATCTATAACAGTGAAACTTTGTATTAAGACACTTTATGATAAACGAAAGATAATAGGCTACTTTTTATCACTTAAAAATGAAGGAGAATGGGTAAAAGGAGGTGATTAATGTTCGTATGGAAAATCGTCATTTTTGAAGATATAACAGTGAAACTTTGTATTCAGACACTTTATTAAAAATGAAAGATCATAGGCTACTTTTAATAGTGAAAATTGGGAGAGAAAATTTGGGTAAAAACAGGTGATGAATGTTCTTATGGAAAATCGTCATTTTTGAAAATATAACAGTGAAACTTTGTATTTAGACACTTAATGAGAAACGAAAGAACATAGGCTACTTTTTATAGCGATAATTTAATCAAAAGTATACTTGTCAACCTTATTATACAAGAATATAAACATGGAAACGTGCAAAACTACGTCACCGCTAACGGCCAATACTAATAATCAATCCTAATCCAAAACTTGCTGTCCGAGATTGATATTTTGTCCATTTTTATGTTATCGTTTGCCAATAACATATCTGTGGACAGAATAAATATGGCAATTAGGTATGGGATAGGCCGCTGGATACGCAGCTATCTAGATTGCTTGAAATCCATTAGATTGAGATACATTATTAACATTAGCCGTAAATGTGTTTAGTATAGCCAAATTAATTTTCCAGATTTTTTCCTTAATAAAATGAACTGAAACTCGTCTTTTATGACTAAGTTGGTATGAAAGCAGTTCGTCAATATTTTTTTGTAAGAGCTCGGAACCAAAGTCTATGCTATCTGTACTAATATTAAAAAGCTGAAGAGTTTTTTTTGTTTGTTTGCTTGAACTTTCAATGTTAGAAAGGCCATTTATAGAGAAGGGTATAGGCTATACATCATCATGCTAAGATCAATAGGAGCGTAGCACCAATCATAAATGTTTTAAAATCGGCGGATTTTTTCCTATTGAGAGCGTGCGCTGCGTTAACGATGAAAGTTTCGTAAAAATCATCTATGAAAGATTTGTTCCTCTTTAAAAGTCCGCGACAACACATTTCTATCTTTTAAGGTTAGCTCACAATAACCTTTTTTTATGCTAACCAAATTTGTTTTAAAATAATGCATTATTTACGAAGGTTATTTTATAAACACGCTGTTAATTCATATCCAAAAAAATACGTCATTCATCATAAGTATTTAATTTAAAACAAAATTTCATTTCACATCACTCGATTTGAATGAATATCTTAGGAGATATCACAGTTTTAAAATAACACTATCAAATAAAATATAATCACTATGTTAACACTGTAGTTTAAAGACCGCGCGACACAGACGCGTGGTATGCGCGTGGTTGACTCCTTATGGAACGGTTGTGCTCTGTGCACTACTTTCTAAATTTGTTCTTTCCAGAACATCATCGTGTAATAAAGTTGCTCTGCTGGGGCGCATACTCTGCAGCAGATTCGCCTGAATGTCATATACTTAGCTAGTTGTGAGCAAAGTGTCATGATTTTAACAATATTATTTTTCTAACTGAACATTATAAGAAGCATCGGTACAAAATTATACCCGTTGAAATTTGAATATGTAATTGATAGGTATTTACAGAGTGGCTCTGCTTCAGAGCATGACACTCGAAATCTACATACTGGTATATAATTGCGCCTTCACAGCTCTTACCATTGCTGGTGTCCTAACAGAGCAAAGGTGACCGTTTCTTTATCTGAATTTTCTAGTTAAATTCAAATTTTTCAGTATGTCGAAAATTTTAGTTTGTGTGTAACGACATCGAAGCAATGCGATAACCGCGACACGGTTTTCTTTAAGCGTTCACTCCATATTTCAAACCACTTCAAATTTAAAAAAAAAAAACATTTTTAGAACAAGCTTTTATTTAAATTCTCTAAAAAGATGAAAATGATATTTTTTCTTTAAAAATATTAACTTACAACCTCATTATTCACAACTTATATGACCATAAAAGCTTGTCGCGCGATTTTCTTGCGTAAATAAACTTGTAGGTTATTACAAGATACCTACTTATTGATTAAAAAAGGAAAAGTAAAATCTGCTAAATTTAAATTAATAAAATTTTAATTTAATCTAATATTGATCACCGCTACATCGTTAGTCTGTTCACCGCATTCCAGGCATAATTGTAGCAAGATCGTTTGCCGGTTAACTTCGATCAAGCATTCCAGAGCTCCGTTTTTTTTATGACATTGAAAGGCAAACAAGCAGACGGATTTCCCGATGGTGATAAATTCACGCAACCTAGAGACACCAAAAGTGATAATGGTGCGTTGCCAACCTTAGGCCGGGATCTAAGGCGTCAAACATAAGTAATTTTACCGGCTACCTTAACCACCGAACCGGAACACGGCAACGGCAAGCCAAGTTAGTACCAATCCGGGCGAGTCGCTGCGAAACTCTACCACCTAGTCTGACGGCACGGTGTTAGTAACGGTAAGCCTGTGTTCGCCTTTTGCAAGCTGTAGGTAGGCAGGAAGGTAGATGGTCTATTTTGCAAAGGAGCCCGGACAAAAACAGCTAATATACAACAGGGTTCGCCCCGGTGCCCTTAGGTGGTACGTTTATGACATCATGTTAAACCCCGATTCCACTTAGGCCTCATCTTGACTTGGGTGTTTGGAAGAATGCGCCACTTATTTCAGCTTTTAGCTTACTTGTGTCTGACGAAACAAAGTTGAGGGTTTGATTTTAGAGTTGTCCTTCTAGCAGGCTGGAGACCAATGCTGATGTAGCCCATCCCTCCAAATCATACAAATCAAAGTTAATCAATGGATGTTACAGCCTTTGTTGGTCAAACATATTTTTTTAGAATTATATTTTAAGGTATGTCACATTATTTCTTCCTATTTTCGGCAAAGCCCTTTCATTTGATACCCACATTGTAGAAATGCATTAAAAATAACTATTCCTCCATTTCGGATGGTCCGCCATATTGGATTTAAAATGACGTCACATTATTTTTCGAGTTGTTTTCATCGAGTCCTTTCATACGATACCCCTATTGTAGAAGTGCATAAAATAACTATTCCACCATCTCGGGTTGTCCGCCATATTGGATTTATAATGACGTCACATTATTTTTCGAGTTGCTCTAAACGAGCCCTTTCATTTGATAGCCATATTGCAGAAGTGCATAAAAAAACCATTTCGCCATCTTAGGTAGTCCACCATTGAATTGAGAATGACGTCACATTATTTTTTGTGTTGGTCTCAAAAAGCTTTTTTAATTGATACCTATATTGCAGAAGTATATAAAATAACATTATATAGTTAAAATAACATTAGATAGTCCTCCCCTAACATTAGATAGTTCCACTAAGCTTGCTACTCTAACGAATTTTTATTCTGTTCCCGCGCCTCAGTGCCCTACGTTCGATCTTCAGCTGGTTGCGCCTGCTGACATTAACAAGCATATTTCTTCCATCTCCTCATCAGCAACGGGTTCTGATAACGTGCGCCCAAGAATGATAAGACTCCTCCTTCCTGATGTTCTACCTTTTCTTACTCACATTTTTAACTATTCACTATCTACTTACATTTTTCCTTCTATCTGGAAACAGGGTCACATTATCCCACTCTCTAAAGTATCCAACCCGGTGTCGCTTTCGCAATTTCGTCCAATATCTATCCTTCCTTTCCTGTGGAAAGTTCTTGAGCACATTGTACATGCGCAACTGGTACGCCATATCCATGGCAATGAGCTCATGTCGTTTTACCAATTTGCTTTTCGCCCAGGTCACAGCACCGTGACCACTTTAGTCAAGGTCTCGGATGATATCCGCAATGCTATGGATGTTGGGCAACTTACGGTTATTGTCTTTTTAGACTTTAGTAACACTTTCAATTCAATTGATTTTGATATCCTTTTAGCAATATTTCGTTCTCTTAATATCTCTGATGCTGCGATTGACTAGTTTAAGTTTTACCTTGAGGGGCGCTCCCAGCGAATCTTTGAACATGTATCTCTTTCCGAATGGACTACCTTGATTGCTGGCGTTCCTCAGGGTGGGATTCTATCTCCCCTCCTATTTTAAATTTTTATTAATCTGATTACTGCAAAAATTACTTCAAAATTATATCTTTACGCTGATGATCTAAATTCTAAAGATAATGAACTGTACCGTAATTGTAATGTTGAGGATTTAGCTAGCACAATTGCTCAAATTAATCTAGATCTTAAAAATATTCACTCATGGGTGCAATTCTTTGGCCTCTTAGTAAATCCATCAAAATCTCATGCCATGTTTATTGGGAGTCGTTTTAAACTTAAATTACTTACAAACGTCCCACCCATTCTTTATAACAACATCAAAATCGCCATGTCAGATAACTTTACAAATTTAGGAGTAGTTTTTAGTTCAAATTTTTCCTGGGACTCTCATGTCAACAGCATTAGCAAAAAAGTCTATTTTTCTCTCCATTCTCTTAAACCCTTCCAAAACTTACTTCCTCTAAAAATTAAAATATCCCTTATGTCTTCCCTTATACTACCAATTTTAGATTACGCAGATTCCTGCTATCCGGATGCCACTGAGGAACTTTTAAATAAGCTCGAGCGGTTGCAAAATCTTTGCATTCGGTTTATTTACGGCCTTCGCAAATACGATCAAGTATCGCAGTACCGCGTCCAACTGAAATGGCTTCCCATTCTTCAGCGCAGAAATATGCATCTATTGTGTCTCCTTTTTAACATCATTTTAACCCTAATGCTCCAAAATATTTGAAAGAGCGTTTCCATTTCCTTCATCCTCCGGGTTCCCCTTGTCGTCCTTCCGTAGCTGCACTTTTATGTTTTCCTACTCATAACTCCAGTTTTTATTCTCTCTCTTTCACAGTTCATGCTATAAGGCTATGGAACTCCCTTCCCCTTGATATTCGAAATAGTTAATCCATAACCTCATTTAAAAATTGTTTAAACTGTTTTGCTCCTCTAGTCCATAATGGTAGCACTTATTGTTAGGATTTATCTATTAGTAGGTATAACATTTATATTAGTTTTTTTTATACCTTTTTTTATTATTTATATTAGTATTAAGTAAGTATTTATGTAGAATATTTTATAATTTTAATTAAGTTTTTTTTATCTCTTTGATCTTAAGCTTGTACACTGTCTACCTATCGCTTTTTATTTTGTATCGTTTTTCTCTATCTTAGGTTAGCTGTAAGATATCTCTTGTAAGAGATAAGCTCGCCTTTTTTTCAATATTTATATTTGTATTTTTTCACTGTCAATTTTATATTACGTGTACAATAAAGTGTAAAATAAATAAATAAATTAAATAACCATTCCGCCATCTTAAGTAGTCCATCATATTGGTTTGAGAATGACGTCTCATTATTTTTCTGGTTGGTCTTAATGAGCTCTCTTAATTTGATGCCCAAATTGTAGAAGTGCATAAAATAACTATTCTACCATCTTAAGTGGTCCACCATATTGGTTTGATAATGACGTCACATTACTTTTCGAGTTGGACTCAATGAGCTCTCTTAATTTGATGCCCATATTGTAGAAGTGCATAAAATAACTATTCTACCATCTTAAGTAGTCTACCATATTGAATTGATAATGACGACTTTTTAATAAAAAATGTATGCACCTACCTTCATAAAAAAATCTAAATTAAAATTAAGAAACATTTTTGTGGCCAGCATTTTTAATTGAAAAGTTTTTATTGTGTTACAGAACTTATGACCCGACTAAGTGTATATCTATAAATTAATCCCCATTTCGCGTGGTCATCGCATCACGCCTGCACGGATGGACCAATTTTGTTAATTTTTTTTGTTATTTTGGTTATTGTCAGGAGAAAATTCTTATAAAGAGAAAAACTGGGAAAATCTCAACGAAAACCGAAACAACGATATTTTAAAACTGTTAGCAGCTGTTCGATACAAAGTTCGCCGGGTCGGCTAGTAAGGAATAATTGTATCAACACTAGGTTCCTTGACAAATCAAATACAACACCCCTATACGAAGCGAAGCGGGGTAAATGAGATACCGATTTGACGTCATTCATACAACTTTAATTGATTATTTGTGGAATGACGAAGCTGTCATTGCCAGAGCTATTCTGCATGAGAGGTAATAGTCGTTGTGGTTACTCAATCACGGCTAAACCACTGAACCGACTTCGATGAAATTTGACATGAATATAGCTAAGGACCCGAGTCCCAAACGTTGTTTTTAAAAATGTTTTCAAATTATCTTTTTTGTAAACAACGGCTCTTGTTACACCTTTTATTTTGTTTCAGTTGCTTTAAAAGGTTCTGCTACTGTTATTAATACTTGATTGTTATTGATCCTGACCATTATTAGACTAATTATCACAATAACTTTATGATCATTTAGTATAATTATCCTTTCAAGCCATTCGAGAAACGCTTTATACGATAATAAGCCAGGTACTCGTATTACACAATATTTGTTTCATTGCAAACAAAATTAGGACCTCGTATTAACACCACTCATGTTTCCATAAGGTCTATTTTACTTGAATAAAAAATATATATTTTGCTAATAAGTTACCTAACACGAACAGTAGTGACTCCGTGGTGATAGAAATATATATATATATA
>NJDC01000121.1:314881-335657 GCA_002245475.1 Calephelis virginiensis
TCAATATGAGACATACTAACAAATGACGGTAGATTTTAAAAAGATGTCATAGCTCCATATAGGTTAGGCCACGAACTTTGGATCCACCCTCGTAGTTTGTAAATTTAATATTTTTTGAAAATGGTGTCTATAATTTACTGTTATTAGACAGTAGTGTTCTTCACATTCATTTTCTCTTTTCATACAAACGCGCCGGTTTCGGAGTATCAAGATCACTTTCGGATAACATCCTAGTGTTTTAATCTTAGGGTGTCAACCTAAATCTCTCCGGCTACTTACATCCATCCACGATCGCATTGTATATCTGCTTTGTCAATCTTTCATTTGTCATTCTTATTTACTTTTTTATTATCAGTTATACTTATTCATTCATTTATCATTTCAGGGAAACACGAGTGAATATGGCAGACATCGAACGTATCGCTATGGTTCTGTCGAAAAGCAGTAAAACCGTCGCTGATTGGAAATTGAAATTTCCAATCCTGCAAGACACCATGAAAGCCAAACTTGCAGCTGAGATGGAAAAGGTAATTGAAACGTAGTAATTTAGATTATCCAAGAATAATTCTTTTGAGGTGATAAATTATGAAATGAGCAAGGACATAAATTTATTCTTGGCTCTGCAATTTCAGGTTGTTCGAAAAGAAAAGATGTTGGAAGAGGAACCAGAGCGCTTAGAGTTAGCATTGAGGCGCTGCAAGAAACTGACTGGGACGCTAGTTACGTTGAAACGGTACTAAGTCTAATAAACTAATTTGTTTTCATTTGAAATTGAGATTCTAACTGTTTCCAATGATGTAGGCTTGCTTGCGTACAAGAACAACGACTGCCTATCACAGACGGCCGCGTTTCTCCATCATCTTCACAAAGCTCCACTATCACTGCGGGACCATCATCTGATGATTACCAATCTGAGAGCAATGCATGCCATGTGACCCAAAATAATAAGGTAATCAATGAAAACAATTATTTTTAGAAGTAACTGAACAAGTATAAGTTCAGGAAGAAAATTTTGAAATTTTAACATATTTACATATTAAATTGACAAAATTTTCGATTGAAACATTGACTATCAAATTTTCTTCCCTTCACGGGGTAATTTTAAAAAAGTAAGCGAAAACAATATATACATTGTAAGTTACTTAATAATTATAATCTTTTTGCACCTTCATCAACACAGACAAGTTTTCCGAATAGTATCTATTGGATCCCTTTGCAACTATAAGATATGTGTACATTGTTATCGCTTTAAGGCTAATTTGATTAATAATATTAGGTATAGCAATTGTTATAATACAAAATTAAATTTAAAGAGAATTTTTGTGAAGGTAAAGCGGACTTCCCAATATGTAATCAGTATCAAAACGTATTTCATGCCGATATTATTATTCGCTTAACAATTGCAGGTTTGCCAAAAGTTTAAAATTTGCATTTTTTTCCGACACTTCGATTATTTTGCGGAGTGTTTGTATAACATTTGTTTCATCTTGGTTAACCCTAGCAGCTTTTTGATCGAAATGTTATGCCCTTGTAGTTACTATTATGCACTTTTCAGCTTTTTAAAATTATAAGCATGTGTCCCTCTTGTTTTATAGAGCCTAAGTTAGTTTTGATCAATACCGTTATTTTAACCACGAACTTATTTTTTAAGCGTTTTAGAGATCAATTGTTGTAGCTTCTTATACCAAGAAAAAAATATTTTAATTTTTTTTACCCTAAAGTATATTTTCCTACTATAAACATTGTTATTTAATGTGTATCATTCCTATGTATTCTGAATGCTGTGATGAAATTGGCCACAAAAATTTTGTTCTCACAAAAATTATTTTCGCCCAAAAGTACGATGCTTCTAATAAAATTGGCATATTCAAAATTTATCTTTCGCTCAGTCCAGCGTCATCCTCTGTCGCAAGCTTACCTATAAATACGATTATATGTAAATCGTATTTTAGTGTTACATTTATTTAACAATGTTGAAGTGCATTTAAGAGACACTTTTTTACTGACTTTATTGTATCATTTTATATATCGACGAAAAGATGAATGTTGAACATGAAGTCTAGTCTTAACTAGTTCGATATTTTTTAACATTATTTAAAACTTGAACGTATATCACTGACATAATGTGACAGAGTGTGACGAGAAGCACAAAAACAGAATACAACAAATATTGAAATTGTTTTGCACATGTCCTGCAACCAAAGCACTGTCCATAAACGTTGCATTTTTACTCGTTGCTTCAGGAAAACAATGCCAATTTTAAGTAGCACATGTCAAATCATTAAACAGTGTTACCATCTTTGGCAATGTGATAGGCCATAAAAGCAATAGCTTTAATGCTGCAATGGAAAGCGGTTACGTCCAGTCTTCTCTGTAAGCTGTAAGTTTTAAGGGAATAAACACATCTCAATCAGTCACTTCATTTCCGATCGTTTCCGTTTTAGTTACACATTTGCGTATCACAAATGAAGTGGCTTTAAGATACTATGTCTCAGTGGCATAATATATTTAGGTTGACGTTATTGATAACGACTATTTGCGACTGGTCCAAATCGATATTCATTTTATCCTAATATGAAATAATTGCGTTTTGTCATTATTGTCGTATTGTTTTAATGATGAATTTCATCGTCTTTTTTCCGTGATGGTACCCGTCAGTTCGCCTGGAGACAGAGCCAATACTTCAGAGAAGCTATTGTTCTTAACGAGTAATAATTCTCTTCGTAATATATCCATATTATTATTATTATTATTATTATTCATGAACTACGTTTCAATAATAATTTGTATATTTTTATTCCACATACATATTTTTTACTTTTCTTATAATATTTTCTTTCGAGATTCATCTTTTCTTATGTATTTAAATAAACACCAATTTGCTACATACATGTAGGCATGTTAACGCACACTGGTTCATGAAGCTTTAGCCATATTGTCTGAGGAACTGCTTAAAATCATTGACTTACTAGATCTTTTACATATTTTTTTCAGTTCAATCAGTATTGAAAAAATCGGTACGCATGCATATACTTAAATACATATTCTTCGAATTTTATTACTAATTAATTAGTCAATTTACTGGAAAATTATGTGCTTTTACATAATTAGACGGTCTAAAGTTTCGCTACAACTGTTGGTTAGTTACGAATTGACTTTTTGAAAAGGCCTGTCTAATAGTAGAGCCAGTTCAGGCTGTGATAAATCTTAAAAGCACTAGTTTCCCTCAAACCGTAACTTAGGGGGCTCCGTGTGCTATAAGCTGTTGTATCACAGTTTTTCTTAAAAAGTTATCTTTCATCCTTAGCTCGAAAGTTTTACAACTTATGCCTGCATCTTTATGGTAGTTGCATGTAAATATTTCAACAACTTCTGTAGAAAAAATATATATTGCACTTTTCTTATTATCGGTTAATAGTGTTTTCAAAATGGTAAGATATTTAAAAGTTAACGAAATAAAATAACAATTTAATATTTTTTGTATGTTACGTATCTTTATGGTGTAATGAATTTTCTACTGCCAAAGTGTGATTATGAAATACTACTCTGTATGATAGTAGAGGGTTCAGCTCGAACTTCGATTGTGAAGTAGATTTGACGAGTTCTTGCGATATTTCCGCAACTTGACAAAATGAAATCCTAAATGACAATGCAAAGCCCCTACCCATATGGAATGGTATTTACGTCTATATATATATATATATATATATATATAACAATAATATATTTTAACAATAACTTTTGAAAAAGAAATTTGTAACATTTAGATTTTTGTAACAATTCTTAGAAAAAACACATTTTTCTTTAATTCACGCCTTAGTAGAGCATTAACAAAATACATTTAGCCTGCGTTATTATGGTTGGGTACCTTTCATACGGTATTACGGCATATTCTTCGTTTCATCTCATGTGTGTTGTTCAATACAATAATTTTAGATTTTGTGAATGTAAAATGTACGTTAAGTTAAGTAATTGACCAGATGTTCGACGCTTCGCTTTTGATTGCAAGCATTTGCTCATTAGTCTAAATTATATTGACATGGAAATCACTTGAGCGATCGGAATGACTTCTACTTGTTTCTGATAATAACTGCGTTTTTTAATGAAATTCAAAAATAAAGTGGGGAAAATCTTAATAATTGTATCGGCTAAAATTTGTTCGTGTCGCATTAAACAATTTTTGTCTGTATGTATTTCTGTACGTTATGTAGATTTGCCTAGGCTATACCTAAAAAAATACTGTAAAGTGGAGATTTATTCACGTATTACTTGATAACGACCATCCTTAAATCCTCGATCCTTTCTATCTTTTTCGTCCAGTATAGGAGATTAAGTTCCTCAAAATGGTGAAAAAATTTGTTATAATATCCGTTACACGAGGTTTTGCAGCACAACGATCTCAGTGGCAGTGGAGTCAACGCCCAGTATCTCTCATTATCGTGCAAAGCTGTAGAGTTTTGCTAAAAAAAGGACTAGGTTCTGCAGAGGCCTTACTTCAAAATTGACCCTATGACCGGTGATCGATTTTACTAATAAAGGGTTGATGCTTTTTTTAATTAAGATGAAGCATGGCAATGACCAATTTGAAGAAACTTTTATTTAATATTTTTTTTAAAGTCAATACTTTTCGACTTAACCGCAAGCTAAAGTCTTAAACTTTTTCAGATTATTTTGCAAATTACTCAAAAAGCACGAATATTAGGCGACTAGAGACATAGAACAAATGAAGTTGTAGCTTAACCAAAATTGAAATTTCAAAATAACATAACCCGAAAAGTCTGCATTTTTCTGTGACAATTTGTACAACCTCTTATGAAGCAGGTATAAAAACCTTTAGTTTAGTAATTCATACGAGTTGAAGACTAAGAGAGTTATTAGGAAAAAAAGTGTTTCTCCTTGTTTTTTATTTGACAGTAAAATATGAGTAAATTAGTCCTTAATTACCACAATTATTATTTAAAAAACGGCTGTAACCATTTTTACAATTCTCTTTATTTATGTACTAGCAATATGCTTTGATATTTTGGCCCGTTATAAAGTGCTTAGTTTTGGATAAGTTAGAGTTGAAAGGCACGATTAAGTTATTTATGAAAACATGCTAATTTTGTTCGGCGACAAGTTACTTACTTTTTATCTTATAGATAAAATGAAAGTATTGAAATATTTAAAATAGAAATACATAGAATTTAGCACTGCACAAAATATTGAGTACCTACCATCAATAATTTTTCAGTCATTTTAAAGAAAATGTAAATATTAATCAAAAATTTAGATACAAATACTGTTTCGTTTTCGTTTTTTTAAAACTAAATATTTTAAAGCATATATTAAATAGAGAATTGGAAATGAATATATTTTTATATTATTAAATGGTTTTTATAACTACTTCAAAATAGATTGTATAAATTTTCCTAGAAAAATACGTCTTAAACTTTAAGTTGTGATAAAAAAATTTTATAATATTAATTATGCACCATTTGATGAAAAATCATTTAAAAAAAAAATGAAAATATTGTTTTTTTTATATATTTTTGATATAAGTACTAAATTTATTATAAAATAAGCTTCATTCTATTAACATCTCTGTAGGTCGACCGGTTCGGATTTTAGGCCCTATAAATAATTGCTTGTTCAAATAACACTTGTAGTTTCCCACATTATGAAATAAACTAACAAGGAAAAATATAAATATTTTTTAAATAAATTATGTATACAATGGAATTCGACCAAGGCTGACTGAAAATAATATATATATATATATATATTATTTTAGCCTTTTGTGCACGTTTAAACTCAGATCGTTAACTATTTATTCAGCGGTTTAGCCGCGAAAGCTAATCAGAGAAATAATCTATTGCATTTATAATATTAGTTCGGATACATAGTACTTAATCTCGTGTTAATTTTGTAAATGAAATAAATAGGTACAAATTGTCGTCTGTGACTTCTGGACCTGGAATCAAAAATAGCATCCATACTTTCCTGACGCTGGCTCCGGTCACAGAATTCTCGACAACTGTAATTATTCATGAAGAGACGTGACTAAAGAAATAAACATTTACATCCCCTACAAAAAAAAAACAGTGTTCACTTACGTTTAACAAGTCAATAGTTATGCAGCTTGTATAAGATAACAAAGCTTACTCGGTATCTCTACCAATAAACGTTTACCCTTACCCCTTTTTCTATGAAACAGTTTACATATCAGTTTACATGACATACCAACGAAACGTTACGTAAACGTCAGTTTTGAAATAAGTACTAATCTCACAGATAGGGCTTAAATTAAATATTAATTTAAAATTAAAGTTGGTCACCAGCACCTATATAAATGACGCTCTTGAAAATTTATTTTATCCGCATTAGATCGGACCAGTGGTTACATTTGCATCCAACGTATACGGGATTAGACCAAGTTGGTCAAATGTGATCATAAAAGTGAAAGGAAAGACTTAACCATGAATATTTCATGTATGTACTTGTATTTACAAAGAAATAAAGAAATGTTGTCAATTGATCAGAGCCGATACATTTGAATGATATTGAAAAATATTATCAAAAAAATTTTTTTTTCGAAACCAGCTATTACTTTAGCTCCGCTTTTATTTGTACAGTCGAACAAAACGAATACAATATTTTATTCACATTTCCTTACAGTTTTTAAATGGTTTTCCCTCTTGCCAATGTTTCTAATATAGAGTTATCAAATATATTTTCATTAGTATTGAAACAAATCATCTCATTCATTTTTATCAGCTTAATTTTCTGCGATCGACTAATAACATTTTTGAAAATTAATTGTTTAGTTTTTGTGCATTTTTCAATTTATTTAGGTGTAATATATGATCGGGTAACTTATTATAAAAAGGTATACATAGGCCACGAAATAATTTTTAACTTGAGACGATATGCATGCACGGCAAGATTGTTTTTGTTTATTTTATTAACAGATTGTAGGTATATCAAAAATTTTCTTAAAACGTACTTATCACAGAACAATATTACTCACAGAGAACTGTATCTACATATATACACTACATACATACACACTACATACATATATACAATAAATGCAACCATAGCCTTACACAGCTACGAGACAGTGGCGCCCCGTAGGTATAGCAAACGAAAACTACTAGGAACGGGTTTTTTTTATATTTAATATTTAATTACTTTTTAATTTGTTGATAAAAAAAAACAAATTGCCACTAACATTTAAAAAACTCAAAATCGTTTATTCAACTTACAAAAAACACTTATAAACGCAAAGGGTACAATAACATTACAATAATTAGAAATTTTAGGGGCAACTCAATTTCTTATCAAATAAGGCAATTATATCATGCATAGAAAATAACAAGTAAAACAGAAATTGTTTTTTCACATTTTAATTCTTAATTTTTTACATTTCATCAATAGTTGTTTTTGATGCAAATGCAAGAAAACAGTAAGAATAGGTTAAGAAAACTGTTGTAAATCACATTCATGTCTTCATTTGGCATTTTTATAATCGTTTACGGACATTTTAAACAAAATTCACCAATTTCACTATTTTCTAAAAATCTCTAGCAAGTTAACCTAAAAAGTTTCCAGGCGTAACTTTAATACGTCGAACGTCCTTTTTTAAAAATATAAACACTTGAGACCAGTAAAAACACCGTAATCTTTAAATTGGAATGATGCGACGAAATCACAACTCACTTAACGCAAAATATCGTCACGAATCAATTAATGTACTCGTATTTATAATAATGGCGGCTTCGGATTTCTAACAAACTCGCAGGCCAGTGTGACCGGTTATTTCAAATAAATAATATTAAAAATCAGCAATTCCCTAATTAATTGAATAATGAGCTATTTATTAAAATATAACATATATATTATAAATAACAATATTTTAATAACACTTGTATGTATATTATTTTTTTGGTAGTGCAGCCTATATCAGCACACCCACATGCAAACATTTTGTATGTGTTAAGTGCGAAAATACGTCTATACGAGAAACAGGATCCTGGTACTTATGTTCTTTTCGACATTGATACTACAATAACAATATTAATTTCTTTAACTTTTTCTATGTAAAGAACTTTCGTGCAGAGGTACCTGGACCGTAGAAATAGTTATAAGAAAACAATTAAGCAAATTATAATGTCAAAAAATGTGTTATCGAGTAAATTTTACATCAATAATAGGTATTACCCATTTAACTAGGTTCCGCGCTAGCTTTAACCTGTTTCTGTATTTTTTTTAAACTGTGTCGGTTGTTGTAAGTATAGCATGAATATGACAAGTAAATTCAAAAAGAATCTAAGAATAATTCATCAGGAATCAGGATTGCACACAAATTTAATAAAGGTACTTCTTCAACTGACTTTGTTTCATATTAAAACCTTTGCTTTCGGAGTGTGCACCATATACATATTTTAATGTATGCTGTTTTTTATTGGGATTTATTAATATAAAATCAACATTAATTCCCTTGTTGTTTAGCAGTAGTATTTCAAATGTCTTAGAACTATTAAATCAAACAAAATAGTTATCCAGCATTTTCAATAATCACATCGACACTGCTAAGAAATTTTGGAAAAAATATGACTTATAGACATAACGACTAAATTTACCATTAAATATTCATATACTAAGCACTTATGTAGAAATGTATTATAAGCACTTATGTAGAAATGTATTTAATAAACAGATAGTCAGCTAGTAGTAATCGGTCGTAGATTTGCTCAAATAGCAAGCCACACTGGCCCATGTCCGCTAAGCAGAATAGACCATTTGCCTCTCTGCCAAGCAGCACATAACATAGTTCAAACATATAGCTAGGTCATAAAAAAGAAAGATTGACACATGATTTGATCCTTAGCAGCAACAAGCAGCAGCTGTTTACAAATAAATCTGCTATGTTTAACCTTACACACGCAAGGCGTGTGTAAGGTTAAACATAACATAAGCTTGTGTGAATTTGTATGAACATTATTGCCTTTTATAACTCGTGTATACATTCTTTGTGACAAAATTATGTAGTTATCGATATCGGTATCTATCGAAGAGAGTCACTATTGTACGGTATGAAATCGGTACCCATTCCAGTTATATTGTTTACTATTGATTAACTTTGTTGTTGGTTGAACCGCATGACACTTGTTAATCTACGGCTTCGTAAGTGATTGTGCATCTTGCTGTTTTTATTTTTGTTGCAGCCCATTCTCGATAGCCGACGCAGCTCTAGAACCTCGGGCGCCCAATGAGATCCGATAATTACCTGCTTGCATCACCTCTCTATTCACCGCTTTTATTCTTCGCGTTTGGAATACATCTAAGGCGTACATCTTACATGTAGTCGCGACGCTAACTGTCCTTGTTTAATGTCCCTTCTAAATTCCACGTGAAATATTCTCGACCTCTTTCCCTCGGGCCGACTGTAATCCTCTAACACGAACACACCCGACACAGCCGCACTCGCCGTTCGAGGTTAAGTACTACCTCCTACTCCTGTTTGCCTTTATAAACTAAAATGTCAAGTAAAAGTGGTTTTGACCCCGCATCCGGAGCACAGGTAATTTTTTTCTGAATTTTGTGTACGCTTATTAAGTATTTGGACATAACTTGTTGTGACTCAGCACATGTAAGACAGATATTAAAGTAGATTCAGCTCACTTAGCTTGCGATTTAGTTTGAATCAAATTTGATCTTCAGCTTTCTTTATTAAGTAGATAATTGGCATAATTACAGTATATCTACACATATTTTTGAAAATTTTGACTAATGGCAAAATCATCACAATTGTTAAGAGTGAAGTTCTATCTCAATTATTTCATGCATTTTATAGTTCACATAATAATTATGTAATATTTTCTATATCACATTTACTCAAGTATATCTTACATTAATGTTGATATGTATATGTTACATTTGTTTCTGCGCCTGTACCATTTGTCCGAATATGACCATCACATAGGCTCTACTTACCACGTCATAGGCTGGACACATTTTATTTTTGATATTTTTGCTCTCGAATATTGTCGCAAGAGTCGGTGCTACCTGCGCGACCTCAATAGGAGAGTATAATGGAGCACGACGTAGCCACACGAGACCGGTGGAATGATTCGATAGCAAGAACGAGGGCAATCGCCTTTTTATGTTTTATTCTTTTTGAATGATTGTGATCGCATTAGGACATTTAGCTATATACATTGTGAATACTGAGTGTTCTTAATGGATCTTATTATACTTGAATGATTGTTTTTAAATGTTTTGTCAAGTCAGTGTGTATGTACTCGTTTTAACAGTGATGTCGCATTGAACGCTAAATTTTGCAAGGTTTGCGACCTCGCCGTTAGAGTGTGTGAAGATTGTCAGGCCCAGCTAGAAGTTGGTGGAATGGTGCACAGGGTGCCGTCGCCGGGCGAACGCGCGGAGCGGACGTGCGGCCAGAGAACGCCCTCGATGCGCTACTAGACGAGCTGCAGACGTTCTCGAAGCCAGGGCGGGGCGAGGGCGCGCTGCGACGGCTGCATTCGTACCCCAGCGGCAGCGACACGGACGCCTCGCCGCCGGTGCGCGCGCGCGGCCAGCACCCGCCCAAGCCGCCGGTGCCCGAGCGACACCCGGAGCTCCTGGCCATGGCTGCGCGCCGCCCGCCGCCACCACCACCCCGCACCTCATCTCGCTCGCCCCTCGCATCGCCCACCTCTCCCTCTTCCCCACCCCGCACCGACGATCCCAACGACGAAAAATCACGCCAAGCCCTCCTCGAACAGCGCCATCAAGAACTCCTGAAAAAGCAAAAAGCACTACAGGAACAGTACGCACGTCTACAAATGATCCAACGTAGTGGCCCCACCCTGCCAGCGAACGCGCCGGACTTGAAGAAGACCGGTAGCGAGTCGAATCTGTTAACCAAAATGAATCTGAATTTAGCTCCGGCTACCTTATCCGGTAGCATGACTCACTTGGCCGGTGAAAGTGATTTAAAAAAATGTGAATTGTCGTCCGAAATGGCCACGGCACAGGTGAAGATATCTGAGGTTACCACCACCACCACCAATAAGGTTTACGAGACTGACATACTGTGACCGTGTAACCACTGCATTATATCCGTATAAATTAGACTTTTGGTATGAAGACAATTGTGGCATAATGGCGTTAACGTCGTCCTCGTCCTTATCCTCTAGCGTATAGTCTTAACGTAATCACCACGAAACACTCCTTTTTCCCAAATTTATAAGTACATCATACATTAAACAAGTACATGGCACGTATACTTGTACCCGATCAATGTCTGTAGCAGAATCAAATCAAAAACAATATATATATATATATATTATCTGTGTCAGCAATTATTAAATGTTATAATAAATGTTGCTCATTGTAGTCACTGTCAATAACACGTTCGCGGGCAAATCGTTTGTCAATCTCGAGATCTAAAACAAAGTAAACCAATAGTCAACTTGACATGTCTTTAACTTGCAATTTGTTAGCTGACCGGGTATGCCTATCAAATAAATGGCGCGAAGCTGAAAAATCTACAGTGGACCGTATAATTACATTAATAAATTAGACAATACAACAATAATGAGAAACATTAGGTGGACGTTGACATTAAATTATTTGTTCAAAGACTATTTTTGACAGTTTAACCAAAAACAAATAAGTTACGAGCTTACGAGCTTACTGCAAATTTTCAATTAATCAACGGAAATGAACAAAAACTTGTCCCAACCAAAACAGTTTTTGGTACAAAAACTTTCAATTCCTACCTTCGCGTGATTTAGTTACAAAAGACTAAAGTAACTTTTGTTTGAATCATGTATTTAATGTTTTTCCTAAATTAATTACGTATTAACAGACGCAATCATTTGCCCGCAGTACGTAATCGTAATATACATGTTATTAATGTAGGTCAATTTGTGCGTAAGCCCTGCCGCGACTTACGAATCTGTACCTAAAACTATTTGCCTAAACGATGTTCGATCTTAAATTATGAAAAAAAGCAGCTTCATTCATTTGATTTATTTGAGTAATAAATAAAACTTGCCATAGTTCATAACTACTTTAATATAATACACAATATATAAATTTTAAATATGTGCCTAGTCCTTTAGTTCAAACGCTAATTAATATTCAGGCACTTGAAATAAAATTATCTATTATGGTTTCGTGATAACTTCAGGCACAACGAAGACATATAACTAGTGTGGAAGACATTTCACTCAGAAACTATTTAATATTTTTGACGGTTGGATTTGATTAAATTGAAATGAATATAACCATATAATTAAATGTAATATTTATGTTTGATTGAAATCGGACAGGTATAACCTTGTAAGGTTCAAGCTTCAAATGTAAAGTTATTCATAACTTTCCTGTGCTTTCTATACTCACTGGAACAATAGTGCAAAATCGCAATATTTACAGTCACCATTTGATTTCTAAACATTATTTGTCTAAAGTGATAACAAATATGTTAAGTGTCGCCATCTCAGGCAGTCGTAATTTTTGTCAAGAACAATTTTCTGTCGAAATCTTTAACTAATTATAATAATTTTTAATAATAATAATATTTTTTTAATAACCCATACCTATATATTGTCTTGCTAAAATCTAGCTGATACACATTCGATCCTATACTGTGCGGCTATGGCGGCAAGCCGTGTAGCTCGCGTCAGGTTCCCTGAAACTGACCGAGACATACGGCCTACTAATGCTAAGCCAGCATGGCAAGATAGGATTGAACGATGTATCAGCGCAGCTAGAGCCATCATTGGTAAACTTATTTGCTTCAGATCGGGAAACATTCGCCCGAGAGTGATGCGTTATGTGATACAAGCTTTATCAGGTACGGGTGTAAGAACATCCGATTACATGTCTTGTGTCACAGAACGTATTGACTATGTGAAGCAAAAAGTGTCTGCGTGGGCAAACGGACTTCGCCGTTATAAAGAGCGTGTAAACAGGTATCACCAGAATCGTCTATTTAAAGTGACCAAAGAAAGGTGTATAGGAGTTGGGAGGAATCCACTACTGACGTAAGTGAGGACAGGTACCGAATATGAACGAAATGTGTACATTTTGGAAAAGTATTTGTTCCGTACCCGTTGCTAATGATAGTGGTGAGTGGATGAGCATTGTTGAGCGCTCGTGTGAATTATTGCAACCAATGACAGTTGTTACTATTGAAATTAATGACATAATGGACGCAGTCCATTGGATGCATACTTGGAAAACTTTAGACCCATTACGTGCCTACCTACACTGTATAAATTACTTACATCCATTTTGACCTTAAAATTAAAAAAAGCACTTTTATGCAAATAATATTTTAGATCCTGCTCAAAATGGATGTAGGGTTGGGTCTCGTGGAACTAAGGAGCTACTCCTCATTGACATGGCTATTAACCAACAGGTTCGCAAAAACTGTAAAGGTCTCTCCACCGTCTGGATTGACTATAAAAAGGCTTACGATGCGGTACCGCATACGTGGTTGCAACGAGTGTTGGAACTGTACAAAGTTGATACAGTTCTAAGCTCGTTTCTGGTTTCATGTATGCGGCAGTGGACCACAGCCCTTTGTCTTCCAGGAGGTGGAAGAAGTCTTTGCACTTCCGAACCCATAAGGATTGAGCGGGGCATTTTTCAGGGTGACAGCTTGAGTTCATTGTAGTTTTGTCTGGTTTTAAATCCTTTGAGTACATTACTAAGGGATTTAAAGCTAGGTTATTGGTTGCGTAGAGGGGGTGAGACTTTTATTTGTCATCTTTTGTACATAGATGATCTCAAGTTGTTTGCATCAAATAAACCAGACTTGTTGTCACTACTTGATGTAACACATACATTTAGTAGTGACAATAGGATGGAGTTTGGCGTAGATAAATGTGCGGTTGTACATGTGCAGAAGGGGAAGGTTGTACATAGCGACTATTTACAACTTTCAGAGACAGTATATCTCAGATCTCTCTCCGAAACCGAAACTTACAAATATCTTGGTATGCCAGAGGGTCTAGGTATACTTGATCGGGACGTTTAACAGCTGGTGATAGAACGTTTCTTTGGTCGCTTGACAAAAGTGTTGAAAAGCCTTTTGTTAGGAGGTAATAAAGTGCGCGCTTTCAACAGCTGGATGATGCCTGTTTTGGTTTACACCTTTGGCATATTAAGATGGACTCAAACAGAGCTAGACACCCTGGACCGAAGAGTCTGTAAACTATTGACAACATATCGCATGCATCATCCACGCTCATCTGTGATGAGATTGTATATTCCTCGGAAATCTGGTGGTCGTGGCTTCCTTAATGCCAAAAACCTCCATAGCCGTGAAGTATAGAATCTTAGAGAATACTTCCTACATGTTGAGTGTGAAATGCATCGTGATGTAGTGTCAGTGAATAATGGACTGACTCCGCTCTCCTTAGGTAAAGGGAACTGGCATAAACCGGTGGTACTTAGCACTCAGGATCGCTTGGACGTATGGAAGAGTAAATAACTACATGGTCGATTTTATCAGGTTCTTTATGGACCTAATGTCGATCCACTAGCGTCCGTGTCTTGGTTACGTTTCGGTGACCTCTTTGGTGAAACCGAAGGTTTTGCTTGTGCAATTGCAGACGAGGTTATCAAGACGAATAACTATCGGAAATACATCATGTGCCATCCGCACAGTTGACGTATGTCGAACGTGCCATCGTCCTGGTGACTTTATTAGGCATATTATTGCCGTTTGTTCTCATCTTGCCAACGGCGAGTACTTGCACAGACATAACCAAGTAGCCAAGATTATCCACCAGCAGCTTGCTCTTCGATATGGACTTGTAGTTTTGAATTGCCTTATTACAAGTATACACCGGAGCCAGTTCTTGAGAATAGCCATGCGAAGCTCTACTGGGACCGATCTATCATCATGAACAGGACTATTGTCGCCAATAAACCTGATATCGTGCAGGTGGTAGATCGGTTGGAGCGCCGGGCTTTTCTTGTTGATATCACTGATCCGTGTGACATTAACCTCGTGAAAGCTGAAAAGGAAAGTTGACAAAATACATAGACTTAGCTCACGAGGTTACTGACATGTGGGATGTTGACTTAACAATAATTGTCTCGATAGTCGTATCAGTAAACGGTCTAATAGCGAAGAGTCTCGACCAACATCTTAAGAGACTCGCACTGCAACCCTGGGCTAAGGGCCGAATTCAGAAGGCAGCTATTTTGGGGACGGCACGCATTGTGCGGAGATTCCTCACTCTGTCGCCTTGACCACTGATGGTTTAGTTTTAAGACCACCGTTTTTGGTAACCTGTTTTTTATGTTTATATTTTTAATATTATTTTTTATGTTAAGTGTATAAACGTAGGAAATAAGAAATAGTGAAAATAAATGATAATACTAAATGATACAAAACGTTAGATATCATCTGATTTTCAATAAAGATGACGGGGCAAATAATTTGGTTAGTGCCAGGTTATCGGTAAATATTAAGTGTATGTACAATACAACTACTTATGTTTTGATATTGTTAAATATGTTATCTTCAAAGATGTCTGTTCAAATAATGTGTAATGTAATGATAATGTGTTTTGCACTATTGCGTACTGACTTGAAGTATTGAACAATAGCTCGTAGTTATATATTGACTGTGATAACCATAACGTTACCTAGTTCAAAATGCATAAGAATTGAATTTTTAATCTTGATTTGCTTGTGGTGTCTGTTCATTTCCTAGTGGCGAGAGTCATTCCAACTGAAGTCTAGCATCTTTCATACGGCTTGCTGTAACGGTACTCGCACATGAAATCCGTCAACAATATTAGCATAGTTAACTCGTACGTACGCAGTGTCCGTACTCACTTTTTACTATATGATACGTAGTGTAAATGTGGTCAAATTGATTGAATTATGAAATGACGAGTGATATTGTTGTATAAAGTTTATGTGTTAAAATATTCTTATTTTTAGACTCAAAATATATCTGCATAGACGTTGTATAGAGTCTAGATTTAGCGATAGGGTATATATATACATGTGTATAATATATGTATATTACGCCAAGTTATTGTTCGCCTTTTATTGTTAATTGCGAGTTACTACTTACCTTCTAAATGGCCACGTGTGGCGTCAACTTTACTATTTATATTTAATACCTGGATAACCGATCTTTGCTCAGTATTTTTTTTATAAAACGACGTTTTCTGAAAATGAAACCTGACTAGATCAATTTATTGCCTCGAAATAACCTTATTTTTATTTTATTTTATACAAAATTTACTTGAAAACGAAATTTTATTAAAACTTTATTCAATTTTATGAAATTTCTGAGATTCAGAATTTAAGAATTGTTCGTTTGAAGGTATTAGACTATACATGAACAGATGGGTAACAAACACACTAACAACTAAAATAGTACCTAACTAAATATAGGTAAGTATACATATGTATATAACGTTAGGTACTTAACGATCACTTTAACCTTTAGATCCGAGCGATATGATAAAAAAAAACCGTCGGATAGTTTTATTACGAGAAATAAATCCTTCACTACGGTCAAAAAGAATTGCTTTGATTAGTTTGTTTTAAAGAAAAAATTAGTTACCAACTGTGTCTAATCATAAGCCGCTCGTGGCATTTAGAAATGATAAACGTTTTTACTATACGTGCACAAAATGCATTAAAGCACTTAGATATTAATTTGTGGCATTGTACGATTGAATAATGTAAGATAAAGTAAACATCCAGATATATAAGTTAAACACAATGCACTCAATGTTCCATTTAATGATTTCCCGCTCCATAACTATGGTTTGCTTATGGTTTGCATCAGTTCGCAAATGTAACTACACTAAAACTAGAGTGTTTCGCACACAACGACGTTCAATAGGTAATTGTTGTAATTTCCCATGAGCAGTGACGTCTAGTTCCCAGCACGTGGACCGGTGGCACGCACCCCAGGGCCCAGCGTGTTCTGTAAGAAAACAGACTAGAACGATTAGCCTACACCGTCAGTCTATTCAACGAAATGTCGTTTAAATAACATAAGATGTGCGTACATTTCACATACAAAATTTGATATTACGTCAGTGCTCCACTTACAGTACAGCCTTCATCTAAATTAATACCCATTAATAATGTACTTACTTCAGCACATCTTACGACGCTGACATATTATCTTATAGCAGTAGAAATAATACCTGTTTCTTATTTGCTTTTGCCACATAATGGAATTTACAAAATAGTATACCGATAAAAGATAATATATATTTTCATAAAAGTTATATTTAAATAAGAAAGCAGGAGATTCTTTGAAGAGCACCGCAAAAACACTGTATTGCTTAAATGATATTGAAAAACAAATGTAAACATCAAACGGGAATTTAAACGGAACGAACGAACGGGGGAACGATTAAAGCCGCATCGGTCAGTAGAAACTTGTGACGTGAATCCTGCGACCTTCAGGTCTCTCAATTTATTTTCTATAATAATGGAATGTAATTGTACCTAAGTGTACAAATTAAAAATATTTCTATGACATAGTACGAGAAGTTTTATCTAAATCTCACTTCCTACATTTCCATTCTGAGACTCAAATAATCAAGAAACCCTACGACAGAATTATAACTATTCATAAGAATAAACTTTCATACTTTGGGTACTAAGCACATTGTTTTCTATTTCCTGGTTACTGAATAATAGATTAATGAATATAATTATGTACCTAAATGTGTCACAATATGAATGTTTCATAATAAGTGAGCGTTAAGTTTTATTGTTCATTACGTTTTCTGGACGTACATGAATGGTTTCATGTTAGTCATAATGTGTTCCACAATCTGGACTGGGTAAAGTTTACTTATTTTATATCTTACTTCTGAAACTTTCGCTACGTAACCAAACCAAGATTTTTTTATTTTGTTCAATAACCGCCTGGGTAATCTTTTATTAAAATGAATTATCACGAAATTACTTTATAACTTTCCGTTGTCATTATTTTACTAATTAGTAAGCGATCGATGATTTCTGTTATATTACACTCGCTTATAAATAATACGTTTAAGGTACACACACATACCTACACCAAAAATACGGAGCAACACGACGTAGCCAGTAAGACGAAATGCTCACAATTACCTCTGTCTCAGCTGAACGTACGAGTAATTACATATATTTACTTCTAGGGTGAATTTGTAACGGCGGCTGTTCGAAAGTTAAGTTAAATTGTAGGTCAAAAACTTCCACGTGGTATTACGTATAATAACACAACCACCAACTTCACAGATTCTTATCTAGATCTGGAATGTGACTAAACTGTCGAGTCTGTCGACTCAACTTATAGGAATTGTGAGGGTATCCATACATTCCGGATATTTTCTGATTTTGATAAGTTTTTTTAAAAAAATTACGATATTCTTATGAAAATGATACTTTAGTATCTTCGGCGGTATTTTTACGTATTGTTTATTTTTTATTAATTGACCGACACACTTGTCGCGTGCCAAATATGTTATTTATAGTGTATTACTAATACGATTATCATTAAGACTTACAAAGGAATATTTATTAATTAGTATTGAGTTTTACCATATTATTTAGAATTCACTTGCATATGTTGTATTTTAAAAGCAAAGCTAAAAAATTTGTTGTTATTTTTAATATTAATGCATATTTGCAATGTATTGTTTATTTGGAAGATGTTTTGTTACTTGACTAGTTTCATACCTAAATAGCTTCTAATGTTTTAATGTGGAATTAAATATATACACGTCAAGTTATCATTTAGTTTTATTTTGTTACCCACCAGGGTCGCGGTTACCTTAAACTGCGACTGCCGATTGAAGCCCTGTTCGCCGACTTCTCACAAAATACAAATTTTAATAATGCTGGCAAGTGCAAGACGGACTCTCCCATGAAGGGTCTGTAGCAGTGGCGGACTAAGGGTGGGGCGGACGGGGCGGTACGCCCCGGGCCTCTGTCCTAGGAGAGCCTCCAAATGGTTGCAAGTTCTCTGGATCAACTCGTAATTAAAGCCTTTAATTCATTAACATTTTTTATGGGTCTCCCGCCAAGGTAATACACGATGCAAAACAACTGTGAATAGTACTGACGTCATGCATTGCATAGTGTTTCGTGTATTTATTTATATTATATGAAGCGCTTAATCGGAGTTGGAGGCCCCGGAGATAAATAAGTATAGTCTGTAATTATATGATAGCTAACATTTTTGAATTAAAATTACGTTTAGTGCCTTATATTTCTAATGTCCAGTTACGTAGTTTTTTACTTATGGCTTTAAAACACTGAGTACAGTACAGCCATCTACATATATTGTAAGACCAAGTGTTGTACCTGTGGACATTCACCGGATTTCTATATAAAATTGGTCGTATATTGAAAAATGAAACAGTAATCTTTGAACTGTTTATTATTTTTGTTACATAATAAAATAATCTATAATAAAAAATATTTTTTTGATTATCTTGTTTCATTAAAAGTATTTTAAAGATTTTTTTAAAACACGGATACTGTCCATAGGTACAAGCTACGAATGTAGCTGTGGACGGTGTAAATGTACCTATGAAATGCTTTGTACTTGTTTACAAAGTGTTTATAATCTATTTTAATTAACAAATTAAAACTTAAAATTTACAAATAATGACGTGAGATCTCTGTATAAGGAATTAACTAAAGATTAGTTAAAATATAAATATTCCTTTTTTTAATTACAAAGAAAAACTTCACAAATAATAATGCCATAAAATATTAAGTAAGTATTAATTTAAGTAATTTAGCTACATTAAATAAATACTTTTAATATGGCACTTTTCTTTAAACCTTTAATTTTAAACAACAATTTAATTTATAATGAAAATACATCGTTATTTAAAACAAATATATCGGGATTTTCTTGAACCTGAAGCAAAAATATATTTTTTGACAATTGTGGACATCTATGTCTTTTTTTTATTTCTGTGAATTCGAAATTATTTTTAGATTTCACTGTCATGTAATAAGAAATTGTGTAAAGCTGTCTGGATCTGTTAATATCTCTTATAATGCCTACATAAATTTCCAAGTATTTTTTGAATAATACTTTGTGGCACTATATGAAAATATTAAAAAGCAATTCTATAAAAAAATACCTGACTGATGTACCTATACCTGAAAGATGGTACCGGTATCTATATTTATGTAGGAAATCAAGAACAATGCCTTGAAAAATTACGAAAACACTACCGTAAAACATGGCAACTTTGCCCTCGACAGTTGACTTTGCCCATGAGTATTTCTTAAAAAACTTAAAAAATACCAAATTTATCTATAGTTAGTAAGCACATTTTGTGTATAGTAAAAATTCATTATATTTCTGGCAACACTATGGGACGAACTGTTACAGATGTTACTTTAGTTACCTGTCAGACGATGTTGAAATTAGGGTGTTTTTTTGCGGGCAAAAACTGTTAAAAAAACTTTTTAGAGAAGTGTTACTTGGAGTTATCGCAGTGAAGTAATTTTTATACATTTGTTATTACGTTAGAAATGAATGATATAGACTAGTTTTCTTCGCTAAACGCATCATAAAATTATAAAATATAGCGGTGGGCAAAGTCACAAGGATATTTTTTAAACATCGTTGACAATATTGCCCAATCTTTCTTTTTCATTAGGGTTGTCATCCGAGGTACATTTTTTAAGTGATTATAAAAAAGAGGGTTCGGATTTGATTTACTTTATTTATTTTATTGAATCAGGCGTTACTTTGCGGAAATCCATTATAAAAGATGTA
>NJDC01000122.1:17147-31720 GCA_002245475.1 Calephelis virginiensis
TCACGAATACATAAATAATGTCTCCATTAAAATCGAATCAAACTGATTTCCAATAAGGTTTGCTATGAATAAATAATGAGGTAGACAAATTCTTTGTATGTAACATATTTCTATAATACTCTGTTATTATTGTTACTAGTGGTAGCCCATTAGTCGAAATTCGACCGTAATAAATTTTAATATCTTGTTGATACGAACGCCACCTTCATTTCTTAAGACCAACTACTGTGTTTCGAAACTTTTTAGTGCGCCATCTGTGATCTTTTATCGTTATCATCAATATATTTGTTTGTGTGTGTCAAATGCATGGTAGTGTGGGTAATGTTTCATTTATTGATTTAATGTACTTTATAAGCATTATTATTGAAAAATGTTAGCATTCTGCACTTCTCCTACATATAAAATTTTATACTCCTGCGTCCGCGCAATTTTCGTAAAAAGGGGTCCAAAGTTTTGGCATCACGTATTAACAGATAGATTATGAAATTTGGAAAGATATGTGTACGTTGAAATATTTATAGAAAATATCTCGAGTAACATCGAAAAATGTTTTAAGCAACATTTTATTTTAAATCTTATTTGTCATCAACTATTTACCTGTGACTTCTTCAGTATAGGCTTAAAAGCCTTTTGCATTTATTTGTATTAAGCATGGATGTATAAAAAAGTATTTGAGGAATGACTGTTTCCGTGATATTGAGTTGGTTATCATGTTTGGTTACCATCAACATAATTTTCATACAAACTTTCAACATTCAACTTTGGAACTCGGTTCTTTACCTATACGCATATCAAACTTTATCAAAATCAACGCAGCGGTTTGATCATATAAACGTAAAAGATAGACATAGTTTTGCATCTATAATATTAGTATGGATTCTCTTAAGCTTTTTATTTCTCCTGATATTTAGTGTATTATGCCGTCTGAGAAAAAACACAGGTGCAGTACCAGGAGTCTTCAGTGGTATCCTTCCTTTTTTTATTTGGGTATAGTGTGGATTGGCATCTAAGCTACAAAAGTATCTTGACGTCTATATCTTTCAAGAGCTAGACAGAGGTATAATTGGGGCATCCACGACTATCCGATCCCGGGCAAAGTGTTTTTTGCTACTAGAAAATTGAAAAAATCATATTTCATTTTTGTACGGTCGAACCAGAGACCTAATAAGTCAAGTCCAATACCGGACCGTTAGACCACATAGGCAAAATCCAAAATTTTTAAAAAGCTGTTTACGTCCAAAATCCTTAAATTAGAAGCAGGTTAGGAAGCAGGCTGATTGAGAGAAAATTTAATTCTTGAAATTAATATTTTTTAAAATATTATTAAGTTAACAATTTCTTAGACATACATAGTATGTCTAAGAAATTGTCTGTACTGCTAAAATATTCAAGTTATAACTCACTTCAAAATTGGCATGATTTTATTATCACCTTTGATAACTGTATGTATTATTAGATGAATGAACTGTATGTACAATGAAGAATGTATTAATAGAAGTCGTTTAGTTATTACCATGAAACAATCCGACTTTTTATTTGCCTGTCCCAGAAGACAAATTTTACATATTGTTTCTAAAATCACAGAAGCTGTCTCTTTATCTATTTGTTTAATAAAGATCTAAATCTACACAAGTTTAGATAATTATTTAACAAAGGTGGAGAGACAGCTGCTGTGATTCATAATCTAATGTGTAATTTTATTCCTGCCGCCATAACGTCAATGCTTGTCGTTGACGTGTTCCGGTTCGGCGAGTAAGGTAGCCGGTTAGCTTAATTTTGCTCGAGGCCTAACATCCCGGCCTCAGGATGGCAACGCACCATTACCACCTTTGGTGTCTCTAGGCGGCATTAATTTCTTACCATCAGGAAATCCGTCTGCTTGTTTGCCTTCCAATATCATAAAAAAAATTGAATAAATATGAGTTGAATAATATTATAAGTAACAGAAAACAATTACCGCTTTTACAAAAATTGAGGCAAGAGGATTATAAAATACGACTCAGGCAAATTTAAATTTACACACATAGGCGTAAAGAACAGAATACTAATAAACAAATAAAGAAACTTTAAAATCCTACTAACATTATAAATTCTAAAGTTTGTAAGTTTGTTTGTTTGTTACTCCTTCACGCAAAAACTGCTGAATCGATTTTCATGAAATTTAGCACACACATAGAGTGTAACTTGGATTAACATATAGGGAAGATTTTATCCCAAAAAATGTTCCTGTGGGATTATTTACCACGTGGCCAACGCCGCAGGCAACAACTAGTAAATTAAAAATTATTTAAATGTGAAAATCACTCACATGCAATTGACATAACATGTAGTTCTGTAATTGAACAAAGAATAAAAACATATATTTTAAAAACATATTTTGTAGTCATAGTAGGGTTACCAACTTTTTTATAATAAATAAAATATTTAGATCTGAGAAGAACATAAATCAATATTCTATGTAAATTAATAGTATTATATTGTTTTTTCATGTTCATAAATTTTAGAGTTTCTAAAAGAAAAGCATCTACACGCCAGTATTCTCCAAGAGGTAGACAGAGGCACAACCAGGGCACCCACGACCAGCCGAAGACAATGAGTACCACAATGTGATAGGTGGCAAGTCTATTGTCAACCGAGCACACATCCTATCCCAGACATTTTTTTTTACTATAAAATTGGTAAATCAATTTTTTTTTGTTGCCCAACCCGGAAATCGAAACTGGGACTACATGCAGTCAAATCCCACACCTGGACCGCTAGACTACAGAGGCGATTAGACTTTCTAGCACTACATACACTAAAGCATATTTTAAAAATTCATATGCCTCACTACAATTTTGACTAAATAAATGAGGAGCTTAATTATATTCAAATTATTATTATTTTTTAATTATTTTAGTTCAGTAATAAGAACAGTGTAGTGAAAAACAGTACAATATTGTTTTCACGCAAAGTTGGCAATCCCACACCTCTTACAATATCATAACAATATCTTTTAGAAAAGTACTACATCAAATTAATAAATAAATGTATAATAACTAGACATAGATATAAAATGACGTATGGTATCATTTTTTTACAAACCTTTGTAGTTTTTAAACGCTACTTCAACTTACTATTGTATTTATTATGTGTTTAATCAGTAAATAAAAAAAAAAAAGTTAAACAAAATTCGGGTGAAAGTATAATCGGGCGAAGTAAGTTTACTGGCTACCTTGATGTTTATTTTCTATAACAGTCGCAAAGAATAAATTAATTTATTGTATTTTTTTGAAATAGCATATGGTTATTGAAAACAGAATATAACATTTGGAAATAAATTTAAGAAGGTATAGTCGTACAAAACAGTTTTTTCGATATAAATTAACGCAATCCACATAAGTTTACATGATAAATTAAGTTGACATATTTAGTTAATATCGTGACAGCCGCGGGTATTAAAATAATTAATTGTTTTCGTGTGAAATAACTCACGGGTAATGGAAAATCGGATATCATCTGTTCGCTCATTAGCATAAAATTATATTTAACGTGTGTGGAACGTTATAGCTACGGCCGGTTCTAATCAGCTTATATTATTTATTGTATTTGACCACCATAACACTTTACCGCCGTGTGTTTACTATATTTACCTAGGAATAAATATATTTTTCTTCTTCTTCATGTAGTTTCCTAAATGGGTGCATAGTAAAGATAGAATAGTAGGTCAGCTAGGGCCATTTGGCGAGTTAATTACCTATTTTGACAATGATGCGTAGGGTTGTCATTTTTATTTTAAACTGGCGGCCCACCCGGCTTTGCACGAATATAAAAATAAACCTTACACTTTAAGCACTTTACCTATTTAAAAAAATCTGCATCAAAATCTGTTGCGTATGCGATTTAAGCATACAAAGGGACATAGGCACAAAGAACGCGACTTTTGATTTGCGTATTATGACAGCACTAGATTTTGAATAACGTATAATAAGATGTAACAATTTATAAATGGGTTGTAAGTAAAATAAATTTTAAATATATAAGACAAATTTTATTTAATAATATATATAATACTAGCGGCCCGTACGTGCTTCGCTACGTATATGACCGCATAAACGATATAATACACCAAAACAAAAAAAGAAAAAAAAACGACTAAAAAAGTTTTAACATGATATCACGATCCCCACCTGAAATAAGTTTCAATTTGACAGAAAAATATGCAGTGAGTGCGATCAAACACGTGGCGTAGCCCGTGCTGAGGCCACGTTCGGCCCCATCCGTTTATTTGATAGTGTGCGTGAAAAGTGCGTGATTACACAGCGCCCGTTACTCACGCATACACTTAAACCGTCAACGACAGATTTGTATAAAGCTGATCTACTATTTTATCTTTTCTATGATGGGTAGGCCTCTTAAATAAGCTCAGGGTCGCACAGCGTGCTATAGAGAGAGCTATGCTCGGTGTTTCTCTGCGAGATTATTTTCATTTGGTATAGGACGGAAAACAAGCAGACAGATTTTTCGAGCGTAAGAAAATCTAGTCTCTTGTGGACACTAAAGATGTTAACACATTTAAAACCTGCCTTTATTACCTTGGCTGACTTGTACTATGGAATAATAGACTCACATAAATTAGTTTATGTTTTTTATAGCATAAGATAGACAAATACATCTCTCTGCCTCTCTCTCTCTCTCTCTCTCTCTCTCTCTCTCTCATACTCTTGATGATAAGAGACAACCGTGGTCTTTAAGACATCATAGATGTCACAAATGTGTTCCTGTCACTAACAGTATAGCGGCAGTAACAGGATAGGCTATGAATCCCTACCTACGTCAGTTGCTGGACAGCTTTCTACCACCAGAGTTCTTGTTACTGTTGACCCAAATAATGAATTCTCTTTACTTACGAGCTGTCACGCAGGGTACAGATAATATGGGAACGTACCATAACGTACGTACCAGAACGATAGGTACTACGTGACCTATTTTTTAAGATTTTTCGACGCCTCCCTCCCGTCGGTACCCACTCGTAGTATATGCAAAGACCCCTCCCATCCCCCTTCAAGTTTTATAAACTGCCTGTGTCTGTTTACAATCAGCTGGTGTATCCATATACTTACGTCAGCGCCACTAGCTGTGAGTTTGAGAAGCACGCCACATTGAGCGCCATATTCGAGTATAGTCGGAAACTTTTATTAGCGAAATAGACTACGTAACAAAAATCTGTCACCCCCCCTCCCTCTCGTGACTGATCGTAGTATTTTAAAGACCCCCCTCCCCCCCAAACGGGTTACGTAGTATGGGTACGTTCCCTATATTCCAAACAGAGCCCGACTCAACATGGGGAAAATAATGTAATTTTGTGACTATCGCCTGCTAATAATTCGCTTATTGATAAGCAAGCACAATAGGTCTGTCTAAAAGACACCAGGAGCACACGGCCATTTTTTCAATTTGACTGTACCTATGTTTCTTTTGTTGGTTCTTTTTAAGAAACGTTTATAATAATTCCGTGGTCCATGTTAGTTTTATTATAACCATTTGCTATTTTTGCAAAAAAAAAATTATCGTATTGCATTGGGTACCAAATCGTGAATTGGTACCCAATAATTAATTGGAGTTGGTTTTTGCAATTTTACTGAGCTTAATTATTATAAATTAGTTTAAGCACCAGGATACAAGTAGTAGGATAAATGCGGTCTAAATGAGAGCGCTACGGAAAATATGTGGTGTAACGTTCGCTGATCGCATTCGTAACAGTGAGATCCGAGAAAGAGTGGAATTGAAAGAAAGTGTTGGTGTTAAAATGCGGAAGGGCATGCTCCGCTGGTTTGGTCATGTGGAAAAAATGACCGATGAAAGATCGACAAAGCGGATATACAATACGAATGTGGATAGATGTAGGTACCCGGGGAGACCAAGGCTGACATTCCACGATCAGAAGGTGTCAAGAGTCTTAAAAGCCGGCGTGTTTGTATGAAAAGGGTAATGAATGTGAAGGAAGCTAGACAGATTTGTCAAGATCGTGAGGTCTGGCACTCGATACTCTCTGCCTACCCCGTAATGGGACTTGGCGTGAAGATATGTCTGTATGTATACAAATAGTAAAATGTTGAGGAAAAAATCAAAATGTTTACTAATTTTACCAAATCAATTACTACTTTTTTGTTTCGTTTATTTGTAATTTATATGAAACGTAATCATGAATGAAATACGTCAATATTTAAGACCAGAAATTCCAAAGTTCCCAATTAGTATGGTCATATATCATCTTCCCGTGATGCAAGGTCGAGACATTTTCTAATGTTCCAGTAAGCCAAAAGGCCATTTGCGTCCAATTATATGGGAATAAATTGGCACCTCCCATGTGAATATCAATAATAGAAGCCTGTGAGATCAATTTATGCATACAATCAGGATTTTGTCAAAGAATAGGTGACGCACAGAGAGTAAAGCTCCTACACCCAAGTTTCATAACGGTAACGAGATATTTTTATAATAATAATCAAGATATTGTTGTATTCAAATTATAATCTATTGGTATACATATCTATGGTGGGTAAACTTTGGATTAAATATACTCGAAGTGATACAGTGCAGTGCAGAAACTATCCAATTCACTATTTTTTTAAATGTATTAATTTTTTGTTTGGTTTAAAAACGCCGTCTCCTCTTTTTTTGGCAAGTTATAGATTGACACTCAAAATTTTTAGTTTCTTGTTTATGAATATCAATACCCATATTATATCCGTTTTTGTTTTTATTTTTTCTAAAAATTCGTAATTTTTTTAGTCAATAGGGTATAACTATTGGTATCAATAAAAATGAAACAAGTTTTACAATTTATGGAAACCTTTTTTTTGTATTCAACATTGCCTCTGTGTGATTAACAAATCTTATAATGTGCATAAGGTATATAGTTAGAATAATACACATACATAAAAATACTTACTTTTCGTTTTTTAATCATTATCACTATTTTACCTACTAGTACATCTGTTTTATCCTCTTCAGTATTAGACGTTTATAATTTATTGAGGAAGCAATAGCTTCTATTATTACACAGAGTCCGATACTAATAATACTATGCCCGACCCTCGACATCACCCGTGTCAGGATCCCACGCGCCTCCTACATCGATTGCTTGTTTTTCATTTATAAACTTCGATATAATTAATTATTCCTTCTTAACAATGTGATAAAATATCTGTTGGGACTTAAGAACTTGTAAGTGGTATTATTATATAGCTAAATGATTATACAAAACTAGCAAACACGGTGAACTCCATTTCGCCACCAGCTATTTTCGTGAAGGATACTCACACACCACGTACTGGCACCATCTGCTCCACCACCATGCAAAACCATATTGGTTTGTAGTATATGCTATGAATCAGAGATGGCTCTGTCTGTAAAAATGATTTTCCCTGTTTTCCTGCTTTTCTGTAGAATTTTCCCTGAATTTTGTTTGTTATAAGCCTCACGGAGCCTGAGACCATTCCAACGAATTCAAAACCATGGAAATTAGTTGGTACGTTCTAGATTTACAGCGTCAGGAATGAAAACTGAACATTTATATATATGATTATATACAATAGAGTTTTACTAAATGCAAAAAAAGAAAGTATGGATTTTTGTTTGCTATGAGATAAAATGTAATTATCTACTTTGTATGTTTAGATACACCATAAACCATAAATATCACAATGATATCCTGTTAATGCATTTTAATAAGAAAAAATACATTGATACGTGTCGTCATAAAATAACCGTATTGAAATTAGTTCTGTCAATATTTATCTCCCAACATATTTATTTAAATCAAGGAATTGTATCAATTGAGCTAGACCTGAAATTATCTCTATAACTGGTGTTGAATCGATAAAAAATAAGGAAAAAAGATGTTTAAATAAGCTTTCCTAAATGACTATGAATGATATGACAGCATTAGAAGTTGTTTGGTTTAATTCCAGCCGCCGATTTCCACCTTCGGACTTCACGACAGAGTTTAAAGTATCATGCCCATCATCTTGATGCGTGGCGATCTACAACTGTGTGATTCCGAAGACATTTTTTACCTCGCACAACACCTTTGTGGAATCAGATATCGAGGGCGATATTCCCAAATTATGACTTCAGGACCTCCAAGAAAAGAACGAACTCATTCCTTAAAGTTCGGCAACTTATCTGTGATACTCCTGGTGTTACGGATGTCCGTGGGCAGCCACCGCTGCCATCCTGATCACCGAACAGTTTCCATCAGGTAACCCACTTGCTCGTTTGCCTCCTCTTGTATAAAAAAAATAGAAATTTATAGGGATCGTTAATATTGTTCAATTTAAACAATATCTTTATATATTACGATATATTATATTGTTCTGATTGACAATATAATATATCTCTATAATTACATGAATTGATATAATGCAAAGGAAAGCCAATTACATGTTTTCGATATGGGTGTCAGCTTACAATAGATGTACCTACCTTTAGAATTTGATCAAACTTCACACAGTGATTTGACTAAAGTCGGTAGTTAAGCGGACCGCCGTCTGCTTTAAAAAAAGAGATCCGGATGGAAATAGGCCCACACAAAAGTTAAGATACCACAGGCAGAGATACACACATACACGCACACACACAAACGTATACATATAAACATATAAGCCCTCTCTCTTTCTATCAGAAGGTGATATAGGAATTTTGTTGAGTACACAGGTTTATAAAGAAACAATACAATACTCAAAAAAAATATGTTTTTGTGCTTCTGTAAATAAATGTCAAATGTGTTATTCTTGTAGGTACTATAGAGGTTGCATTACGATGCAAACTCTACTGGCTATTTAAAAAGTATATTTGAATTTTAAAAATATTAAGAACGCAAAAAGATAAAAGGGAATCATAAGTCAATTGATGATTAAAAAGATATTGAATAAGATGTAAAGCAAATATTAATGAGAAAAAAAAAGAAATGAGAAAATATATTATAACGTTTTAAAAAGATAAAGGTCCTTTTATTATAATAGAAAATATAAAAATAACACGTCCCGGTGTTACAGTACCTACTATAAATCGCCTGTGTGGTCTAGCGGTTCAATTGTTGGACTTGACTGCATGAGGTCCCGGGTTCGAATCCCTGGTTGTGCAACAAAAATAAAATTGGGTTTTTCGAATTTTCTTTAAAAAAAATGTTGTTTGGGTTAGGATATGTGCTCGGTTGGCGATTGGCTTGCCACCTATCACATTGCGGGACGTAGTATCTTCGGCTTGTCTTGGGTGCCCTGATTGTGCCTCTGCCTACTACTTTACTATAAATGTCATGTCTACAAACACGCATAGAAGTCTTTGGTCAAAACTCTCACGTAGAACGGTTAGTACAATAATTCTCAAAGATAGTAAGTAACACGGACGGACGAAGCAATAAATTGAAATCCGATATTGATATAAATATAGGGATCGTATGCGACGACACGCGCTGTTCGCGGCGCCTGGTTTTACTTCATATTTATAGCTGGTAATTAGTAAGCAACTGTCATAGGTTTTTAATAATGCTTATGGTATTACTGCATGTGTTCTAGAAAACAAAAATTTTCAATTCATAATATATAATTATTAATTATAATAATTGCATAATTAATTCGAATAACATTAAAATTTAGTCCAAGTATCACAGGAAGGTAGAATATAAAAAGAGCACAGTTTTTTTGAAATATAGCAAATAGGGAAGTACATAACAAAAATGAAAAAGGTGGTTTTACTAGGTGGTAGAGTTTCGCAGCGACTCGCCCGTATTGGTACCACCGCCTTACCTATTCCTGCCGCCATAATGTCCAATGCTTGCCGTTGACGTGTTCCAGTTCGGAGGGTAAGGTAGCCGGTAAACTTACTTTCGCTCGAGGCTTAACATGCCGGCCTCAGATTGGCAACGCACCATTACCACCTTTGGTGTCTCTAGGCGGCGTGAATTTCTTACAATCTGTAAATCCGTCTGCTTGTTTGCCTACCATTATCATAAAAAAAAAAAATTTCACTCTTGGTAAAGTGCTGGGCTGAAACTCGTCTGGTTAAGGATCCACTGCTTTGCCTATATCGTGTCGCTATAATGATAATTATTAGTTCGAGTCCAGAGGGTAGAGTAGCTGGTAGACATGCACAATAGGTCTTACATCCCAACCACTGGATAGCGATGCACCTGTAATATCTTCTATGAGAGCCGTATGCTTATTCGCTGTCTTATCATATAAAAAAGTACGCGTATTATAATGTATTACAAATAACTTTACATACTCGTACATAACGTTAAAATATTATATTACATCCGGATTCAATACGAATTAAAGAAATAATGCTACACTCTTCAATTTTACTAAAATAAAAGCGAGACAAAGTCTGAATCTTCTTTCGAAACCTTACAAAAAATGATCTAGCTTTATATAACGTATTAGCTGTCCCGGCGTTCCACTTGTTATATATGTATGGGAAAACTTAAAATGTTATTTTTCCAAGTTTCCTCGCAGTTTTACCTTTTTTATCATCCTTAAAACTTTCCCTGGGTTTGATCAAATAATTCGAAACCAAAATTAGCCAAATCGGGCCAGCTGTTCTCGAGTTTTAACGACACTAACGAAGAGCGGATTTTATGTATAAAAAGAGATGATTAACATTTTACAAATTTAATTTACAACAATATTTACAACTTCACACCATTAATATAATGGCGAAAGTACGAGGTATTTACGCTATTACCTAAAAATTTTCGTAAATTAATATATAATTTGTATGTTCACGTGAATTTTTTCCTTAAAAAACTAAAAGCTACTTAATCAAAACGTTTTCACACCGCGGTACCTTATCGGGATAATTGTAGGCAAATTGACGAAGATGCGAGTTAACAAGGTGTTCCATTGAGGACATAATATTTGAGGCTGTATGTCACACCGTTGCGTAATGTACATAAATAATAATGGATAAATAAAATGAACAGTTACGAATGACAATATGGATTTTGTTAATTAGATGAAAAAAAGTAGATGTATTCTAATTAAATTGTTGTTCGCATGTCCAAACGCTTATTTTACCTTAAACTAGTGACGTGGGGGCTTTGGCCTAGCAATAGTAATTATATTGAATAACTAACATGCGATCTGCGCACACGCTGCTTTCAGTAGCTCCAGATTCAGTAACGTCCGGGCCATGAGTAGTAGTTTAGATATGTGGACTCGCAACTTTGGTGAGAAATTTTACTTCAAAATTTTTAGTGGGCCTCTGAGACCCATCATCAATACTTACGTAACTTTTTAACAACTACTTGTATTTACTGTATTTTTTTGTTTATACTAAAAATAGGTATAGAATATTTTTTTTATCTTGTGTTGCGTTTTTATGCTTAAACAGTTAGATAGGTTTCGAAACACATATTTCACTACCTACAGTTATGGGAGTTAGTCATCTTAAAACTTTTGGATTAGACTTACGAACGTTGAAGCAACAAGTTGTTTTTTTCTAATTGATGAATGAGTTGGCATATACAAGCAGTTCATGGTGTGATAGACCTCCAAGTGAATGTAACCCTTAACATTTATTGGTATTAAAATTATCAGAATGCGTCAAATTATAGATGCACCTTCCAAAATTAAATTCTTAAAATGCTTATTACATGCACGTAGGGTTAAGTGGCTTCTGTTCATTATTTGACTCGAAACCAGATATAAACATCGTTTTTCTGTGTGACATTTACAGCTGATCGTAGTTTTTCAGACGATTTTTATTCTTGGACCATTTTCAAATGTCGTTCGCCCTTTATAGTAAGCAAATATATTGCTCTCCTGACGGTAACAGACAACCATCGTCTTTAGACACCATATATTTTATATTATATTAGATATAGGCATCACTTCTGGCCGGAATGATCTTTTTTTATTGCAGGTTTTCTCTGCTTTCAAAGCAAAGCTTTCACAGATTATAGTAATTTGTAGTTTGTATTTTCTACAAATTTACTAATTTAATATTTTCTCTAGTTCATGTTCTCTTTGTCACACCATTCGATCTCATTTACGCTGTTTCTAGGTTTTTGGGGTTGTGGGTTTTCTTCATTTACATAATTACCTACTATTACTTATTACTTACTTTAACTAAGTGGAAGAGTTTCGCAGCGACTCGTCCGGATTGGTACCACCGCCTTACCTATTATTCGGCTTTTTCTTTGGCAGTAGCAGCAATCTCCTTTGCTAACTTATCAGCCGCTTTGTTACGTGCCGTAGTATGGCATAATTTTCCGATACATTATGGTGACAAAAAAACAGTAAAGCAGTGGATCCCCACCCGGATAAGTTGAATAGCACTCTGCTACCTCTCGTGTTTTTGGGAATGAGCTATTTAAACTGTGTTAGTCATTTATGAGCCGACTGAAACTTCATATTGCCCTTTACGATACCAAAACATAAATATAGTCAGATATGATTAAATTATAAAAAAAACAGTTTTATCCTATGGTTGTGTCTCCGGAATCAGGATATTATGTATGAAAAGAGTAAAAAATGTGAAGGAAGCTATGAATACCTGCATGGATTGTGATATTTGTCACTCAGAAGGGACTTTAAATGAAGATATGTATGTGTAAATGAAATGTATAAATAAAATTAATTATTAATTGAAGTTTATAACTATAAGAAACTTTTGTTTGATTTGTATAATAATTATTTACTTTTAAAATAAATGTTAATAAATTATACTCAGTTTATGTATAGAAATATGTGAACCCCTACTTAAATATTATACACTTATAAATGTATATATTGTTACTTGTTTGTTGTTTTGTTATATTTATATATTCCTAACTGAAATGAGTGTGTTATCCTCGTGTTGGTCCGGGTCTGATGAGTAGATAGGACCATCTGCCTTTCAACCAGGCAGTTCGTAATAGGTAAGCACAGGTCAAAATATAGATCACTAGTTGTTGCCCACGGCGTTGCCTGCGTGATCCCATAAGAACATTGTTTCGGAATAAAAACTATTCTATGTATTAATCCAAGTTACTCTCTATGTGTGCACCAAATTTCATCAAAATTTTGCGCAAAGGAGTTACGAACAAACAAACAGACAAACTTTTGCATTTATCTAATATATAAAATTCTCGTGTCACGGGGTTTGAACTTGAACTCCTCCGAACGGCTTGACCGATTCTCACGAAATTTTGTGAGCATATTGAGTAGGTCTGAGAATCGGCCAACATCTATTTTTCATCCCCCTAAATGTTAAGGGTGGTCCACGCCTAAATTTTTCTTTTTGTAATTTTCAGACAAAATTTTTTGTTTTTATTTTTTTATGATAAATCATATAAAAGCACATATAACCCTAAATTTTTACCCTTTTATCACCAACCTCTATTTTTTAATAGTCATTTTAGTAATTTAATAATTTTTTATCCCGGGTCGATAACTGATCAATCGTCATTTAATTAGTTATATGGCAAAACAACGTTTGCCGGATCAGGTAGTCTTAAATATAAAATTCTCGAGTCAGAGTGTTCGTTTCCGTACTCCCCCGAAACGGCTTGACCGACTCTCATGAAATTTTGTGAGCATATTGAGTAGGTCTGAGAATCGGCCAACATCTATTTTTCATACCCCTAAGTGATAAGGGTGACTCACCCCATTTTTTTTTAAATAAATTACATTAAAAATATAGCAGAACAAAGTCTGCCGGGTCAGCTAGTAATTTATAATAAATTATAACATTAATAGGATTACCAACAAGAGCATTCGTGAGTAGAGTGGGATGCAAACCACTTTCCCGGGTAGGGATCCAACGCCCTCCTTATTCCTGCCGCCCGCACCGTAAATATTTGAGGGAAGGGAGCCGGTAGACTTGCACAATATGTCTTCCATCCCAGGCTCAGGACAGCATCGTAGAAAGAAGAAAAAGAAGAAGAAAAAATATTTATTTGCGGAATATGAGTGTTACAAAGATGTTACAAAATTATTTAGGCGTTTCTACATATTCTACCAACTTGTGGTGTGCAAATATTTTAATAGTTATTAATTAAATAAGTTATTTTAATTGTTTACTTACTATTTAAACACTGTTTATAGTATTGATTACATGATTATTTATAAATACAAACAATTTTTAGAATATAAATTAATTTATCCTTATCTACCGTAAGCTACTATATAGTCTATGTCGTCTATTGTCTTCGGTCATTTCTTACCATCAGGAGGAATGTGTGCTTATTCGTTGATCTCTCACATTAAAAACCTATTTCGACGATTTTAACATAGAAATAAGTTGAACTTTAGAAAACCAATCTATCTTGATTTCTCAACAACTTTCCATATAAGAATCTAACAACATTGATATACATATGAAACTGCAGAAAACAACTAGTATAGAAATAAATAGTCGAAATTGGAATCCAATCTTGGTCGTACACGGGCCATTCGATCAAAGTATTTTTTGAGAGCTAGCCATGTATTTTGTTGACAATATTTTTTTTTATATTGGAAGGGAAACAAGCAGACGGATTTCCTGATAGTAAGAAATTCACGCCGCCTAGAGACACCAAAGGTGGTAATGGTGCGTTGCCAACCTGA
>NJDC01000122.1:48523-81150 GCA_002245475.1 Calephelis virginiensis
TAACGAGATTGGGTCAAATAAGCCGACGGATTTCAGGTAAGTGTGTGTTGTCAAACTGAGGAACAGTGCCGAGAACTGACGTATTCCTCGTCGCTATGGCAATTGTAATATTATATACGTACCGCCTATAAACACCTAAAGTGGTAAGGATGCATTAACACCCTGAAGATGGGATAAGCTTCTGAAGGAGCAGTAAAGAGCACTGACATGTTTTCGTCATTAAGTCGACTAGAATATTATTGTATAGATGCTGCCTATAGACATTTTCGGCATACAGGAGACTGGATCAATAACTCATTTGTATCAATTCGGGCAAATCGACTCCAAACTCTAACACGTTTTAAGAGTCACGGTACTATTGACACGTTTTTCGACATCCTATTTTTCTCATAAAAAAACAAAATCGAGTGTTTTACAACACTTTTAACTCGAGGACTACCAGACAGATATTTAGTTTTTTTAGATTCATCGTAGCCCCAAACAGCAGTATATATGTAATAAGAAAAGAAAAAAAGAAAGCATTTATTGACAGACCAAAACTTACCACACATCATTAAAAAAAAAGTATCTTCACGCCCATATCCCCGAAGAGGTAGGCAGAGGTACAACCAAGGCACCCACGAGTAGCCCAAGACACTAAGTCCCACAATGTGATAGGTGGCAAGCCTATCGCCAACCGGGCACATTTCCAATCCCGACCAACATTTTTTTATTAGAAAATTGGAAAAATCCAATTTTCTTTTTGTTGACCGACCCGGGATTCGAACCCGGGACCTCATGCAGTCAAGTCCAACACCCGGACCGCTAGACCACAGACAAAAACCATTAACAAAAAAAAATACTACAACTAGAAATCTAACCTAAACCTTAACATATGCAACTTTAATAAAGTACAAAAAAATAGTAGGGGATACAGATTATCAAATATCGACGATGTCACAACTCACCTGATAAAATATAGAAACCGAGTGTGGCAACCTGAGTCCGCCAAGGAAAAGCTTAGTATCTATTGAGGCTTAATCTACCTAAAAAGACGGGGAAAGCTGAAAACCAGAGCTTTCCCCGTCTGACAAACCAACAGCAGCTGGCAACACAAAGGTAATACAATTTAACTCTGCACATGTCAACTGTTCTGTCAAATATAAAATCAGTGAAGATAAAACTTTGGACCCCTTTTTTTTGAAAATTGCGCTGACGGAAGAGTATGCAACTTGGCACACTTATAGCTTCTGTATAGGAAAAGTTGAGAACGCTCATATTTTTCAATGATAATGCTTGTAATAAAAATCAATTAATAAAATATTACACATATTACCACACATCTGACACACACAAACAAAAGTATTTATGACAATAAAAGATCATAGATGGCGCACAAACTATATGCATAATTTTAGAAACAAATACTTAGTCTTGATAAATAAAGATAGCGTTCTTATCAAAAATATAATTAACAATTGTACCTCAATAATATTTAAGCATTATATTTTAATAATTCAAATTGAATAACTTATAATTAAAAGTTACTATGTTTGAATTTCGACCAATGAGTGATCACTAGTATTTTTAGATAGATAACATACTGTAAAACAATAATATTTGAAAACTTAAAAAAAATAGTGCGTGTCTACTGCAGCTATATAAAATCATAAATTTAATACTGTGTTGTATCCAGCGGCCATTATGTTCCGATATAATTTTGTCGGCATATAAATCGCCAGTTTGACAGCTGTCATTAAGTGCCGCCATAACAGTTACCAAAAGAATTTCACTTAACTTTATAATTTTGATGCGATTTTCGAACGTGACGCCGACACCCAAACCGTACGTGTTCATTGAGCTTATTACCAAATACCATAATCATTGCTGTATCCCCCTTCTGACACAAATGTCTCGCTCCAAATATGTTTTAGATGCGTTTCGGATTCTTTGACATTCGACAAATTGTCTGTTAGGTGAATTACTTGCGCTCCAATAATAATCGTAAGATGAAAACGAAGTGTACTCCAAGGTTGTCTTTGTTGGAAGCCATGCTTACAACCGTATAAAACATCTTAAAGAAAGTAACCAACCGCCAGACATTGACAGTTAGTCTCTTCAGCTGTAAAGGGGAGCTCTTAATCCTTCAACTTACAAAAAAATTAAAATAAAAAACAATCTTTTTGATGCCCGACTTCTTCTTCTTCTTTTTGTACCTTTTGAAATCAAATCCTTTACCAGACTGCTGAATTATACAGGGGACGTTTGTCAAAGTGTTTTTTTTTTAATATTTGAAGCATTTTCAGTGTTGGTCTTAAAAACTTCCTTCTGACAAATATTTTATATGTCAGGCCTACGTATTTACGTATTTAACGTTACCAGAACAGTTTATTTATTATTATTACTGGTATAATATATATATATATCACAAAGTATATTATATTTATTAATTATTAATTAACTAATTATCAATTATTTGTTAATATATTTACAGCAAGATCAAAATAATAATTAGCGTAAGGAAAAAGGGTACCATATAATAAACATTAAAATAGTTTGCAATTTTAGCTATAATTTTTATTACCTATGTTTAAATTAGATCATACAAATTCCTGAAATAAAACACAATTAGCAAGCTTCCAGTGAAAGTAGTCTAAATTTCATCAAAATCGTCAAACATATAAACTTACAATCAAGCAAACGATAATTCAGAAAGCTATTATAAAAAATGCAAATAGAAAATTCACCGCGCATTCGATTATCATGGCTCATTAAGGTTAATTTGGCGTTTTGAATGAAAATCGATTTAAATGTATCGATGGAGTTTTGATTACGAGACATTATATCGAACACTTGGGGCTATATTTATGCACACACTTAATTTATGGGGTACATGTTTTTAAAAAGCAATCGGTGTTCCTATAATTGCATGTTATTGGGTCTTAAAGGTTCGAATCGAAAATATTTCGATGCGTTTATTCGATTAGTAATTGGTTGTACGCCTTGTTAAAAATAGAACAATAAAGTTTTGATTTATTAAGTAGCTGATGTTTTATTATGGGGCGCTAAATCAAACTTTTAAGTTTCAATTTGAGTTTTTTTTATTTATTGACTCATACAAGGATATAATTTTTCAAACGGATTTCCTGATGGTAAGAAATTCACGCCGCCTAGAGACACCAAAGGTGGTAATGGTGAGTTTGAGGTTGGCACCTGAGGTCGGTATGTTGAGCCTCGAGAAAAAGTAAGTTTACCGGCTACCTTACCCTCCGAACCGAAACACGTCATGATGTTATGAAGATAGTAATAGTTAAGGCGGTGGTACCAATACGGGCGAGTCGCTATGAAACTCTACCACCTAGTCAGATGTCACGGTGTTAGTGGTGGTAGGCCTATGCTCGCCTTTTACGAGCTGCTTGGCCAGGAAGGCAGATAGTTTATTCAGCAAAAGCGCCCGGACCAACACGGGGTTGCTGCTCAGCACCCATGGTCTTTCAGATAGTGACCTAATTAACATATTCTCGCCTCTTATGAGCTGCAGCAGTAAGGCGGCTGAGGCTCTAGTGGCCCTTATCAATCTAGGGAAACATAAGTAATAACATAAAATATTTATTGAAAAAAAAATGTTATTAACTTATTTGAAATTATTCTGATTAAAGTGATCACCTCTGTAGTCTAGTGGCAAAACAATTTTTTGATCATATCCTAATAAAAATAACGTTGCCCGGGATTGAGTGTGTGCCCGGTTGGTGATAGACTCTCCATCTATCAAATTGTAGGACTTAGCATACTTTGTAACGTTTTTTTTTTACTTACTCTTTGGGAAAATAGGCGTAAATATAATTTTTATTTCTATTAAATTTTTAGTAATTTCTATCACTATATACGGACAAATTGTGTTATGAAGTATGTAAAATATTTGATAACTAATTTGTATAATTCATTTAACATTACTCAATACTATCAAATGTAGTTCCACTAGGGCTTTCTCGGGTACCAAATTATTCAAAATCTTTACTAATTGTAGTCTGTGGTATTTAGACGTTTAAACTAAATTTCTGCGAAGTTTCACCTAAATATCTTATAAAGTTTTTTTGTAAAGTGTAACAAACATCCATCCATCCTTACAGATTTTCGTATTTCAATTACAAGATTCCACTCCTGGCTTCTGCTGCTTCCCAAACAGAACCTTTATAAAAAGCATCGAAATAAATTTCGTAGTTTTTGCGTAAAAGTATAACAAACATCCATCCCCACATCTTTGCAAGCTTTTGCCAAATCAGTTCAATAAATATGTTTTTTTGTATAGGAGGGCCTACAAAATCAAGGCATTAACCAAACGTGGTAAAGGTACATGCCCTTTTGTAGAAGATATCCCGTCTATCTCAGCCCCCTAGGACTCATTTCCATGATGACATATTAATGGCATAGTTTGCAAATACGCGTTTAAGCCTAAAACAGAATTTCTGTTTGCCTGTTTCATCATTACGGGGATAACTACTAGACCAATTTTATTCGGGTTTTCTCCAACACTTCTGGTGCTGGGTAAGAGTGAATAAAATGCCAAAAAATTGTTAATATGAAGATAAAACCTAAATAAAGTAAAGTAACCCACCAAATAGACAAAATATCCCGCTGTTTAACTGGCCATTTAAGACACCGGCGACGTATGAAAATAGCATACCAAAATATAATTTTCTCTCATTATAAATTACGGATTTATTTTATGATGTACAAATGGATGTGAATTGTGAGTATATAACTGTATTAAATTAATTAATATTTAAACGCTGAAAACAGTAAATTATTTTTTAAATCAAAAACTAGGATAAAATCTAGTTTACATTTAAATGTTTTGCTAATATTCTTTTTTTTTTGTAATGTTTGATTTCATTAAAATAGCATTTTGTTACTGTCTTATTTATTGAATTATTATAATTAATAAACATTTTACTCAAGCGATATAACTGCTACAAATTCATTAAAACTATCCTTATATTTCATTTTACATTAAAAAAAAGAACTTGTAACTTCTGCATTGTCCACTTAGATAAAAACAAGTTTAGTTTTACATGTTAAGACAAAGATATAGCATAGTATTATAAGCATTCTACAAAATCATCGTCATTTCCAATGCTCTATCTGTCAAATACCACCACATCGTAGCTAAATCTATATCTTCACGTCTATATCCCTGAAGAGGTAGCAGAGACACAACCACGGCACCCACGACTAGCCGGAAACACGAAGTCCCGCAATATGATAGATAGCAAACCTATTGCCAACTGGGCACATATCTAATCCCAGGCAATTTTATAAGTATACATTTTCTAGTATTTTTTATTATTTTGTTGCCCGACCAGGGCATCGAACCCGGGACCTCAAGAAGTCAAGTCCGACGCTCGACCGATAGACCACAGAGACGAACATAACTGAATCTAAATATTTACATTTCTAGCAGAATTTTTAGGCACATCTTTCATATTCCTATTACTCATTTCCATCAGTAATTTTAATGGCTCCAATGTCATATTTATCGGGTTTAAATTTGTCAATTAAATAAATTGTGCTTAACAACGAAACATTTTCCACATGGAGTCGGAGTATGTTTTGTATAAAATAAACCACCTACTTTTCTATCTAAAATCTCGTAAAAAAAGTGAGAATTGGTTAAATGGGTCATTATAAATAATAGTAATTTGCCCTGGTAGGGATCCAATGCCTTACCTATTCCTGCTTCGACGATAATAATCTCATATTCCATTATGAAGGAGGCCTGATACCCCAGCCACAGGACATAATATATCCATAGGGTATTTCTCAAGGCAAAAATAGCTTTTTTCAGTTGTTTTTTTTTGTTTTGTTGTGTGTTCCAATATTTAAAAAAAAATCAGTTTATAGATACGTTTCGAAGCACGTATCGGACCACTAGTAGTATATACAAAGGACCCGCACCAATACATAGTTAGGCCACGGTCGACTGTTCGCTCTCTTATCTCATAAAAAAAGTTAAAACGTCGCCGCCACCTTAAAAGCCTCTCAGCATGGAACGGAAGGCATTACTATGTAAGTCGGTACTATATTAACAATAATACAGTCTGGATACTCAGGATGTACTAGATCGTAGTGATATCATAAAGAGAGTATTCAAGCTGAGGCGTAACGTGTTGAATAATGTCTTCGTGTTCGATCGTAAGTAGCACCCTTTCGATTGTACTTGTACTTTGTACTAGATCATCCTCGTGAGTTTTACTATGTTATCTTTATATTAATACGTGATGTCAAAACTTTGGACCCCTTTCTACGAGAATTGCACGGACGCAGGAGCATAAAATTTAGCACACTTACAGTTTATAACAACAACAACAGATCTTCACGCCAAGTCTCTTACGGGGAAACCTGCCTTCCCCGTAAGAGACTTGGCGTGAAGATCTGTTGTTGTTGTTGTTGAGGGCCAGACCTTACGATCCTGACAAACCTGTCTAGCTTCTATAAATTTTTAAAGAAAGAAAAAATTTCGCCCCAGACAGGATTTGAACCTGTAACCTTTCGTCTCAAGCCGACGAATGTTCTAACCAATTGAGCTACTGAGGATTCAAGTCCCGTGGCGAAATTTTTAATTCCTTTCTAACCCGTTAACGCTTACGTTAACGTTTTCTTTCTTTAAAAAATTATAGAAAATTTATCCCAAGCACAGGGCAAGTGCTAAAATAAAAATACGCTGTCTAGCTTCCTTCACATTCATTAACCTTTTCATACAAACACGCCGGTTTCGGAGACTCTTGACACCACACTCGGATAACATCCGATTGATCTGATCGTGGAATGTCAACCTTGGCCTCCCCGAGTACCTACATCCATCCACATTCGCATTGTATGTCTGCTTTGTCAATCTTTCATCTGTCGTGACCGAACCAGCGGAGCATGAACACTTTCTTGCAATCCCATTCTTTCTCGGACCTCACTGTTACAAATGCGGTCAGCAAGCGTTACACCACAGATATACCGTAGTGCTCTCATTTCGACCGCATTTATCCTGCTTTCATGCTCTTTCTGACATACCCAACTCTCGCTTCTATACAATAACGTTGGGATAAGCACAGAAATATGCAAAGCGAGTCAAGTTTTTTGACTCAAAACCTCGCTTTGGAATAGCTTACCCAACGCTCCATTCACGCTATTCCCTGCACTCACTCTCCTCTCTACATCCGCGGTGTACCTTCCATCCCTGATAAAAGCACAACCAAGATATACGATTTCATTCACTTGTTCCAGCACTACATCATCAACCATAACTCTTTCAAACACCATTATTTTGGTTTTCATCGCATTCAAATGTAAGCCCATTTCTTTATAATCTCCTTCCATAACTGTGACCAGTGCTTGCAGCTCAGATGGTGTAGCGCCCAAAAGTGCAGCATCATCTGTATAAAACAAGCAATGTTAGGTAAGGTTAATCAAGGTTAGCTAATATTTTTCATTAATAATGCTTCTAATGTACATTAAATCAACAAATAAAACATTACGCACAGTACCATTCATTTGACACACACAAACAAATATATTGATGATAGCAATAAAAGATCACAGATGGCGCACTAAAAAGTTTGGAAAAAAGTAGTTGATCTTGAGAAATGAAGATGGCGTTCTTATCAACAAGATATTAAAATTTATTATGGTCGAATTTCGACCAACGGACGACCGCTAGTTTAAATAATCTCATAAGTACCTTGTTTATACTCGTATGTAGCAAACAGAAAGACTGGTCTCCTGATGGCAAAAGAAAACCGTGGCCTATATACACCACAGGTGTTAGAGGTGCGTCGCTATCCTGTGGCCTTGATGTTGGGCTTATTGTTTAAGTATACCGGCTACCCTAGCGTCCAGACCGGCACATGACAGAGAAATTATGGTGGTAGAAATAGGTGAGGCAGTGGGTCCCTTCCCTAGGACGTTGCTGTATAGCACATTATCACCACTGGTCTGATTGGTGACCTTTTCGCCTCTTACGAGTTGCCTGACAGATAGGTAGATGGTCTGTTCTGCTCAGCGACCTAGACCATGGAGAATTCCATATCATCCTACTAATATTATAAATGCAAAAATATGTATGCTTATTTGTTACTCCTTCACGCAAAAACTGCTGAACCGATTTACATGAAATTTGACACATACGCAGAACTTAACTTGAATTAACACTTAGGATAGTTTTCATCCCGAAAAAATATTTCTGTGGGATCATTAACCACGCGGGTCATGCCGCGGGCAACAGCTAGTGATCTATAAGTGTGCCAAATTTCAAACCAATCTGTTAAACCGTTCAAGACTAACGAGCATCGTATTCCAACTTTTGTCATTATAACTCCGAAAAAAGACAAAGTCATGTTAAAAACTAGTAGTTATGACTATGATACACTTTTCACAAAAAATCGATTAAGGAGATTAAATTAATGTAACACGATTCTATGATTACATTTATTTCGTGATAATTAATCATTAATTCATAGCCAATCATTAATCATCAAATGGAGCGTACGGAAGCCATCGCCATATACATTTTTAATGACTTATCAATCATTGTCGGTTTCGTTTATATCATTTTAAAATGATAATTATAATGAATATAGATTGAATATTACTCAGGTGTATCACGATCCAATATAGTCTGTTAATATTCCATTTCGATAAAAGTAAGGTACCCTTTCGGTTAGGACATCGGTTTTGAATTCGGTTGCTTCAGTTTGAACCTGATATGATTGAAATCTGTTTACAACGTATTAATATTAATATAATATTAATGTGTTATAATATAATATATATTTTAACACATAATATTCTTAGATCAATTACGCAAATTGACTCTAACCCCAAAGTAAGCATATTATATGCTTGTGTTTTGGGTTTAGTGAGCTATATTAGTACTGTAACGCTATATAGTGTACTAAATACACGAACCTGACGGTTGCTCGGAGAATTTGGAGTATACGCTAACGCTGGCCAACGAGTCGGTCAAATATGATATTGCCATCTATTGTATAAAAAATCATATTGATATCTTTTTAAAAAAAAAATGTTTATTTTTGCACTTTTTGCCGTTAACATAACACAAACATTTATTGTGTAATTTAAGTGCAGTGCCATATTAAGTATAAAAATAGCTTTCTTTTAAGATCCTAATTAAATTTTACATAGCAACTAGCTGCCCGCCCTCGCTTCGCTTTGGTTATTGAAGAATAAAAATCCTAATAATATTATAAATGCAAAAGTTTGTGAGTATGCCTGGATATCAGGATGGATGGATGCAGTAAGCGCGCACGTCTTTGCTACGCTTCAACGATATTTAATTTTGCACCCGGATTTTAACTTTTTGATAACTCATTAGTTGTTAATTTTTTTCTGATAGTGTAAAAGGCAATTTTGATTTAAATTAGACGCATAACGTATCTAACAGATTTATTTGATTAAGGGTTAATACTGTATTGTTAAAAATATGTACTAAAGTAACCCTTCATTTTACTGTTTTAAGTAAATGACAAAAACGGTTATTGTGGATTACTCTTTGAAGATAGACATATACCACCGTTTACTTTTTTTGAGATCTATCGAAGACGAAAAATCCCACCATACATTGTTTTGTTAAAACTCAAAAGGTTTTGGCAGCGTTTTGAGGAAAGCTGCCGATCAGCTTTTTTTTGCCGACATGTTGAACTAATATCATTGTAATATCGTTGGTTTGTACAAAACATAAAATTACTATACACTAAAACCTTTCTCAAGAATTGTTCTATCTATTGTTGAAAACCGAATGAAAATCCATTCAGCACTTTTCGAGTAAATTGCAAACAGACAGACAGACGCGGCGGGGAACTTTGTTTTATAATATGTGTTGATATAATATCAGCTATATTACTAAAGAGCTTATAACAATTTGTGCGTTAAAAATAAAACCGTTTTATCTAATTTTAAATCAAATATGTTTAATTGATTTCTCACACCAACTTCAATCCCTATCAGAATATAGGGTCTTATTGTTTTAATTGTTTATTGAGATTGGGATGTATTTTTAAGTCCAAAGGCTAGTGATGTCTCAGGTGGGATATAGGAATCGATACACTAGGCATGTTATGTTCTTTTGCCTACCCTAAAAAGGCCTTACCGCTAGTAGCTTCTAAACTGCAAAATGCAAATGCAAACCTGGATGTGTTTACGAGATATTCTGTAAAATATACCTTGTAAAATACAAATACAAACAATTAAATTGATTTGCGGGTTTCTGACTTATAGCCCAGCTTTATAGTTACAGTTTATACTTTTTTCAATCCCACAAAACCTTTAACGCGGTATACGTCCCAAATATCTTAAACTAGACCTTTGAGACAATAACTTTTTATGTTCGTATCAGTTGAAAAAATTCATTAAATAGATTTGGAAACCGGAATACGATTTATTACTTTTTTAAATATCTTTGAATCACTGATTTAACTCTGAGTTTAATTATGTATGTAGATTAGTTATTAGATGTAAAAAATAATGTAAAAAATAAAAAAAATTCGCAATCAGGCTAAAAACTCTGTTTAGGTTGTTTGTGTTTAGTTTAGTCTGAAATATAGGTTTTGTGTTGCTTATTAAAAAATATGAACCGAAAATCGATTTCGAGTTTTTTCACGACAGCAAGTTGCAGCTTAAGCAGTCAAAGTGTTTTTTCTCTTTGATCTCTCTCCACTAACAATAGCGTATGGAAGTTATTTTAATTTCGATCTACTTATTAACAATACCTTTTAATTTATTTCATAAGACAAACACAATGGCTGAGAGCCGTGCCAGAAAATCCTAAATGTTATGCCAAATCGTCGCTAATAGATAAGACAGATATTAAAGACGCATTACCGAATTGAAACTAGGGTAACTTCTTGTGTAGCTAAGCTGAACCTTGCTATTCAATCCAGAACTCGACAATGGTGACTATCTACTGTTGGTTTAGCGACAGCAGGAAATAGGCGGTGGTGCCAATGTAGACAAGCTGTTCCTATGCTCTACCACCAAGTCTGACTGTATGTTATAGTGAAATGACCTAGCAATTTAGTATCTTCACGCCCGAATCCCCGTTAAGGTAGGCAGTGGTACAACCAGGTTACCCACGACTAGCTGAAGACACTTTTACTTTTACTAGCTTTGTGTAAATAAATAAGTACCTTCATACAGACACGGAGAGATTGACAAATCAGAATACTTATGATTAGCTGAAGGTACTGAATTCCACAATATGTCACGGCACTAGTGGTGGTAAGTCTATGTTTGCATTTTATGAGCTACCTGACAGGAAGGCAGGCAATCTATTCTGCAAACGAACCCGGACCAACACGGAAAAAAGTTTTTAAAAGTATCTTTGCGAAATTCTCATTTTTTTCTTTGTCTTCAATGCAAAACAAATAAACTAATAAAATATTCTACTAAACTTTATATGTATAATTAACTTTAAGTAGTTTAATCTAAACATCTTATTTAACATAATTATAATAAAAAACCCTCCGTCATCAATGTTAAATTTTTCCCTGGCAATCGATTAACTATATGGTTGAAATTTCATTAAAAATTTTTAGGTTCCTAGAGTATCCGTTGACCAAGTTTCGATCTCGTAGTAAGGCATAAATTTCAGACATTTTATTCTGATTTTTATTGTTATTTCTTAACATTTCATATGGTAGTGGTGAACCTCACTACTCTCTAAATAGTAAAATAAAGAGTTTGTCTTTTTTAAAAATATGTAATAGACTGCAGCATCTACCATTAGTCGATTGCCGTCGATGGAGATTTAGCAAAATCGGGTTTAAATTGTTCAAAATGATTAAAAAGCCACCATAGAAAGTCATGAATAATCATACTCATACTTATAGAAACTCTTGTGTGAAGCAGTGTCCTGATTACTTAAACTCACCTAGTGAGATTTTGCTGCAACGAAGAAATACACGATACACTAATTTCTTCGCTAATACTTCTACTAATTTTACAAAACTCCCATAGACTGTACTAATTTTAGTCAATAAGTATATGAAAAATAGGAATAAAGATGGTCGTAGTTTTTTCTTAAAAAAATCTCTTTGTTTGTAATGGCTTATATGTTAGTAGCCGCGAGGTTTTTACAACTTCATCGAACCGTACCAATTTTTTTTCTCTTGATAGTGCCAACTCAGCATTGCTCTGAGAAATGCTAAATGATATGGAAGTGTCGCTAACATCCAACACTATGCTATTAATCAAATTGAACATTACATTTAAAATTCTTTAACAGTATAAAATATTAAAGACTGTAATATAGGTCATATCGCAAACGACAATAAATAGAGCTCTTGACTTTAACCTTTGAACGATTTTACGATACACAACTTACAAGTTTGTGATCCAGGAAATTGGTTGGATGCGGCATTTGTTTTAGAGTCATGTTACATATAATGCAAGTTGCATCTATTTAAATAATGACTTTTAATTATATTGTAACATTGTAGATGCAATTTCACAAAAAAAATACATAATTTGTGATATTAATATATTGATCTGCGATGTGAATTAAGAAAAGCAACTGTTTCTCTTACTTTATTTTAAGATATTCCTAATATTGATCGTATAAATAAGTCATGGTCAATGATAGTATTCTGTTGCACTTATTACACTACGTCTTCTTTGTTACACTAGGTCTCATGTTTCGTTCCATTTTTACGTTGGTTTAAACACTTCACGTATTTTCAGTAGCAAATAATGAAAACAAAAGTGTGTGTTTGTTTAATTGCAAACAATAATAAACACCAATGACATAAATAAATTTTGTAAAAGTATCAAATATGTTAATAGTGCTTGCCAGCCTGAACTTAGAATCTTGATCACTTTATATCAAAAGTAAGCTTACTGCTGCCTCATCCCCCAAAATAGAACACTAAAATTGCAAACACAAATATTATTTGAGAAAAAAGTGTTGTTGGATATTTAAAAAGACCACTTGCCTCTCAACCAAGCAGCTCGTAAAAGGTTAAAATAAAGCAAAGCAAAGGTTAAAACAAAGGTTAAATATTAAAGGTTAATTATTAAATAATAAAGGGTAAATTATCTATAAGACCAATCTTGGTAGAGTATTGAGCCTTCGCCTTACCTATTCCTGCCGCCTAATTGACTCGGTGATGTGTGATGTTCCATTCTCGATGGTAGACTAGAAGGCAGTCTTGTACAATTGGCTTCATATCCTGGCCACCTATAATATACATGATTTCTATAGGCAACGGTTGTTTTATACATCAGGAGACCCATGTCCTTGTTCACTGATCTCTCACATAAAAAAAAGGTATCGTAGTCTGAATAAATAACAAGCGAAATGACCAATAATTTGATTCCCATCAGTAATTTAAATATAAATTGACAGCCAAGTTCAAAATTGTCGACTTTACTGGCGAAAGAATTAAGATATATTGGAGTGCCAAGTTCTATGTAAAAATATTTAAAATCACGTATTAGTTACAAGAATATTCATTCTTTAATTTGAACTTCAGATTTTAGCTTACTAGATACCTTACGCTAGGTCAATAACCCTAATATAAAAGTGTTTTTTTAACTTAAATAACCTTATCCATACTACAAATTTTGTTAGTTCATGTGCGCGTGGGAACGGTTCTGCGAACAACAGCGGGAACTAGCCCATCCAGATTGGGATATCACGCCAATCGGACGATATCGCGTTTTCCGCCCGCGATACTCCGGACTTCCATCTTTTTATTATTAAAAAACTGTGGTCATAGATATAGCGAGTGCTTATTTTTTATAATTTTTTAGTGTTTTCCCAAACATTATTTCTAAACTGCTAAGAATAATATGAAATGTATTCGTGCCAGGTAGCTCGCTACCAGTAAGGTTGATTTGTCACTAACACCGTGATCAAAACTAAGATGTGAGAAATTTGAAACCACTTATCTAGTATTATTAGTTGCATTATTGTACCATATCGTCAGTTTTTACTATTGTTGTATTACAGTTTCACAAGTTAGGTCGACAGCCAAGTTACACATGCATGAGGCTTAGCATTCGACAACAAGTTGGCAACGCACCATCACTGTATGTCTCTCTTGTCATCAGACAACCCATTTATTTGCTTGCTTTTCAATATGTTTAAAAAAATTGATTTTTTAGTAAATAAAATTTAATGTGTTGTTTTTTTACCAAATTTTAGTGTAGACGAAATATTTATTACTCAGTGGTATTTCATTCCCGATAGGCATTAATATTCGTATAATTAACAAGAATTATTATTATTAAGTATTAATTAGTTTGTAAGCTTATTAATTTTGTTACTATTTAATTATTTTCATGTATTATTATAGTTGACTCGAACATGAGCATTTTATTTGTTTAGTTACGAGTCAGATTTAAACAAACAAATACCCGAATTTTATCCAAAAAACATTGTTTTCTTATACACAAAACAAAGTGTGCAATAGAAGAGCTTATCTCTAGATATTTCTTAAAAAAATAGTAGAATATAAAATACACAGTGTGTGATTGTTACTAAATTGTTAGAGAGTATAGTTTTGTTAAATTTAACTTGTTTTCATTTTTTAATATTTTTTGCAAACACACAGAATAGTGTATGTGCACAATTTTTTATGTTATAATAATATCTAGATTGTTATTGTACGTCTACACTTGATAATTTTTCATCTTTTTTTTAAAGCCATCACAGTACTAGTATTTTTTACCCTTCAATAACATTATTATGAGTTAAATATTAAGTTTTTATTACAAACACAATTATTTTCCGCGGGAGGGCACTGGTGACCTGTAACATAGGCTTTGGACATTCGACAGGCACCAGACTCTTCTTTATGTTATACTACCTGCTTCGGCGAACTTCATTCCACCCGTTCAGTTTGTATGGGCAAAATTTAACTGTTTTTTTTCCTTATTGCCTCGTAGATAAACGGGTTCAAAACCTGGTTCTAAGCTACTTTTCTCATAATTTTAAAAATAGTGTAACTAGCAGAACTTTCTTTTTTTATGATATTGGATGACAAACAAGCAGGTGGATTTCCTGATGGTAAGAAATTCACGCTGCCTAAAGACACCAAAGGTGGTAATGGTGCTTTGCCAACCTAAGACCTCGCCTTGTTATGTTAGGCCTCGAGCAAAAGTAAGTTTACCGGCTACCTTACCCTCCAAACTGGAACACGTCATGACGTTATGGTGGCAGAAATAGGTAAGGCGGTGGTACCAATCCGTGTGAGTCGCTGCAAAACTCTACCACCTAGTCAGATGTCACGGTGTTAGTGATGGTAAGCCTATGCTCGCCTTTTACGAGCTGCCTGGCAGGCAGGCAGATAGTCCATTGTGCAAATTCTTGTATAAAAAAATTATAATCTTATAAAATTCTTATAAATTTATTTTATAAATATAGATATATTCAGGTTAGTTCGCTATCAACTTTTGTAATAGACTGCTTTTTATTAATTTTTGGGCTAGTAAAGTTCTAAACTTAAAATTTCTTCAAAACATGGAGAGTTTGTGGTATAATTATAAGCCAACTTTGGTGTCTTTAGGCGACGTGAATTTCTTACCATCAGGAAATCCGTCTGCTTGTTTGCCTTCCAATATCATAAAGAAAAAGCTTAAGGTGACGTCTAGAAGAAAATATGTATTAAAGTTCCGTCCGCTGTCTGTTTGGCTGCACCCTCTTTAAACTGCATCACGATTCCCCGTGCACCACAACGACACGATGCAGTTAGGTCAAACGGATGATTTATACCTGTCCTAGCCTCTAACTTGTTTATATTCAGGAAACACTTTCGCAAACTGTGGAAAGACAATATTTTTTCACTAAACAAGCATGGATGGATTGTCAGATAGAAAGAATTTTTCTTGCCGCCACAACATGTACCTATTTATGTGATGTCAACTTGAGGGTGGGTGGTATGTTTTTTCCGAAGTCTCCAAAATATAATAACCTCTAGCACTGATTTTTTAAAACGTAGGAATGTAGAAAGATAGTCTAACTCATGATGTGCTGGTATCGATCGAGTACTTTAGGATTTCCGGATTATTTCAATAGCGCAGTCAGAAATATGTGGCAAAATGATATGCAGCAGCTCACCTAGCTTGGTATCACTGTCTTACCTATTTCTACCTGAATAGCGTCTATGCTGCTGCTCAAATAATGACTATGTTTCATTGCGATGCACATGTTCAGTATTATCATAAAATTAAACATTCTCAGAAAACCAGACAAAACCGTTCCAAAATGTAGCATCTAAATCGGTTCACTCGTTTGCTATTTATGAAGCTGCAGACAGACACACATACATTAAACTTACGACGCTCCTTTGCTCCGGCAGGGAATTAGAAACTGCAACAAACCGACTCTATTTTCATTATTTACTACTGAATATTATTTTCTAGCAGTTAAGTTGTGATTTTAAAGTGGGCATTAATTTTGTTTAGATCCGACAATTGGTTTTTGACTTTCACTAATTAATGTATAAATTTTAATAAGTGTAACTCCAAACCTACGTTGGATCAAAAACATATTTTCTTTAAAACAAAGACCTACCTTAGCACAAAAAAACATCAAAATATCTTCATTCATGATCGAACAATCGCGTAACAAATATACAAACAAGAAAAAATAAAAAAACCTGTCTATTAACAATGTTTTCGATCACGTCTGCTACCAAACAGAATCGATCGATCTATTTTTTCAGAAGTTATAAGGCCACAAACCGACACACAGATACATCAAACTTATGACACTCCGTTTTCCCGTCGGGGGCTAAATATGTTCGTATAAAAAACATTTTTTCAGCAAATTAATCATCGTTTTCCTTTTTCAGTTAAAATAACAGGTCTATGGTTTTACTCGTGTATACTACTCCTGTCAAATAGTAATGATAACTTCAAATAACTTCATCGTGTGAGACATAACCTTCGTGCCATTATAGTTACCTATCGCCATATTCGTGGTCTAGGAGCCTTGCCTTTGGTAGACTAGGGTATTTACACTGTCTTCACTGGCAAGAGATTGCCTGGATGAGAAAATTATAAGAAGTGGTTATAAATTCACACATTACAATAGCCCATCGTCTGCACTCAGGTCAAAATATCTTGCGGTACATGATGGTCCGGAGGGTCGGTTAGCCGATAGAGTTGGACAATTGGCCTAACACAACGGCTATAGGATAGCAACGCACCTACATCTATGGTGTCTATAGGGTAATGTTATTTCTTACCACCAGAGGAGCGGAGTTATCACTGTTTTGTTTGCCTTAAAAAACATATTTTCATGTTCAAAATTATAGCTGAAACCAACAAAAACGTCCGGTTGTCTAGGGAGGTCGAAAATAAAGTGTTTTCTTTATCCTGTGGGCAGGGTATTATCTGTACTGTGCAAGTAAATCGGCAACCCTAAGCTCCAAACCGGGATATGACTGTCATTATAGTGGCAGGAGAGGATATGGCAGTGGATTCCTGCCCAGCAAGAAGTGGCACAGCACTCAACCACCAATAGTATTCCGTAGATACTTTAATAATTTATTAAAACGGACAGATATCCTGGGTACGTACATGGAAACCCACGATCCAAAATTATGTTTGCACTGCTAAACTGCGGGCTCAACAGCTCTACCGCACATGCCCACACATAATCACGTATTAACGGCCAAAACTTCCGAATCCCGAGAACTTCATCTTCATATCGTAATGTCTGCGTTAAGTGATATGGCAGTTAACATTTTATGATACTTAATTTTGTTGGTACGATACATTGGTCGCATAATAATAACAAATAACGATCTTCCCTTTAGGCTGTTCAGTTTGTGTCCCAAGTTTCAGGTGATAGCGCATTATATTTCCTTTTCAACCGACCTACAAATTAGAAAAGACTACACTGTTGTTCAACCTGATGGCAAAAGTGGAGTATTATAAGCTTGACGTTTCTGTTTGTGCGTGTATGTGTGCCTTTCTTTTGAGTAGACCAATTTAAATTCAGATGTTTGTTTAAAAACTCACGTCATCTTATCTACATTACGCATACATTTTGTCGGATGAGGAAGAAAATTGTTTCATAATTATATTGAAAGGTTTGTAAAATATGAGAGCCTTGCAGAAATATGTTTAATAGTGAAACATACAAAATAATAACTGGTAGCAGCGCGATGTACAACCACTTTTCCGGGTAAAGATCTACCGCCTAACCCAAACCTGCTGCTTTAATGGCAGTGTCAAGCTGCGCTGGAGTACAGCGACTTACTCCCAACATTTACAGTGTGTATATATTACAGTTGTTTCTTACTATCAAGAAAGCTGCATTCACAGTCTTAGCCATGAAAAACACGTAAGGAAAAAAATACGTCACATTTTACTAAGCACGCAAAAAGAGCGGAATTCTAAAACCCGTTTGCCGCTTACGTCTTAAGTCAATGCCAAAATATAAAATTTTATGTGCACTGTGCATGGAGATCTTATTGACTGTTTCTGTAAAAATAAGTGTTATTGCTTAATTCGAACATAATGGTATCAGTTTTGGTAGCCATCCCATATTATGTTGCGATGTGCTTTCTGATATAGCAGTTGAAACTTTGAGAAAGTTATGATATGTACTTCAAAATTATAACATGATTTAAGTTGAAAATGATGACGTAATATGGCACACGTTTTTTAAATGTTTTCCTTATTTTCGGTTTTTTCCCAAGAATAAAATTCCAGTCTGGTTTTACTGATAATTAACAAAAATAAGCTAATAAGTTATGTACTATCTCGCAATACATTATTTTTTATCACCCACAACTAGCCGGAGACATGGTAAAGTTGTTTTGTAATATAAATTGAAATTCGGCATTTGACATTGCCTTAAAGTAAGATTAATCTTTTCGAAAAAACATGCTTATAAAAAACTTTAAAGGAAAAAAGCTGTGAAAAAGACAATTCACAAAACACATTTTCTGTTTCATAAAAACAAGTCCAACACCGGACCACTAGACCACCGAGTCTAATAATGGATGCTCGATGCCTTTGCCTATCACGTAAAGGACTTCGCGTGACGATAAATGTATATATATGTATGTAATAATAACATTCCCTTTCACCTTAGGCACCTATATTTATTTCTTAACACACACAATAGGCTGTTTACTTACCGATTGTTTTAAAATTAGCATTTTTTACATATTTTCACGACTGCAATGTTTTATCCAAGTGACCTTATAATATGATTTAGATTGTAATAAATTTTGATTACCGTAATAAGTTTGTCATTCATCACAATAAAATATAGGGATGACCTTATTGACTATAATTTGCGTTTAACTCATTCAGTGTTGCCAATAAATCAAGCCAGAACGATTTACAGGCGAAATCGAATGATACCTTGATTGTAAATGTTATTACAGAACATTATTCGACATATTTCATTCATTTTTGATTAAAACTCATAAATATAGGGGATGGCAATTGATTTTAATTGATTTAATTTTTATGCAAGGAGAAGTTGACTCTCGAAATGTATACGGTTTGTTTTGTAAATTAAAAGTATCGAAAAATTAAAATTTCAACAAAATGATTTATTTGTACTGCATTGTGGGCTGCAATAATATTTGTAAAAGTATTTTAAGTCCGTATGTATAAAATAATGTTTTACCCAGTATTGGTCAGGACTCCTTTGCAGAATAAACTATTTACCATCCTGCCAGGCAGCTTGTAAAAGGCGAGCTTTCGCTTAACGTCACCAACACCGTAACATCTGATTAGATGGTCCAGTTTTACCTTGCCTAGTTCTGCCCTCATAACGTCAATGCTTTCCGTTGACGGGTTCCGGTTTAAAGTATAAAGTAGCCGGTAAACTTAAATACTTTTTCTTGAGGCCCAAGATCTCATCCTCAAGTTAGCAATGCACGATTACCACCTTTGATGTCTCTAGGTGGCGTGAGTTTCTTACCATCAGGAAATCCGTCTACTTATTTGCCTTTCAAAACATCATATGGTATAGATTTCTTAATAGTAATGGACAAAAAGTAGTATTTCACACTTACGGTCGTTTTCAAAGACGTAAATTGTCTTTTAAGCAGTCGTTAAATCGATATTTTCAATATAAAAAAAAGAAGTAAGTATCTTCGGAGGCTAAACCGGGGCCACTCACGATTAGCCGAAGAAATTAAGTCTCACAATGTAATAGGTGGCCAACCCGGCTCATATCCAATCCCGAGCAACGTCATTTTGTATAGAAAATTGAGAAAATACATTTTTCTTTTTTTTTTGCTTCCTTACCTGGGATTCGAACCCCGGACTTCAAGAAGTCAAGTCCAACGCCGGACCACTAAACCACAGAGGCGATAATCACCATTAAATTGTATGTAATGACAGATTAAAAGATAATTGATGTCTTTGAAAGTGGCCGTTGGTAGAAAATTAAGGTACTAGGTACGACAATAGTCAATGATATTATATTGACATAGGCTACGATGGCTACAAACAAATTAATCTATACTTATAAAATGAACCCCATTTCGCGTGGTCATCGCATCAGGCCTGTTGAAGAACCCATCTTTCTTATCCTTTTTTTGCGTTAATTATTGTCAGGAGAAGATTCTTATGCATAAAATGCCTGAAATAATACAGGGAAAATGGGAAAAACCATGATATAATCCAAACAAATTGTTGGTAGTTGTTGATATCAAGCGATACGAAGTTCACAGAGTCGGCTTGTAGTAAATGAAATTAAAATATCGTATTCCAAAATTAAATCAGACAAAGAAACGTTTTTTAAATAGCAAATTGGACAAATTACACAAACTAGTGGTCACCCATTGGTCGATATTCGACCATAATAAATTTTAATATCTTGTTGATAAGAACGCCATCTTCATTTCTCAAGACCAACTACTTTGTTTCCAAACTGTATGATTATAGTTTGTGCGCCATCTGTGATATTTTATCGTTATCATCAATATATTTGTTTGTGTGTGTCAAATGCATGGTATTGCGTGTAATGTTTTATTTTTTTAATCAATGCTCTTTATAAATATTATCATTAAAAATATTAGCGTTCAGCACTTCTCCTACACATAAACAATAACCGTCTTATTAATAAATATGGACTTAGGTCGGTGTAAAATTAAGTTGATATTATAGTCTGTATCACATTGTAATAAGGACTACAATCCATGGTTAAACCTTGGAGTAATTTACGCCGCGTTTATTATTAAGAGAGTAAATGTGCCAAATTTCATACTCCTCCGTCAGCGCAATTTTCGTAAAAAAGGGATCCAAAGTTTTTGCATCAAGTATTAATATATAGATTTAACCTAAAACAAATCTTAGCAAATTATATGTTTTTGTAGTGGATGTTAGTCAAATAAAGTAATACGTAGCAAAACTTAGATATGAACCTGAATTAATTGTATAATTTTTATGATATTGGAAAGCAAACATTTTTTTTTGTATTACTTTCTGATAGTGAGAAATTCACGTCGCCTAAAGACACCAAAGGTGGTATTAGTGCGTTGCCAAACCTTAGGCCGGGATGTTAGGCCTCGAGTAAAAGTAAGTTTACCGGTTACCTCATCCTCCGAACCGGAACACGTCAACGGCAAGCGCTAACATTATGGCGACAGGAATAGTTAAGGCAGTGGTACCAATCCGGGCGAGTCGCTGCGTGACTCTACCACCTAGTCAGATGTCACAGTGTTAGTGACGCTAAACCTATACTCTCCTTTTACGAGCTGCCTGGCACAGGATAGCAGATGGTCTATTCTACAAAAGAAACCCGGACCAACAGGGGGTAATGTGGTTATTAAATTCTAGAAGGAATAGAAATGCAAATATCTAGGTATTCATCACACAAATATCAGGCATTTTAGAGAATCCAAGCCTCTTCGTTGGTCGGTAGAGCTCAGCGTGTATGTTAAGCTTCCACCTACAAGATAGCCTTAACCATTTTCGTTGTTAAAGGTCAGCAAAAAAGTACTCGACTCTCCTAGTAGTAAGTGACAACAGTAGCCTATAGACACCATAGACGTTATAGGTGCGCTACTGTCATGCGGGCGGGATGTTAGACCTATTGTGCAAGTCTACCGGCTAACCTACCCTGCGAACCGGAATATGAATAGAACAATGAACATTAATGAATAGAAACAGGAATAGCTAACCTATGCTTCGAACCGGAAGATGACAGTCATTATGGTGACAGGAATAGCTAAGGCGGTAGATTTCTACTCGGATAATTTGCTGCACAGTACTCTATCTCCGGTGGCCTTGTTAAGGATAGTCTTATTTATCCAGTCTATTAAATATACATACTCTCTGTCTATTTCGCAAAGTACTAAGAGTACTAAGAAACGCTTGTTAATGTCAAACATGGAAAAGATGGTCTCATTGTTGTACCACTTATATTTTATATTAAAATTAATCGAAGAAAAGTTTGTAACCTTTCTACGTCCAGTGGTTATCCCCAGAGTCCAGTTTTTATCCAACAGAGAAACAGGGTTTTTGTAAGTTTAACCTGTGTCTGTATGTTATCTGTGGCATTATACTTTTGTAACAGTTGGACCGATTTCAATGAGTTTTTTTGTTTTAAATCTGACGTGATCGAGATGATTCTAAGGTACGTTACATATTGTAAGTTTTGTCAGGGAGTACAGAATGAAAGAAAAATTGAGATTAATAGAATAGAAAAACTTTGACAAAAGGCTAAATAATTCAGGTTACTATTAGGTTACTATCAGGGTAATATTTGACCTCCTTGTTGGTCGAGGGGTTTGCGTGCACGCCTGTGACCAGTCGCGAGGATCGGATGCGATTCTGGGCAGGGGCAGGCATTTGTGAGATGAACTTGTATATTATATATATTTATATATTTCCGGGTTTGAGTGTTTATTAAATTTATTCTGGTCTATTATGTAGTATATTTATTTAATTATTTCCATGTATTAGTATCGTTAACTAACACCCTTAACACAAGCATAAATTTTCTTACTTAGGGATTGGGTTCAGTTTATGTAATTTGTCAAGAAATATTTATTTATTTCATATTCTATTGAAACTTTATGAGTTCCTATCACATATAGCAGTCTTTGTTTTCCTATACTCATTATTTCTTTCTAGAATAGAAAATCATAAGAGTACTAACATATCTATTAAAAATAGGGGTTGTCGGCGAAACAGTAAAAATTAAGTATTTAAGTTTCGATTAAAAAAATTAAATACATCACTAAATTATATAGTTTCTTCCTACTTTATACCTACTTTTACTACTTATTGAAACAAACATATTTTAATAAGAATCGGTTTTAAAAGAATTTCGACACACACTAAACAAAAATACTGTTAATTTAGTTTTGTGACTACTGGAAATTTTTTTCATATGAAAATGTTACGCTTTTACGAATATCAGAACAGTGAGAAGTTCCCAACGTAAAGTACTTGTACAAAGAAATTCATCACTGCAGATAAAATATAAGGACATCTTAAGCCACAGTGAAGACAATAATGATGAATCAAATAATATTCGAGTTGAATGGTAAGTATAAATAGGTTTAAGATATAAAAAACAAGTTCAAAATGCACAATTAAATCAGTTAAACTTCATGACGAAGCAAATACACTAACAAAACGATCGATAATCATTCATAAGGAGCATACACATTATCATATCAATTTTTTTTTCTATTGAAGCATTATTTTCGCATGGAAAGTACAAAAATGCTCAAAGATACTGATATTGGATTAGCTAAAAGATTACGAGAGATTTTAGTCTAGATTGCCTAAGTAAGATTCTCATTAAGAATTTTATTACGCAGATATCTATTATAATATTGTCCTTAGTTTTTATGATATTTACAATGAATGAACAATAAGTTCTGTTCGCTTCTTATGCTAGATGACAAGTTTTAATTGCTGGCATTACAGTTAACACTGGTTCTTGCAGGTGTTTATGGGCAATCCTGACTACTTCCTATTAAGTAGCTTACTTGCTCGCATGTCTGTTTTTGAAGTTATACTTCTTTTGGCGCGTTAGGAAAAAATGATGAGGGTAAATTTTTACGATGCGCGCGCACACCGTCACGAATAACCGACATGATGAAGTTAGTTATAGATAACATTTTAGTGTTTAAAAAGATTTTTATCTTATTACGCCGAAGAAGTATAACTTCTAACGCGTGTACATAAGTACACACACACTTTTTTAATTTAAAAAAGTTATGTGATAGTAAAGTGAAATGATTCGATCTTACAGACACTGACAACAGTAGCGGTGTGTTATATATGAAGCAATGTACCCACCGCTGCCGCTTAGGTACTATTGTGTAGCATAATTTTAAACACAGTTTTTGAACAAACCAGTTTAAAAAAAGACGTCATTGATTCGGACATTTACAGTTTTTCCGATATTAATTACAAACATTTTGTTTGTGGTGAGTATGCTTTTTTATTATTTTGTCATACAAACATAAAAAATGCAAAGTTATTACAACAAACAACCATGAAATCGCCCTGCCAAGCCTTCTCTATTTGTAGACTTCTGGAACATATTACGTCGTTTGAAAAATATGAAAATTATCTTATCTTATCTTATTTTTGACTAACTAGATCTGAACTCTTTTAGGGAGAAATTATCAACGTTATTTTACCGTATCATTGTGCAAGGTGCTTTATAAAGTCTTGTTATAGTTTAAACAAAAAAGCTACTATTGTTCTTTTCATTTTATCGATGGTATTATTTGATCTGTGCTCTGGATACTTGATATGTCATATAATTGTCTGGTATTATTGTAACACAAAGAAGTATCTGATCTTATTGTGTTACTTGTAACACTCGAACATAGTTTTGTCTTACTTTTTATAAGTGTTGAGAGAAAGTTTTTTATACACACTACTAGCAATTTCCCGCGAATTCGTTTATTATTTTGCCTTTTCATGAGAAGCAGTAGAGCATTCAGAATATCATTAAGCTCAGCAGAACTGCAAATCTAACTCCATGTATTTGATAAGTGATCGTGATTCGGTGATTCATTTTCCGAACAACAGTCAACGATTTCGATGGTCCCACATATATTTTATCAGCATGCTACTAGTAGGATCGGTAGTTTATTCAAAATCACAAGTCGGATAGTTTGATATCTTTTTATGGAACCACCTCGAGACCATGACTTAAATTTAAAAAAAATAATAAGCAAATCCGATTCATTATTGTGAGAGTAATCTAGTCACAAAAATAAAAATGTAATATAATGTACAGCCAAACTGACTGGAAAAAAACCGACTTCGATTTTAAAAAGTTTTCAACGTACAAACAAATAAATATTTTCATAGATTTTTTCTGAGGTTCCATAATCAGATCCAGACTTGGTGGTGGGACTACCTCTAATAAAAAAGCTAAGCTTTCGCAACGCTCTTTGAATTTAAGAATCGAGGTGATATAGAAAACGAATAAAATACATAGGAAAAATTACCTAAGGGTCAAACCTCCCCACTTTTCAAAGTCATTAAAAATTATTTGAATTCAGAAGAGTCCAATGGTGCAGTTAATAATTTTTATATCACTCGTTATGTGAAAACCGCTTATTGAGACTTTGCAATGTATATTGGTAATGTTTTTAATTTCATTTACACTAAAATGATAGAGAAGTGTTTTGAACGTTATTGCAAATATGTTATCTGTCAATAGATATGGTTTAGTGTTTGAATTGTACCTATACATGTTCTAAAACAACTTATACAATTATACACTGCGACCTAAGTAAAGATTTAAAACCTAAAGCCTTGAATCTCAGATCAGACAAACTTATGGCCCCCTTTTGTTAATTTCGATGCTTAATAAAGGTATTGAATTAAAAAAATGCCTTTTAGATATTTGCCATAAACTTAGTTTCTAAGGCAGTTTCTAGTTTCTATAAATGCGTTTTATAGAAATCAATAGAAATAGTCAATTGTCAAAAATGTCAATCATATCAATATTAGTGTCAAAGAAATTTTGTAAATATTTTATTATTAAACTATTTGACGTGGTATGTAGATTTAAGTAGATTATCAGGGGATGGAAATAAGAATTTTGTCAACTTTAAAAGAATACTTGCAGTAGCTCACTCGCTATTAGAAACAGCAATACAAGGATAAATCTGCGGACAACATCTAGATCACGTTTTTATTTATGATATTGGAAGGCAAACAAACAGATGGATTTCCTGATGTTAAGAAATTCACGCCGGCTACAGACACCAAAAGTTGTAATGGTGCGTTGCATACCTGAGGCCGGGATGTGAACTGATTTTAAAAACTTCCTTCCTTCAAAGAGTGTGCCTTCAAACTTATTCCATTTATATCAAGTGTGAATCTGATAATAGAATCTCAGGGAAAACCCCTCATACTTTTTATATAATCATATAACATAATATTGATATTGAAGTTGTTTAATTTGTAGTTTATCTGCATTTATATTATATTTGACTTACGATTCCCGATGGGGAGTTAATTGTTTAATAAACAAATAGATGTATTAGTATGAGAATGTATGTATGTATGTTATGTGACATCCATAACATAAACAAATAATTATGGGGTTAGATTCGATTTGTGTAATTTGTCTAATGATATATTGTATGGTTTAGTATTACTAGAATACATACAGTAGTTTCAATAAATTTGTGAAAAGTGCTTAAGCTTATATTTAAATGGAGTAGCTATCAAAGTTCACAACTTTTAAAATGTTTATTCTCAAGAAAAAAAAATGTATTAAAAGAAAGTATCTTCACGCCCCGAAGAGGTAGGCAGAGGAACAACCAGGGCACTTACGACTAGCCGAAGACACCAAGTCCCACATTGTGATAGGTGGCAAGCCTATCGCCAACCAGGCACATATCCAATCCCGAGCAACGTGTTTGTTTTAGAAAATTTTAAAAATGCAATTTTCTTTATGTTACACGACCCGGGATTCGGACCAAGGACCTCAGTTAAGTCCAATAACTGAACCGCTAGACCACAGAGGCGATATGTAAAAACATATGAAGGTATGTTTAAACATAAAGCGACCCGTTTTATATAAAGGTTGAGTTCACCTGGTGTAAACTATAATGTTGAGAATCTTGTGGCAAAATCGCAAATAACGTTTGAAAATAAACATAGTCCGTGCGAGATGCTCCGCGGGTAATGTATAAATAATGACGACTGTACATCGAAGGAATTATTTGAATTAGAATTTAACTGTGCAGGTTCTTGTTGATGCAATGTTAGCGTTAACATGAAGGTATTCGACGCCCTCGTTAGTACTGAAAAGTTAAAGAAATAAGTGTTCAGGGATTTCTAAAATAAAATCTTTTATTTTTAAAATGTTACCGATTTAACTCTTCCTAAGCCATATGTTAGTACTCGTGATTTTCGTGTTCCGACGCGGAATTTAGGCTAACCGGTAAACTTAGTTGTGGAAGAGGCAAACTATTCTAATCCTAGACAAGAGATCTAGCATCAAGTTGAAAATGTACGATTAATAGCTTTGGTGTTTGTCGATGTTGTATGAAATACACGTCATAATCAAATATTCGCATTGTATCGTAATAATCTTTTTTAACACAAAAAAAGTGTAATAAATTCGAAAGTTTGAAAAACTTATACAGGATCTAACCTGGCCGTGGTTACATTATATACATGTAACCACGGCCAGGTTAGATCCTGTATAAGTGTGTTTTGCACTGCCAGGAAATTCATCTACTTTATGCTATAAAGGCAGTACAAAAAAAAAGTGTGTGTGTGTACTTATGTACACGCGTTAGAAGTTATACTTCTTCGGCGTAATATGATAAAAATCTTTTTAAAAACTAAAATGTTATCTATAGCTAACTTCATAGCTAACTTCATCATGTCGGTTTTTCGTGACGGTGTGCGCGCGCATCGTAAAAATTTACCCTTATCATTTTTACCTAACGCGCCAAAAGAAGTATAACTTCAAAAACAGCTTCGATTTCATTAGCATATCGTTTAAATAAATTTCCTTAGTATCCCATCATCAGATCTAAACTTGGTGGTCTCTTGAAAATAAAAAAAAAATAAAAAAAACCAGTTCAGTTTCAGTAACATAGGAAAAACAATAGGATCGGCTACTATTGTAATAACTAAACAAACTGCTACTACTTACAAACTAACTTACACTAAAAGATTACCATGACAACCTCAGCCTGGCAACGCGCCGTCAACATCTTTGGTGTCAGTAGGCGACGTTTACAGAAACTACCATAAAAATTGTGTGTTTGTTTCCTAAGTAGAATATTTTTTGTCATTAATGTTATTTCAAGAAAATTGGTTACTCTAGGAATCAAATACAAAACAATTCTTTTGAAGTTTTGTTTGTTTGTTCATTTAAGTAATACTACCGAACCAGCGTGGCCATATTTACAGTGTTTGAATTAAATTATTGCAACCTAACAAAATCTTATCAAAATCTGTCTATTAAAAGATCCCCGTGTTGGTCCAGGCTCCTATGTAGAATAGAACATCTGCCTTCCTGCCAGACAGCTTGTAAAAGGCAAGCATAGGCTTACCGTCACTAACACCGTGACATCTGACTAAGTGGTTGAGTTTCGCATCGACTCGCCCGGATTAGTACCACCGCCTTACCTTTTCCTGCCGCCATAACGTCATGACGTGTTCCGGTTTGGAGGCTAAAGTAGCCAGTAAACTTACTTTTGCTCAAGGAAGGCCTCAGGTTGGCAACGCACCATTACCACCTTTGGTGTCTCTATGCGGCGTTAATTTCTTACCATCAGGAAATCCGTCTGCTTGCTTGCCTTCCAATATCATAAAAGAAATGTTTTGAAGTTTTATTAGTTTGTTAATTTAAGTAATACGAAAATCTTATCAAAATCTGTCTATTAAAAGAGCGAAGCCGTAGACAAAGGCTAAGTAATAAACGAGTTTATCAATAATTGACAAATAATTCATTTCACACGGGAACAGTAATGGTGCTTATATTATAGCAAAAACAGCGCAAATTGAATGAACTGCCCGAGTACCAAGCAAATGACCGATACAGTTTGAGCCATAATAATCAATCAAAAGTCGTCCGACAAATGACGGTCATTTTAAAATGACTAGCTGTTACCCGCGGCTTCAGTCGTGAATTATAAGGGCTTGCTAATAGTATAAGATCCGAACGTATATCGAAATATAACGAGCTGATAAAAGAATGAAACAAACTTTATAATGAATTTGGTATTTTAAAAAAAACGTTTTTAAAACGAGGTGCCTTAAAATCTAAACAAATTATTTTTATTATGGTTTGAAAACTTATTTTTAATATTTCCTACTTTTTGTAGTCCTATGTGTTCGCAATAAAACAATCTTTATGTTGATACATTTTTTTCTATTAGCCAATCAAGTTTAAAGTATCTGGTAGCGACATACTTGTCTGTATATTTAATCGTGGAACCCCGGTAAATAACAGGTAACCCATCTTCTGTACATTTAAATGTCTCATACTTTGGCAAAGGATACAATTTTCTTATATTCTGAATTGCAACATTTGATAAAAATATTAGTATAAAATAATTGAAAAAGCTATCTAGGTTTTTAGGCATTTTTATTATATTTTCTAAAATACATATTAAATTTATTACTAAATATGTTTCATCCTATTATCAGCTCAGTGCAGTTCAACTTAGATTCGGATCTTAGAGCCTAAATGCTTTCCGTGCTTCAATATTCTCAAACGGCAAAAATTGGAAGATTTTTAAATGCGTCTTGATTTTTTTTTGTTAAGACAAGCGTAATACCTTACAAAGTAGTCTGGTTTTGATTTTTTTTTTGGATGGAATAATAATAGGTGTTTACATTCTATAGCAATTGGCTCAAATTTGTCGAGTGATACATATTTAATTGATTAATTTTGCAACATGACAGTGAAATTAAAGTCGTTTTTCAGTCCCTGACAGAAAGTGTTGATAGAAGTTCCATATGTCTGTGTGTCATTTTGTGTCATAACTCGTAAACGAATGGGTTGATTAAGATGTAATTTAAAAGCTTACGTGTTCGAGATTGTAGGTACTTAGCTTCATTACAGACAATTTTTTTAGGGTTTATAATTTATTTCATTTATATATATTTTCACACCTCTATGGTCTAGCGGTCTGGGGTCGGACTTGACTTTCGATTCCTGGGTCGGGCAACAAGAAAAAGAAAATGTGTATTTTCAATTTTCTAATAAAATAAGGTTGTCCAGCTGGTGATAGGCTTGTCACCTATCACATTGTGGGACTTAGTGTCTATGGCTATTCGTGGGTGCTCTGGTTGCGCCTCTGCCTACCTCTTCGGGGATATGGGCGTGAAGATACTTTTTTTATTACATTTTTTGTTGAGAATAAACATTTTAAAAGTTGTGAACATTGATAGCTACTACATTTAAATTTAAGCTTACGCACTTTTCACAAATTTATTTAAACGACTGTATGTATTCTGGTAATACTAAACCATTTAATATGTTACTAGACAAATAACAAAAATTGTTTAAGTCCGGGCCTTCTGTGTAGTCCGTCTGGCTCTTTTTGTTTGTGAGGGTTATTTTGAAAAATATTACATAATTAGCTTATCTACCAAATAAAGTCGTAAGAGGCAAGAAAAAAAGCTTGCAAACTATGTACATGAATCTAATAAATATCAAAAGTGTATAAAATGCCTTATGTCCTGCTCAAAGTGATCAGTTAAAATACTAACCTTGTAGCATCTTGTACTTCTAATTACTTTCCACCACGCCCATAAGACCAGCATCATTTACGTGTCCTTTCGAAATCTGCACTTACACTTAATGTCACCATACATCATAAAGAATACAGTCGATATTTTACCCGCTCGTTACATTTTTGGATGCTTTAGCGGTCATCGTCCGAAATTAACCCAAGCTGGAAATCTTGTCAGAGTTGGATGGGTTCCGTAAGATTGTAATGATTATAAAACGTCATTGCGATTAAAGCTAAATGAAAATATGAAAACTATACAACAACAAGAAAATATTAATACAACTAATACGTCATTCTAAAATCATTTGGGGAAAGTTGTTACACGCAATAATAACTATTTGAGAATGTGATCAAATAAAACCAGCCACTAAAGTTTTAGGAAAATTTGCCCAGACTGATAGCAGCACATTACATATTCTTGGTGACATAACATCAGTGGTTGATACTCTCATGTTCTAGTGTAGACCGTCAAGCATTTAGTTTAGAAGCACAGTATTAACAAAACAGGTTTCAGTAAATGACTTTTAGATTTATACTGAAAGAAAAGGTCTGTTTATTCGTCTATTTATGTATTCAAAACAATCAAATGTGTCTTGAAACCACCTTCGGATAAAACAAAAGCGATTTGATAGTGGAATATCAAGCCAAGTCTTCCCGTGTACCTACATCCATCCACAATCGCTGTATATCCGCCAATGTTAATAATGTATCACAATCTAATGGATTTTAATCAATTTAGATACCTGCGTATCCAGTGGCCTATCCCATACCTAATTGCCATATTTATCCTGTCCACAGATATGTTATTGGCAAGCGATAACATAAAAATGGATCAAAATATCAATCTTGGACAGCAAGTTTTGGATTAGGATTAATTATTAATATTGGCCGTAAATCTGCTTTTCCAATCTTTCATCTGTCATCCTATTACAAAACCTACACGCAATATAGATATAAGAATCATTTGATCACGTCAGCTTTCAAACAAAAATAAAATCTAAATCGGTTCATGTCTTGATGGCACAGAATATGTGATTCTGCCATCAAAACTGACACGTCAAACTTATGACACCTCTCTTTTTTGTCTGGAAATAAAAATAAACCTAAATTAAAAGTGCCTACAGCGAAATGTCTACGGATCCCTAAAAATAAAAGAATCACTGATGATATATCAAAGGCAATTCTCCCGCTTGTTTTCAGACGCTGCTATCATACGATCTCAATGACGAACAAATATTTATAACCGATTTAAAAGCAGGAGGTAACCAGTTTAACTTTATATTTATATGTTAGGTTAATTTTTTTAATAGATAAACCAATTTCGATTTTTTTAAACTATAAATACAGGCTTTGTTTTCAGCTCCTCCTCTCAAACTAAAAAAAAAGGATTACCAATATTGGCCCATCCTTTCACGCGTGATGCAATGACGTGATGATACTTAGATCTGAGTACAGTTCATATTGCAATTTTCTTAATTTTAATATTTACAGCAACCTTCTTATAATCCCATCTGTGATCTGGTGGTGAGGTTTTGGGGTTGACTGCTTGAAATGTCGGGTTTGATTCCCAACTCAGGCATCTGAAAATTTATTTGTTGAAGTGAAAACTTCTTTAGCGGCGTTGCGCACTTTTTTTGGAATTGGTAAAAAATTTTAATTTCGAGTCAGATCGTCAGAACATAATACGACGCACTGCGCATGCGCGAACAAGACGACGGCGCAATGTCGCTTGCGCGAGATCTAAAATAAAACAGATTCATTTGCTGTTTTTGTATTGCTTGAATGTTTCCGAACAGTATAGGATTCGCAACGGATAATACGAGTGAGTGTAAAACAATCGCAAAAACTACTGCGATTCGGCCTTTCGCGTTGTTTTGCAGTATTAAATAATCGCCTCTGTAGTCTAGCGGT
>NJDC01000122.1:99519-118985 GCA_002245475.1 Calephelis virginiensis
AAATATTTTTAGTAGCTCATAAATGGTGAGTATTAGTTGGGTACGACGTTTATCTATATCATTAAGGTCCTTAAGTCAATAATTAAGCACAGTAAAAAAAAGTATCTTCACGCCTATATCCCCATAGAGGTTGGCAGAGGTACAACCAAGGCACCCACGACTAGCCGAGGACACTAAGTCCCACAATGTGATTGGTGGCAAGCCTATCGCCAACCGGGCACGTTTCCAAACCCAACATTTTTTTAATTAGAAAATTGGAGAAATCCAATTTACTTTTTGTTGGTCGACCCGGGATTCGAACCCGTGACCTCATGCAGTCAAGTCCAACACCCTGACCGCTAGACCACAGAGGCGATAAGCACAGTAAAATTTCAAAAATCGATTTCAATTAATTATTCGGTACCAGGTCGCTATTTTTTTTAAAGATATCAAATGATTGCGAGATCGTCACCCATCAATTTTATGAAGATCCTACTATTACTTTTGAGTCACACTTAATAAGGTATGTACATTATGGACTTTAACCCAAAAACCACTAACCACCGTGATGGTCCAGGCTTCTTTGCAGAATAAACCATCTGCCTTCCTGTGCGAGGCAGCTTGTAAAAGGCGAGCGTAGGCTTACCGTCACTAGCACCGTGACATCTGATTAGTTAGTAGAGGAGTAGAGCGACTCGCCCGGATTGGTACCACCGCTTTGCATATTCCTGTCGTCATAACGTTATTGCTTGCAGTTGACGTGTTTTGGTGTGGAGGATAAAGTAACCGGTAAACTTACTTTTGCTCGAGGCTTCATATCCTGGCCTCAGGTTGGCAACGCACCATTACCACCTTTGGTGGCTCTTGGCAGCGTGAATTTCGTATCATCAGGAAATCCGTCTGCTTGTTTGACTTCCTATAAGTATCTTTATGCCCATATCCCCGAAAAGGTAGACAGAGGCAAAACCAGGACACCCACGACTAGCCGAAGACATTAAGTCCCACAATGTGATATGTGGCAAGCTATTGCCAACCGGGCACATATCCAATCCCGAGAAACATTTCTTTATTAGAAAATTGGAAAAATCCAATTTTTTTTTTGTTGCCCGGCCTGGGAATTGAACCCGGGACCTCACGCAGCCAAGTCCGACAACTAAACCACTAGACCACAGAGGTGACTCTTGTTGGCGTTCCTATATGTATAACATAAAAAAAATAGATCAATAGATCATGATAACATTAATATGGGACTACTTTGGAATCATGATCTACCTTGTCAAATAGAGTCATTAAAATTCATAATAAGCCGAGTAATCGCGTAATGAACACACAGATAAACATACAGAAATTAAGAACCACCTCTCTTTTGGAATCAATGAGATAAGGATCAAAAAAGATGGTAATTTTTTTCAGATTTTTCAAATCATAGAAAGGCAATCAGTTTGACAGTTTTTCTGGTGGTGAATAATATTTGTTAGGTATCTTGACCAGATATCATTTCCTCTAAACTGAAACATGAAAATGGCGAGTTGTCAAAAATCTCGACTCGGAGTAATTGGAATTCACTGCTCTCAAAGTGCGTGATGGGAAATCAGGTCACGATTATTTATATACGATATAACCTCCTGCTTGTTTACTATTTGCTAACAGTACTTCTGATCCTCCTGTCTAGCACAACCTTATTTTGTTTTTGTTGCCCGACCTGGGAATCGAACCCGGAATGCAGTCAAGTCCAATAAATGAACCACTAGACCACAGAGAGGACACTGTAACGTCAAAAATACTTAAAATAAAAAAGTAATAAGTTTTGTTGTTTTAAAAATGACCATAATATTTCGTGTTTATTTCTATTTCCATGTTTTGATGCAAATTCAGAAAACTGTTCCGCAGTGATCAGATTTCTTCAACAGACATATTTATTGTCCAAATATACTTATATAGTTCAAGGGTTATATCTCTTAATTAAAATTAGCATATAGATAACCCATAACATGCTAAGTTATATGACATAATTTATATATCTGTAATAAAACTGTAACACGACCCAGTTTGTATATTGGGCATAAAATAAATTTATGTGCTATCAACCCACAACGTTTTCTGCTACTAATAATTGTCTATGATTTCACTCGCACCCAAAAATTTAGTTGTTGTTTTTTTTTTACTTTTTGTCATTGGCGTTAACATTTGTCATTAACCAAGTGGCATCCTTATCTAGTAAACATAATCTGCTAATTTCTTCGTAAATATTTCATTTGTGTGTTTTAACTAAACATAATAATGGATAACTTAATCGCAGTAAAGTTACAACAAAACCGACTTCGGTTGCAATTAGCATGTTGTATTCTTACACGAAATTCCTCGATTTCCTTGGTATATAACTATCAGATTCAGATTTTGCAATGTAATCACCTCAGAAGTAGTCTGTTTCATAAAAAAAGATTTAGATTCGGTTAAGAAATTATAAGGAAATCGCTTAACAAACATAATATCCTTTATATAATATAGAAATCAAACATCTAACCTCTTGATTTCTTGAAAGACGATTAAAAATTTTTATCAACCAAACTCGCTCATTAAGCCGAAAACAGTAATGGATGCCCGAATAATATAGATGAATGATTTTGATAGATATCAAAGATTTTTAAGGATAGATGCCTTGTTTTTCGGCAAGTTATGTATCACAAACTCGCTAACATTAAGGTATCACAGTAGAAAAGTTTTTGTTTTTCCCAAATGTATAGAAAAAGATATAAAAAAGGAAGCAAACAAAATATTTTGTTTTTTTTCTAGGCGACAAGAGGCAATTTCAATAAAGGCGTCATCTGACTTTATATTATTCCACACGAAATTACATACTTATAAAAAACTTTCTTCAACTTTTCTTTCAGTCCTGCCAAAATTCATCAAAATTCAGTTTTACCTGACTTCCTTTCGACTTTGTTAAAGAAAACAAACTTAAAGCCACAACATTTTCGGCTTCATCGTCTATGATTTTGCTACGTATAACAATATTTTTAAGAAATCTATGTGATTTGTATATTGTATATTTTTAAATAACTGATTCGAAAAAGGAGGATGTTATATTATGTTTGACTCTCGTATTTTTTGTATGTTAATCGAATTGTTCATCACTTCTGAATCGATTTTAAAATTACTCTTTTACTTGAAAGTACGTTCCCTTAAGGTAGTTCCACATCCTAGTTATAGATTGAATTAATACTTGGCATTCATATGTAAATTGGATGACTAAATGCATTTTTTAAGTTATGGAGCTGATTTGTTGATGAAACTGAAAGGTGGCAGTAAGAATTACCAAAATTCTCAACACTATCTTATAGTGTTTGGCCTTGTTTAATACGTCTTTAATAGTAACTTCTTCAAATTTTAGTGCTGGGAAAAGCTCTTACAAATGAAAGCCTTTTATAAAATTGTATTTTTTTGTTAAGAGCTTATTATCCATGATAGTTATTTTTAAAGATTTAAACTTTAATGTTGGGAAAGTTCAGTGCAAGATATATTCTTTCTAAACACAAAATTTTAAACTGTTAATTTTAATTCGTGTTTCACATAATTTTATTGAGCACACTTTTCTAAAACTACATCTTACACTTACAAATTTAAAAAGCTTCAGAAGCTTTTTAAAGAATGAACAAGGGTAAAATGGTAGGGGATAATTAATCTTTTATACAAATTTTCACAACGCAACAGCGCAATCTATTGGTACAATTAATTTGTGATGTCCCACAAAATCCACAAATTCACTGGCAAGCAGCAACAATGCAGGATCTAAAGAAGCCATAACTCCAGAGCGCATCTTCATCGATTTAAGCATCTTATCACAAAATACTACTCACACACATGCAGACACCGAGAAATTTAACGCGCGTGTTGTTTATTTGTATATATTTAACGTACATTACTGTTTTTATATCTTTTAAGATGCATCTGAAAAAATATTTCTAATACAGCTGATATGCTGGAAGAAAGTCTCATAAGGCATACAATACTTAAATAAATAAAATACAAAATGGGGTCTCGGAAGAGGTGAACGAATTTCTGAACAAACATCGGTGCTAATGGACGCAATTCAGATTCTGTTGACGATAATGTAAATGAAATTATGACATTTACTGCTGTCAAACTTTGTTAAACCAATTCAAATCAAAGAATTTTAAGTAAATATAAATAATTTCGTACTCAAGAGGATAAAATGAAAAAAAAAACTCATTTAAGTTTTTGTAGAATATAAACTAAACTATAGGCATTTTGCAGGCATATGTATGTATTAATATTATTATCTTATTGCATTTTGTAATAAATACATTACTGAATAGAATATTAGCAAATTATAGAGATGTCTAGCTTCTAAATTCGAACTCACTTTTAATTTTTATTCATAATTATACATGTTATTCTAAACCTACCTAGTCGGTGCCAGGGATTTATTTATAGTTATTTCATTTCTTCATTACGGTTTCGTAAAAAAATAAATTAACGTGTAAAGTCCACATGTCTTGTTTTTATCATATCTAAATTATTATTTCGCCTCGAAACATTTTTGAGAGATATTTATTTTGTTCATAATACCCCAGGTATGCCATTTTTTAAGTAACTAGTTGACCCGGTAGACGTTGTTCTGCTATTTTTTATTGGGATATTACTAAAAAAATTGTATTCCCTTATCACTTAGGGTTATGAAAAAAAAGATAGTGCCGATTCTCAGACCAGTAGGTAAATTTTGTGAAAATCGTTAAAGCTCGGAGTAGTAACTCCAAAAGGGCTGTACCGGTTTGCAAGTCGCCTTTATTTTTTAGCGGTCTGGTTGTCAAACTTTATAACGGTCGGGCGACAAAAAATACAATGTATTTTATGATTTTTTAATAAAACTACCTTGCTTGGGATTGGATATGTGCCCGCTTGGCGATAGGTTTACTACCTATCATATTGTGGGATTTAGTGTCTTTGGTTTGTCGTTGGTGCCCTGGTTGTACCTCTTCGGGGGTACGGGCGTGAAGATACTTTTTCTAAATAAATATATTACATAATACTGATTGTACAAAACCAGCAATGCATTCGAAACAAAACAATACTTTCGTCTCAAACCTCAAAGTATTCCGAACAATACTAAGTTTAATAAATTTGCAAATGCCATAGAAGCCTAGTAAATTACTGTTTACCTTAGCTATTGATTAATGCTAGAAAGTTCTAAGGGAATTATCTTTTTTGCTTACAACACAGAGTTGAAATTCCACCAGCAGCTCCCGATAGATTAAGTTATTATGCGACATCCAACAACATATTTCATTAACTGTAATCACATTGCTTTAAAATATTACTGGCACTAAATCCTGATTTCAAATTGTGATTTATATTATGGATTAAAATATAACAATCCGTATTCTTAATGTGGCATGAAAGAAAATGTTGCGACTTGGCCGCCAATTAGTGATACTTATTACAGAGACCGATTTTGTGTTTTGTAAAAAAATAGTGAGATTTCCAGCGCGACTATTATATAATCTACTGGCTGTCTGTTCCGGCTTCGTTCGGATGGCAATTTTTTTGATCATAAATTGAGAAGCTATCGTATCTCTCAAGTTGGCCAAACTGTACGGTGTACAAATTTGATTGATATCGGTTAAGTACTTTAGGAGTCCATCGCACACAAAAAACGTGACACGAAGAGTAGAGAATATCGAAAAATCAAAAGATTTAAACAAGTGTCCTGTAAGATATCCCATAACATTAAAATAAAAAGTGTAAAATTTCAAGAAAATATTAAAATCATTCACTCAGTTTTTTTCTGTTTTATTTCCTGAACTACTATAAAAATAAAATGACAATTAACAAATTTAGTTTTGTTTTTAATCAACAGGCTAACGGATACGGTAAAGGTTCTCAAATTGATATGTGAGTTTTTTTCTACATGTTTTGCATGTTAAAAAATAAACAAAATAAATAAAACTAATATAAAAAAAAGTATCTTCACGCCCATATCCCCGAAGAGGTAGGCAGAGGTACAACCAAGGCACCCACGACTAGCCGAAGACACTAAGTCCCACAATGTGATAGGTGGCAAGCCTATCGCCAACCGGGCACATTTCCAATCCCGACCAACATTTTTTTTTAATTAGAAAAATTGGAAAAATCCAATTTTTCATTATGTTGGCCGACCCGGGATTCGAACCCAGGACCTCATGCAGTCAAGTCCAACATCCGGACCGCTAGACCACAGAGGCGATAAAACTAATATGTAATTGAAATTTTTAGCATGTTCGGGGCAGATTTTAAAACAAAATTAATGCTAGTATTTTTTTACAATAAAGAGTCTGTATCATAATATTTTTAATTAATGTTTATTAAAACTGACGAAAGTCCTCACAAACTGGCCCATATTTAGGGGTTAGAAGCAGATGTTAAATAAAAACGGTTAACTTTAGTAATAAACAGTAAGCAAGCCAATTCTTAGCTTCCTACCTGCGAACACTGCGGAAAGTGCAATACAAAATGTATCCCCGTCTTTTGATGGGATGGGAAAGTTTTACCCAAAAAAATGAACGTATTGTTCATTGACAACAAAAAGTTCCTATACCACTTTTTAAACTTCTGCCTTGAAATTTGCATAATGCTCCAAACAAGATTCCACCCCCTCTCCCATGGGCTCACTTTAGTAAGTGGGATTAAAAGTAGCCTAAAATCTTCCACGGAACATGAAGTACTTACCTGTCTCGTTACCACAGGTTCAAGAAATTTGGCGTAAATCGCGGTCGGGACAAACAGACAAAAATTCTAAACATCATAGAAATAAATAAATAAATAAATATTTCTAGACAAACAAAACAAATTGAATCTAACCCCAAAGTAAGCAAATTATATGCTTGTCTTATGGGTATTAGTCAACGATTCTAATACATTAAAAAGATACAAGAATTAATTTAATTTAATAAATACCCAGACCCGGAAATGCACACACCTAAATGTTGTGTGTGTTATGCTACCCATTTTTTTATACATTCAATGTATAGAACTTAATTTCAAGCGTATTATAGATAGATATAGATGTAAGTATAGATATAAATAGATACATTTAACGACTTGCTTTAATTGGTATTCTCCGTCTAAAATACTTTTGCCATTAGTTAATGCTCACAATAGTCATGTTCCGATTGGGTAGGTACTTAAATTTAATTAAGAATTGCAACATTAATAGTAAAGTAACTGTAAATCCAGTCTCTTATCGAAAATTCATTCAGTTTTTTGCATAATGTTCATTAATTACCAAATTATTTAATTAGCGTTTATGACTCATGATCAAATTTAATGCACAATGCAAGGACCAGATTATATATTGAAATGGAAATCATGAGTCTGCCTACAACGGTAGTTTATTGAAGATATCCCATGTTTTCCTGCTTTATTAGTCTAGTGGTTGACATACACGTTTAATAAAAAAAACTCGAAATGCAAATAAGCTACCTTAACCGTCTATGTATTTATTTAGTTTACACAATATTTATAATATAGATTCTATACTTCTTATCGTCAGTGCTTGGTGGAACTCCATTCTTGATGCAATTTATTTAGAGACACTTGTACTTTCCACAATATATTTTATTATTTTTTATTTTTATGGTTTAGCTAACGGGTTTCGCTATACAAGCATCATCAGGGCTATACATGCAAGTTTTCAACTTCATTTGTTATATAACAAATGAAGTTGAAAACTTGCATTTATAATATTTAGTCAATATAATATTTGACTCACCCGGATTGGTACGACCGGGTGACCTATTCCTGCCGCCATAACGTCAGTGCTTGGCGTTGACGTGTTCCGGTTCGGAGGGTAAGATAGCCGATAAACTTACTTTTGCTTAAGGCTAACATCCCGGCCTCAGGTCAGCAGCGCACCATTACCACCTTTGGTGTATCTAGGCGGCGTGAAATTCTTACCATCAGGAATTCCGTTTGCTTGTTTGCGTTACAATATTATAAAATATATATATATATATATTTATCTTTCATACTCACCTGTTTTATCTGTATTACCTATGTATGAACGAGATTGGAAATGTGCCCAGTGGTCGACAATCTTGCCACCTATCACATTATGGGACACTAAGTGTCTCCAGCTCCTGGTGTACCTTTAGTGTACCTTGAAAAACTGAAATATGATACTGTTGAGCACTGACATCATTTTGATGGGAATAGATAATATAATGGTAGAAAACCGGGCGAGTGATAGCGACCGGAAGTTTTAAATAAGTTTTTGTTTCGGTCAAAACTGAGAGCAATGCCAAAGGCCAATGGTTTCGGTTTCGGTTAAACTGAACTTTCTTTGAACCGGAACTCATTTTTTTTATAATCAAACGTAAACGTAGGATATCTACGGATAGGTCTTGGCGCGAAAACCATTTCCAAAAAAGTAAAATATGTGTGTCCCCCATGTAACTTCCATGTAACAATTACCAAGTAGGTAAACTTCCACTAAAATTTGTTTTGTACGAGATCTAGTTAGTAGATTTTGTAATACGTCATAAATCGTAAACAAACGTAAACAAATAAAAAAAAATCCTAAACAAAAACCTGAAACATCAATTTATATTAATAATGAGGTAACAGGCGCCTAACAATACAATTTATAAAATTAAATCAAAGTTACAACGATCTACAAGAACTTATGTTACTTGCTGCTAAATAACCATTCATGGCTGAGTTCGACTCGCACTTGACCGCCTTTTCTTTTAAAAGATAACCTTCCGGTTTTTATAGTTTCCTTTTTTCCTAAATCTCTTCTTAATATTTCACAGCGTTCGTCCGCATCCGTTGATCAGAATAGACCATCTGACTTTCTGCTAATTAGTTCGTTACAGGCAAGTTCTGGTTAAAACACAGTTAGTACCAATAAGACCACGGGTGTGAGAGTTCTGTGCAGCTATATTCCCGGATCCACCGTTTTACCTATTTCTTCCACCATAATGACACAGTCATGTTGCAGTCGAGAGAAAAGCCGGACTCGCACAATAGGCCTAATATCCGGGCCAAAGGACCGTATGACCTGTAATATGTATGGCGTCTATGGGTTAGGATTATCTTTTAGCATCAGGAGATCCATGTGCTAGTCGTATTACATAAAAATATAATATTTGTGTATCAGTAAGTTGTATAAAATATTTAAAAAATGCGTTAAAATACTTTTTAATATCTTAACATATATCTTTATCCATATTGCTACACATACGAATGCTGTAACAATATTTTATCAGACCAAAACAAGTAAAAAACTGACTTACTTTATTACTGAATGAACTAATAAATTCACTTAAAGCGAGTCCCATGTAAGATAATAACCTTATTTCGATGCTGAAAAACGCATGCACCGGACGATATTTTGTAAGAACAATTGGCAACGGTTCACCGAATCAGTCGATCCATTTAAAATCAGAACCGGATTATATTTATATGGAATGACACTTTTGACCTTTGGAATGATTTACCCGGTAGTTCATTTGTTTTCAGAAACGTGTGTTAATCGGATTCGTTTAAGAAGATAGTACAGTGCGTTTTTTTTTCTTTGTCTATATCAAAAAATTTTAGCTGCTAAAACCACGTACGGATTCGTCAAAATTTATAACCAACTAGCTGTTGCCCGCCGCGTTACCCACGTGGTAATAGTCGCGGGGACATTTTGTAGGAACAAAATTGTCCTATGTGTTAATCTGAGTTACCCTCTATGTGTGTGCCAAATTTCATGAAAATCGGTTCAGCAGTTTTTGCGTGAAGAAGGAACAAAGATACGAACTTTCATATTTATTATATTAGTAGGATGGTTACACATTCAGTAAGTAAATACTTCTATACATATCTTAATGTTTGTAACTTGCACATGACATTATACTCTCAATAAATCTCTTCTCTAAAACTCTTCCAAAAAAAATAAATGTTGTCAATATCGTGTTTAGTAGGGAACAGTCGTCGATAATTGCGAGTATCGTATCATAAAAAGAATATCTTGTAATCATTGATAGCCTTACCTATTCCTATCTCCATTACCTCATTGATCGCCAGCGACGTGTTTCAGTTTGGAGAATGCGGTAGGGTAGCCAGTAAACTTTATTACCTTAATTGTTAACATTATTCTTACCATTTGAAAAATGTCTGCTTGCTTGCTCTACAATCTCATATTTATAAATGAACGAGCTACACGTTAAGGCTGTTCGTCAAAATCAAGCATTTTTTGTTATTATATTGGAAGGAAAACATGTACACGGATTTCCTGATAGTAAGAAATTCACGCCGCCTAGAGACACTAAAGCTGGTAATGGTGCGTTGCTAACCTGAGACCGGGATGTTAGGTCTCGAGCAAAAGTAAGTTTACCGGCTACCTTACCCTCCAAACCGGAACACGTCATGAGGTTATGGCGACAAGAATAGGTAAGGCGGTAGTACCAATCTGGGTGAGTCGCTGCGATATTCGGCCACCTAGTCAGATGTCTCGGTGTTTTTGACGGTCTATGCTCGCCTTTTACGAGCTGCCTGGCAGAAAGTCAGATAGTATATTCTGCAAAAGAGTTCAATTTTCAATTTTCTTTTGGGTAATACTAAAAAACATTTTAAAAACCGATTTCACTTAACACGTACTGCTATACTATCCTTGTAAAGGGATAAAATATACGAGACAGTGTGACCTGTGACACAGCACGCGATAAGGTATCAAGTACTAATGATTTATTAAAAAATAATGATATAAGTAATTTTGTAGAAACGCGTGGGTTTTGGTTATTACTTATAATGATATTATCTCATCTCATTAGCATTCATAATGAAATAGTTCGGATGGTCATTATAGATGGTTAAAATATTTGATAGAATCAGGTCGTAATTCTTTTATGTGTTACGAGATTTTATATAAACCATTTTCATGGCTTTGCTCGCGTTTTAAGACTTTATTTATTTGGTTTGCAAATGTTTGCAATTTAACATTACATTTGACAAGTTATCCTATTAAGTTTCTCTGTTTGTTACTCTTTCACGCAAAAGCTGCTGAAACGATTTTCATGAAATTGGGCAAACACATATAGGGTAACTTGGACTAACATATAGGATAGTTTTTATCCCGAAAAAATGTTCCTGTGAGACCACGCAGGCAATAGCTAGTAACATTATATTTTACAAGTTTTATCTAACAAAATTTAAATTTAAATTAATTAGGACAAAAAGTTTTTACCTATTTTAAAGCTCTAAATTAATGGTCAATAATCGGCAATTACAAATCGACTTGATTCTTTGGCGTTGCGTAGAGATGTTGGGTCACTCATTGTTTTCTATCGCATCTATCATGGTGAATGCTCTGAGGAGTTTTTTAGTTTGATTATGGACATCGCGTCCGAGTTTAAGGTATGATGCTCATAACCTTGTTGATCTTCAACCGTGCGTTTTTGAAGACATTTCTTAACCTGCACAACACCTTTGCGGAACCAATTACTTCTTATTTCCAAACGATATGACTTAGGAACCTCCAAAAAATAGTGTACCTACTCATTCCTTAAAGGTCAGCAACGCATCTGTAATACTCTTGGCATTGCGAATGTCCGTGGGCAGTGGTGATCACTTTTCATCAGGTGACCCTATTGCTCGAAGCGAAACGTACGTTGAATTTTTAGTAGTGTGTGTATTGTTGGTGCTAACAAAACAGTTTAGTGTTGTGTGGAGCTGGATATATTTGGGAGTTTTAACTTCCGGTAAGTCCAATTCAATCTTAGCGCACTATTTTGCATGTTTTGTTACGCCATAATACGTATACAGTTTTTTGGCGGAAAATTGCAAATTAAATAATTTTATTTGGATTTAAGGCTGACTAGATATTTGTTAATAGTAGCAATAGCTCTATGAAGTTCAGTGAGGCTAGAGTGCATGTAGATTTGGAGATCGTCGGCATACAGATGGAATAACGTGGTCAGAGACGGAGTGATGGAATTTATAAATGAAAAAACAACAACAACGACAACGACAAGACACCACCTTGAGGCACGCTGTTTGAAAGATTTGACCAAAAAGACATCATGTCCCCTGCTTGAACAAATTGTCGTCGCCCCTATAGGTAACTACAAAACCAGTTAATAGTAGCTGGAGATAGGTTAAATGTTACTAAGACTGCCAAAAGCACATCATGATCCACCGAGTTGAAGGCATTACTAAATTCTAGTAAAGCTAAAATCGTTACAATCTTTTGATCCATAGCGAAACGAATGTCATCCGCGATCTTAATTAGAACAGTGGTAGTGCTATGACCAGGGCGAAATCTAGACTGGAACTCATTCAACAACTTATGGGAGTTGAAAAATAAAGAAATCTGCTGTTGTACCAACCATTCTAAAACTTTGGACAGAAATGGAAATATAGAAATAGGACGATAGTCAGTAACTGAAACAGGTTTAGTTTTGTTAGGAAGAGGGATAACCTTGGCGTTCTTCCAAGACTTGGGAAATATCCTAGTTTTAAATTAACTTGGTTAAGAACATAAGTAAGGATAGGACAAACAATGTCAAGAATAGGAATGATCATATTTCGATCAACTTCATCACAACCGACTGCATTAGAAGAAATGGACAAGATGTTTCTTTTAACATTATCTTCAGAAAAAAGATTAAATGAGAAGGGTTCAAAAGGTATTTTCATTGTAATGTGTGTGTTAATAAATCTTTTCTTTCTTTCTTTCTTTCTTCTTACTTTTGTTTAATGTACGTGACTTAGTAATGGATTCAAATGTAGTGGATGGAGAAGAAAAGAAAAAAAAAATCATTAATATTAATATTAGTAGAAATAGTAGATGCCGCTTTACCGACACCTAATATTATCGTTTCCTTTAATTGTTCTAGTATTAGTTTGGTTATTTATATTAACATGTTTTTGTCAAAATTAATCTTAACTTGTTATCATATTCCCGTGACTGTTGCTTAATAGATTGTAAATATTGTAACACTTGCCGTTCTTCCGTCTTGCGAGTGGTGTTTGATACACGTGGTTGTGAGATTTCCGTCCATTATTGGGCGAATTGTTATTTGGTCCGGTTTTTTTGTTGTTTACGAGATGAGTTTAATCCTTTTACGGTGCTGGTTATTTGTGTTGTTCGTTATAGGGTTAGTTTTTCATGTATTATTGACAAAGGGGAAGGATCCTCCCGATCCCCCCGACCCGGCAGATATATTTTCCACTTCTGAGGCTTTATCTGAGTCGGTCTTCACACAATCTACACTAGAATTTAGAAAACGTCAAGGGGACGATGACATTGAATTTAATAGCAATAAAAATAGTAAAACAGATTCAAACCTTCCAACAAAGATCAGTAATTCGAATTTTTTCTTCCACCCTCAATTAGACCAACAAAAAATATGTACTAACAAAGACAAAGTCAGTCACGGTGGTCATGTCTCAAGATAACCTATCATATTCTGAGGCATCGCCATTCCCTCCAGTACGTAGATATTTTGCTGAAGTAGCCCAGGAAATGTATTCCCTTCTGTACATATTTCACCTCCAACTCAAATTTCTTCAACCAACAAATCCTCACACAAAAAAAAACAATTTTCTTAATCCCATGCCTTAAGAGTCCCCTTCCTGAAGGTTATGATTCAACTGCATATAAAAAAATAATAAGTGATGTCCCATCATCTCTCCCTAACGAACATGCACTGTCATCAAATGATCTCCCTCCTCCTATGAACATCATAGAATTGCTCAATTTCACGTTGTTGAGTATATTGAGGCTCTGTGATTCCCTACCGCCCAACGTATCATTGCAACTTACATCTTTAATAAATACAATTAAAAATGTTAAGAATAAAACAATGGAATACCAGAAGTATTAGAAACAAAAAACATGAATTTGCCTACATCATAACCCTTCAATTATTGCCCTTTCTGAGACCTGGTTGGTCCCTGGGTCATCTTTCCACATTCCGGGTTTCTTCTGCCTCAAGGAGGGCAGAAATGACGGTAATGCTGGAGCTGCACAATTAATAAAGCAATCTTTACCTTTTTCAACAATTTCCCTCCCTTCCCATGGTCAATAAATTAATGCTGTTGCCTTAAGGACAATGAATATATCTTTTTTGTCACTTTATATTCCTCATCCAAATTTGTCAATCTTAGCCCCGCTTTACACTATCATATCTTCCTTATCGGAACCAGTTATTTTAATGGGAGATTTTAATGCCCACCATACCTGATGAGGGTGTTATTACTCAGACTTCATTTCTTCCTCCCTGATAAATCTTTTTAACGATTTTAGCTTGTGTATCATTAATGATAGGACTCCTACACATAAACCTTTCTTTTAAACTAACCTAACCTAACCAAAATCCAAAAACTGCTGTAGACTAAAGTCTACAGCAGATAGAGTATTGTAAACAATAACATCTCCTAACCTGGCATCTTTAATTTCATGGAGATCTCTTAACTATACATATGAAAGTGACGACTTCCTAATATTTATTTCATTCCCAGATAAATCCCTGCCACAAATAAATCAATCCCTTGTTTAAATATACACTATCAAAAGAAGATTGGCCAAAGTTTGCTTAGAGTCTTGATGATAAAATAAAACTTTTGCCCCTATAATGTCAACTAATAATCCAGAAACATATTCTTTATTTACTGAGGCAGTTATTTCCACTGCGGAAGCTCACATTTCTTGCAAAAAATCTAGAGACCATTGTATCTCACCTCCTTGGTGGGATTCAGAATGCACTGAAGCGGTCAGTTGGCGTAAGCAGGCCGGAAAGAGATATAACCTTTGTATGAATACTGAGAACTACCTTAATTTCAAACAAGTGGGTGCCAAAACAAGACGCATCCTCTCTAAAAAGAAAAACTTGAATGGTCTAATTTCTGTGAATCTCTGTCTCCTCGATACCCATCCTCCTCAGTATGGAAGAAGATCAAGAGATTCCGCGGCTCCCTTTCTACTTGTGAGCTTACTAGTAAAGATGACCTTCTCCCTGGATTGAACAATTTGCAGACAAACTAGCTTCTCCTTATGCCCCATACTTTGCCGCATCTCCATACCCATCCCTAATTTTAACAAATTACCAAATTCTAGATACAGGGATCTCTCTCCAGGAACTTGATTATGTCTTGTCCAGTCTGAAGGATTCAACTCCAGGATTGGATGATATTCCTTACTCTTTTATTGTAAAGGCAAGCAGGGACACAAAATCCTTTTTTTTGAATCTAGTTAATGCTTTCTATAATAGCGGAGTTGTCCCCGAGTCCTGGTCCACCCAAATGATAATTCCTATTCGTAAACCTGGGAAAAATCCACTAAGTGTTTCGTCATATAGGCCGATTGCTCTAGCGTCAGCACTTTCCAAAATTGTAGAACATTTAATAAAAAACCTATTAGGGTGGCTTTTGGAGACTACAGGTGTTATATCCAAATCTCAATTTGGTTTCCGAAAGGGCCTAGGCACCATAGACAGCCTAAGTATACTTGTCACTGATATTCAGATTGCTTTTAAAAATAAGGAATTCCTTGTGGGAGTCTTTCTGGACATTTCCTCAGCCTATGATATGTATCTATCTATGTCTATGATATACTAAGGAATAAATTGTTATAACTGAATGTACAAAGTAAGATGGTTCGGTTTATTTATAATATTTTAAAAGAACGTAATATTGTTATTAAATATCCAACTTGGGTAGACATCCGGAGATGTGTCTGGAGGGGACTTCCTCAGGGTTCAGTCCTTAGGCCTTTTTACGCGTGTCTTTAGGCGTGTACACATACAACCTGGATATGGTGGTTAACAAACCCTGTCAGATACCACAATATGCGGACGATATTGCCTTATATATCACAAATAAGAATATATTAGACGCAAGTAACATTTTAAATATTACTCTTAGCTCCCTGTCGGAATGACTGGAGGAATATGGCCCCAAAGGGCGGTTCAGTTGTGTTTACTAAAAAACGTACGGTTCCATCAGTTGCACTTAGGCTGGGTAAAGAGATTATTCCCTCTAGTAAAACATTAAAGTTATTAGGTGTTCTGTGGAGTGGAGTGGCCTCACATACCTCAACTACGTAGCCCAGAAATCGGAAAGAGGGGTGAACGTCCTTCGCACTTTTTTCCAGTCTGGTGGGGCTCACATCCATGTTCCCAGAAAATTCTGTACAACGCGATAGTTAGGAGTCATTTGGACTATGGAAGCTTCCTATTTAGTACATGTAACAAATCTGGCCTTGATAAACTCGATAAAATCCAATCTAAGAGTCTCCGCATAATTTCCGGAACAATACGTAGCTCTCCTATCAATGCCCTCCAGGTGGAATGTGTAGAGCCTCAATTAATACTTAGATGGCAATATTTAGCAGACCGGTTCATGCGTAAAGTGCTTCCTGTGACTCACCATCCTCTCTTAAGTAAGCTTGACATCCTCTTACAGATGTCAAGAGAACTGCTACTATTTGACTTTGCCAAGCCTGTTAAAAAGTTACATTCGAATGTCACAGTTCAAATTTTCAATACTCCAAACAAAAACTTTTCCCCTGTTTACTGTCAGCTTTGAAGCCCTTACAAAGAATTTTAAAGAAAAACGATCCCAATGCAAATTAAGTATTTAATGAAGTTATTTCTAGACGATAGCCAGACTGGTTAACTGTCTACACAGATGCTTCTAAGCTCTCATTACGTGGCGCTGTAGTAGTGGTGGGAGTCTGGATTTCAAGAAACAAAGTGCCCTCTGGAGACCTCTGTTTTCACTGGTGAGGTCACTGCTTTTTTGGAAGCTATTCACTTCATCATTAGCCAAAATCTAAACAAATGTGTTATTTTTTGTGATTCCCTTGGTAGTCCATATCTCCTTCTCGGTGATCCCTTTAGTTCCAAATCCAAATTTCCATTAATCTTAAAGCTTAAGGAAGCATTACACACTTGTTTCCTCTTAAATTTAAAAGTAGAAATAGCTTGGATCCCAAGCCATAGCGGTATCCATGGAAATGAGTCTGCTGACTCCTGTGCTAAAAAGGAAATATGAAGTACCAATGATTCAAAAATGTATCCTCATGACTTGAACTATATTCCTCGAGTTTATCTAGAAAAGTCATGGAACTCAGCATGGTCAATTTCTAAGCGCAATAAAGGCAGATATTGGTGGTGATTCTGCTGTTCACAAACTAAACTTATTTTAGATGCATGCTATCTTTCTCAAATGAAACAAAAACAAAAGAGATGGAACAGTTTAGACGTGTCAGATTGGTGCTGACATGTCTAATCGTGATGTTTTTAATCAACATTTTCCGAGTGATAGATTAAACGTCTGTAGAAATGACGTGTACTGTCTAATTTGACAGCACTAAAAGTGTTTTGTTTCCTTCTGTTACTTTAGTTGAAAGAAGACAGGGATAACTTAAAATTAGTTTAGTGAGTGCACAACAAAATTACCACCATTATGGCAATTTACAAGGTTCCATCCCCAAAAAACCGTGGTTTTTCAACTTTAAAAAAAAATCTGCTATTTTTTTGCATTATTAGGTTACGACTGGATCACTTGTCTTACTTTACTTACTTATACGAAGTCCTCCCAAAAAAAATCCCTCGCCCTACTAACTTTGCGTGCCTTTTGTATGATATGTATCCATCATTTATTAAAGTCCTCAGTAAATACATAACTAATAACAATATAAAAATCTAACCATTGGCAAGTCGAGTTATTGCATATTTCTAACACTGAGTATATTTGCTGTAGTAATGTGAGTGTCTGCATGTGATATGTGTGTGATCTATTGGTGTCTATGTTTTGGGTTTTACTCAACTTTGATTCCGTAAAGCAAAGAAGCTCTCCTGTGTCTCTTTTACCACAAGACATTGGCGTAATTATTGTGCCTGACGCAATAAAGGCCATATGTAAAGAAAGAAAAAGAAGAATAAGAAAACAACACCAACAATACACAATATTTATGCTTAATCTAACATTATTCCTTACACTTGGGCTGTTTCGAAGGAAATAATATGACTACGAAAATTATCTCGGTTTCCAAAAATATAGAGGAATTACTTAATCATGTACGTAAAAAATAAATAAAATAAAATCCATAGCATTTTCAAGTTCATAGAGTACCTGCTTGCCTAATTTTGTTAGGATCAAAACAGGTAGAACCCCTCTGTTGGTCCGGGCTCCTTCGCAGAATAAACTGTCTTCCAATGCCAGGCAGCTCGTAAAAGGCGAGCATAGGCTTACCGTCACTAACACTATGACATCCTACTAGGTGGTAGAGTTTTGCAGTGACTTGCCCGGATTGGTACCACCGCCTTACCTGTTCCTGCCGCCTTAACGTCCAACGCTTGCCGTTGACGTGTTTCGGTTCGGAGGGTAAGGTAGCCGGTAAACTTACTTTTGCTCGAGGCCTAAAGTCCTGGCCTCAGGTTAGCAACGCACCATTACCACTTTTGGTATCTCTAGGCGGCGTAAATTTCTTACCAACAGGAAATCCGTCTTTTATCCGTCCATTATTATAAAATAATTACACGGAAAGCGGGCAGGCAGAAAACTACAAATAATATGTGTCTCGTAATAATTATTGGACCTTATTTAAATTAAATAGAAAAAAATAATTCTTTAATATCAACACACATTCACTTGTACTAAATGAGACTTTTTTCGTTAATCGTCAGATTATACTTTAAATCAACGGTCGGCAACCAGCGGCCGGCAACTATAAATATCAAAATAAATTTATGAACGTTCCGCGCCTAGTAGATTCCGCCTTAAGAACACACTTCTCTCCGCCAATTTTCATTTTTTCTATATGACATACGTAGGTATATTTGGCTTCTAAAGTAAGGCCCTTGCCTGCCAAAAGGTTGCCGACCGCTGCTTTAAATGGTATCAGCCATAAATTTCGCGAAATTTAAAAACGCCGCGAAGTCTCGTTTATATTATTATTACAACTGCATTCATTTAACGATACGCATCATGAGATCGTAAAGTACCTCTTACCGAACTTATTTTACATAAACCATCAGGAAATAGGTCATCTAGATAGAAAGTACTAATTTATACGTATGATTGTGGTCTGTTTCACTAAAGGCAGCTTGATTGAAGTATGTTTTATAAGTTTATGAGTTAAAAAACACGGCTCCTAGCTTTTTTCGCCCATGTCCTATGGGCTAGATTATATCTAAAGAATACCATATGCCATCGGAATGAAAAGCAACTCATCCTTCATCCAACCTTCAAATGAGGTACCATTGAAATGGAAAGAAATGGCCATGTTATTAATCGACCCCAAAAATAGGGATGCTGTCAACTTGTTTGTATTTTTTTTTATATTTTATGGCATTACTCCAATCCAGTAAGCAATGGATTTTAAAGATTATTATCTAATCATGATGAACGAATCATGATTTAAAGTTTCATTTAAATTTGATCAACATCAACAAAATTATTGCTTAAATCATTATATTTTCAAACCTTGATTAAATGTT
>NJDC01000122.1:145261-166304 GCA_002245475.1 Calephelis virginiensis
AATCTGGTGCGCAGTTTAAAAGCTATTATTATTATGATTATGGAATAATAACAATCGCCTTACCTATTCCTGCCGCCATAACTTCCAATGCTTGCCGTTGACGTGTTCCGGTTCGGAGTGTAAGGTAGCCGGTAAACTTACTTTTGCTCGAGGCCTAACATCCCGGCCTAATGTTGGCAACGCACCATGGCCACCTATGGTATCTCTAGGCGGCGTGAATTTCTTACCATCTGGAAATCCGTCTGCTTGTTTGCCTTCCATTATAATAAAAAAACGTGGATGAAATCGCGGACTGAAATCAGTATATAACATTTCTTCTTTTTTTATAAATAAAAAATATCAGGCTTTCAACCGTTTTTCACGACTAATTTAGCCAATGTGAGTTACAGGTATATAACTTGCATGTACTTACCAAGTTAATAACTGCGCACGCGCCTATTAAAGTAACGGAGATTATAAATATAGTCAGTCTTATGTAGCAGTTGCTTGCGACAATCTGGAAGGAACATAATATAAATTATTCAATGTTGTCAATTGGTAGAACTTCTTTGTGTGTGTGCCTGCGTCCGTCCATGAGAAGGATTAGAAGGAATTTGATAATTGTTGAGGCAATTTACCAACCCATTTTTTTATTTATATTATTTGCATTATGGAAACAACCACCCACCCACCCACTTAACTAGGTACATAGTTTGTCAGTGTATTAATTATACCCTAACTATAACTACATGCCAATAATTAGACTCTTAGAGGCCAATATTATGGATTTGTATGTCAATAATAGGGTGTTATAAAATCACATAAAATCGATTAAAAAACAAACGTTCGAAGTGTTTTCTTTCATACTGTCACATATTTCCTGTAAATATGATTTTATTGTAATTTAGGATTGACGCGGATATCACTCTTAAAGTGGCAACAATTAAGGGTTTACCCTACTTTAGTTTTAATTTTTCTTACTTAAGGAATTCAACTTAAATCTAAGTTGAGAGTTTGGTGAAAACAGATTGATTAAGTTGTCGCAAAATAATTATAACATTTGGTGTAGATGCATATTGAGTATTTTTTTTTATTTTGGTAGATTTTTATCCAGTTGAGTGCACCAGTGAAGTTTCATGAAGTAATTAGTGTATCGTGCATTTTCTGGATGAAATCTCACATAGTGACCTTAAGTAAGGATGCTCCCGCTTCTCCTAAGACCCTGACATGATTTATAGTGGCGAATTATGGTTTATTTTGAATGATTTTGAGCCTGATTTTCCGAAACTGATTAATTACTTGATACACTTTAGTAAAAACTAATAACAAATTAAAATAATGTGAAGTAGTAATTTATTTGAGTTTTTGGTGCTAATCCTGAACTTTTTAGACCTCAAAAAAACTGAATAAATCTTCGCACATACTCGTCGCGCCTGCGATAAAACTTAATGCAAAGTAACTAAAGATATATTTCACTATTTGCAATGGCTCATCAAAAAACCGTGATTGGCAAAGAAACTGGATGTTCTGATGGTAAATACTTAATACATAAAAGAATATTATTGGTGCATTTAAAACTTGAAGCGTAAACTGACAAAAGAAGTATTTTTTGTAACATTAGACAGCGAATCCGCACACAGCTCTCCTGATGATTCGATACATCCGTGGAACATAAACAAAACAGATCTTATAACGCTACTCACTATTCCATGGCTGAGGTGTTAGGCCTGCTACTCTATCTTCTAGACTGAACACGAATCCCTACACGGGGCAAGTTGCTGCACAGCACTCTACTAACAGTGGCCTTGTTGCAAAGATTTAATGTAACCTATATATTATACTGGTGACCCTCCTCATCAAACTAGTATACAAATTTGAAGCAAACACGTCCATTCAAGAGGCTAGGTAAATTAATAGTAGGTACTAATCAGGGCTAATCGATATAAAACATTATCGCCAAAGGCTAGCTGGCACTTTTACGAAAACTCACTGACTAGTGCTGCTTTACCTAATCCTTAATTTTTTAGCATGCATATTTTTTTTAGTACTCACTACTACAAACGTTGGTATGGTTAAACGTCACTTTCTACGTTCAATATGACTCAGTTAAAGTTAATCTGTTTATTCTTTTTTTTCCTTTATTTTAAAATAATTCTTTTCCAGTTGATATTGCATGTGTTATATTTCTTTTTTGTGTGTCAGAGTATGTCTCCATAACATAAAGTTGCCTGGAAGAGATCGCTGTTTTGGCGATATGGCTGCCTTTGTATATCAATTAGTTTTTAAGTTTCTTTAATGTATTTATTTTTTATGTATTATGGTGCACAATAAAGAGTTATTCTATTCTGTTCTATTCTACTATGGTGATCCGGTTATGTAGGGAAGGGTAGCAAAGGAATACGACCCTCAAGTTGCCCATGTGCTATTACTTTACTCTGGTGTATGGAGGCAATATATCGATCATGAGCAAATTCATACTTTAACTTATACTCCGAGTTTTCGGAAGGCAGTGACCACAACACTGTTTAAATACCTACGCACCTGCCACCAAGAAATCTATTTCTTTGTCTTCCAAATTCATTAAAAAAAAGTATAATAATTTACTTCTGACAAAAATATTCATCTTATTCATTTCTGGATTTAGGTATATTAATTATATGATCTGGCGTCTATGTACTTATCGGTATTAACATCATTATCTAACACCCATAAAACAACCATAACGTAATTTATTTACTTTATAGTTCGATTTTAGTCGCCTTTGTGGTCTAGTGGTTCAGTTGTTGAACTTGACTTCATGAGGTCCCGGGTTCGAATCCCGGGTCGGGCAACAAAAAGAAAATTGTTTTTTTTTAATTTTCTAATAAAAACAATGTTGCTAGAGATAGGATATGTGCCCAATTGGCGATAGGCTTGCCACCTATCACATTGTGGGACTTAGTATCTTCGACTAGTCGTAGGTGCCCTGGTTGCGCCTTTGCCTACTTCTTAGGGGATATGGGCGTGAAGATACATTTTTTTTAGTTCGATTTAATTTACGTAACATTATGTTCAGGAACATACATTTCTTTTTAAATCTAATTAGGGCTTTATTATTTATATGATCATTTTACCCCAGTATTTCTCCAGATCTCCTGAATAGAATTGACCAATTGCCACTCTGCTAGGTAGCTCTTAAGAGCGAGCACTGGTTTAGGACAATAACAAGGACACTAGACCACTGGTGGTAGAGTGCAGCAGAAACTTGCCTCGTATATACGAGTACCTACCACCATAATGACAGTATGACGTTCCGGTCTTGGGCGTGAAGATACTTTATGTTCCGATATGGAGAGCAGCGTAGCCTATTGACAATATATTATAGTCTATAGGCTAGCTAACATCCCGGCCACAGGACAGCGACGATTCTATAACATCTATGGCGTCTACAAGCTACGATTATCTCTTGCCATAAGGAGAGCCATGTGCTTGTTTGTTCAACTCTTACATAAAAAAATATATTTGCTGTAATAAAAAATTAAAATTCACATTTTTTTAAATAAAATTCGTGTTGTGTAAAAGTACAAGTGCGATTTTAAATAAGCGTAATGGAATTCCACCACGACGATTAAAAAATTCCGGTGTGCCAATATGTGCCCGATTGGCGATAGGCTTGCCACCTATCACATTGTTGGACTTAGTGTCTTCGGATAGTCGTGGGTGCCTTGGTTGTTCCTCTTCCTACTTCTTCGGCGATATGGGCGTAAAGATAGTTTTTATTTTTTCAAAATTATCTGCAAACCTAGTTTAGAATACTAACCTGTCCTGGTTTGTTACAGTTCTCGGCGTACGATTCCAGAGGAATGTCGGTTTGAAAAAGGCGGGAGCCGTCGCACCAGGAGAGATAAACGAACACCAAGAGAGTGACGAACGTGGGCCCAAACGACGAATATAATACGATGCCTCTGAAAATATAAGTATCACTTTAGGTGTTACGTCTTTTAGAGATTAGCTCGCCATTGATATTAAAACTTTAATTGATTGTCATAACTAATGGTTTGTGTACAATATAGAAAAATAAATAATTTGAAAAGGGAAGAGGGAGTATAAAATTTGGCACACTTATTTATAAACTTATTTTATTTTATTATTATAATATATTATTTATTCATTTATTTGGGTTTATGAGGAGAACGCTAATATGTTTCAATAACAATGTTTATAAGCGCATTAAATCAAAAATAAAACATTACACATACAACCATGCATTTGATACACACAAACATAAATATTGATAACTATAAAACATCACAGATGACGCGTAAACTATAATATTCATGTTTAGAAACAAATAGTTGGTCTTGATAAATGAAGATGGCGTTGTTATCAAAAAGGTAATTAACGATAGAACCTTAATAATCTTTGAATATAATATTTTAATAATTTATATGGAATAACTTATAATTAAAAATAATAATAGTCAAATTTCGACCACTGGGTCTATAAATATGTATTAGTTTGGCTATTACAATCATATGGTATAGATATAACTTGCTTCCACAAAATTTAGATAATATTTTACTGTAATCAAATGGTAATATTGACATAACAAAAGGTAAGATTAAATACTTACTTAGGCAGTGTCAGAAGCTGTATAAAAGCGAGAAGTATGAAGAGTGTCGCTGCGCATGCCACGTAGTACTTAAACTGCGGGTCTGCCTGGTTCCTATACTGCCGCTCTTGGCTACTGTTCTTGAATCCCAGCGTGATGCTGCTTAGGCCTTCTGAATTGTTGCTGAAAATATAAAAAAAACTCCTTTATTTTATAAGCTTTTATTTCACTAGCAATTTATGTATGTATGTTTGTCCTGGAATCTTGCAAGTTGAATGTGATCTACTTCCGGCTGCTGATTAAGGCCGAAATTTTGTATACATGCGTAGGGATATAAAATGAGAGCTGATCTGATGATGAAATCGGAAAGTGGATAACTTACACGTTTAGAATGGTACTTTCCAAGTCTACTGCAGGGGAAAAGCCCTTATAAATAAAAGATTGTCACAAAAATATGGAGTTTGTCAAAAAAATATTTTATATTACAAGTATATATTATGCGAAGACAAAATACCGATTTCCTGATCGGGAGATATATAAGGCTCATGCAATAGTAAGTTTATCAGTCGATCCTTATACAAGATACCCACACTACCCACAAACCAAATATCAATACTTTGGCGGCAGAAAAAAATAAGTCTGCGGCTTGAATACTGGGGTAGTCATTTCTGTATTTTACGATTATCATTTCTGGCTGGGCGCACAGAAGGCTGGAGTAGCCAGCGGGTTTTGTGTTCGATCTCTTTTCGCGATTCCTACTGGCTACACGGTAATATAGGTTTGGAGGAGTATATAGTAAACTCACATAAACTGCTTCATATCTTGATTTTATTTAGGCAAAACATATTTAACATTCTATTCTTTGATTTTGCGATAGAAGAAATGGAAATGATTGCAAAAAATCTTATTTTATCTTGGTGGTCTCAGAGGTGAATTTTGTAGATTTAAAATAAAAAATAAAGATTTATCACCTGCAATCACAGCATGTCCTTTGTGGTAGTAAGTGCTGCTCAATCATGGCCAAGCTCTGAAAATGTAATCAAATAGTTTTTACTTTTAACAATATATAATATATTTCAGCACGTATCTAATGGTCTAGTGGTAAAGTTAGGCGTCGGTTCGTGACTAGCATAGTATCAATGATTAAGAACTCACGAAGCGGTTTAAACCTACGCCCACAGTAGGTGCAGGCCCGCAAGTTCTGTAGTATGTAGATTTATATTTCACGACGCATTTTACACCCGCAGTGCCCGCGGTTGTTTGCGGTTCCCGCGGCAGCGGTCGCCCGCCCGCTGGTCATGTGAGTTTTTAAATAAAACAACAGTTCCGCGACCGCCACGGGTAAAAACCGCTCCATGAGTTCTTAGGCAAGAGCGTTTTGCGATTGTTGTATTCTGACTTTGAAATGAAATGAAAATTATTTATTTGCGGAATATGTGTGTTAAAAAGTTGTTATAAAGATATTTAAGAATACAACATATTCTACCACATTGTGGTGTGCAAGGCAAGATAGGCTAAACTCACGCTTTAGACTTAACATATCAGCCTCAGGTTGGCAAATCACCTATAAATCCTTAGGTATGTGCCATTGTGCCAAACATATAAATAAATAAAATATCTATTAAAAATATATTTAAGTGCTATGATTTAAATGTTAAAATTTGTATAAATATTAAATTTCTTTAAATTTAATTAAATATTTGCACACCACAATGAGGTAGAAAATGTTGTAAATATGCTTAAATATCTTTGTAACAACTTTTTAGCACACATATTCCGCAAATAAATAGTTTTAATTTTTATTTTTAATTTCCGTTCTTCACGTCAAATCTCTTATGAGGTAGGCAGAGTATCGAGTGCCAAATCTCACGATTCTGGCAGATCTGTTTGGCTTCTACATCCATTATCCTTTTCATACGAAAACGTCGGTTTTAAAGACTCTTGACACCACCCTCGGATAATATCCGAACGTTTTGATCATGGAACGGCAACCTTGGTCTTGCCCCGGGGACCTACATCCATCCACATTTGCATTGTAAGTATATCTGCTTTGTTAATCTTTTATCTGACATTCTTTCCACATGACCGAACCAGCAGAACATGCCCTTTCTCATTTTAACACCAATACTTTCTTTCACTTTTTCTCGAAACTCACTATTACGAATGCGAATATACATATACATATAAATCTATTTATTTGCCACACAAATCTTTAAAAATACTTTGATGAGAGTGAAATATTGTTGAATTACTTTATAAAGATAATAACCAGCTATGAATAAAACATACCCGTCACGATGCCCATCTAAAAGAAAATTCAATTAAATTGAAAAATACTCACGGAAATCCCAATATTCTTAGCAAGTGTAGAATCTGTGATGTTGGCAAAAGGTTTATCGGCTCCCCAGCATTCCACATATTTTGTCATTTTACTAGACGGACGTGACCTCGTGGGAATTCCCGGGGTCGCTGGAAAGGATATTTCTTATAGCTCGTGACACCAATAATTATGAAGTATGTTTGTAGTTCACAATGACGCACTTCAGACACACACAAAATGTAAATGGAATGTGAAAAAAACTTGTTATTTACGTTTACGTTCAAGGGTTACTACTCAGTCCTTACTCGGATGTCTCTTGTCATAAGTTTGACTCCTATTTTTTTAATGTATTTTTATCGATTTCTCCGTCATTTCTAAACCGATTGTAAAAATTCTTTTTATACTTGAAAAAGAGTACATCTGAGGTAGTCCCTTTGCCACCAAGTTCGAATCTGATTATGGAATCTCAGAGAAATAGACGAAAATACCTACTTGTTGTGAACGTTGATGATTTACTTATCGAAATTGAAGCTAATTTTTGCAGTATTACTACACTTAAATTATTTTTCTCATTTTTCACAACATTATCTAACAATAAAGAGAGTAGCTACTTTTAATACCTAGTTTATATGATTTATACATTTTACCTTTTAACGGATTATTTAGGTATCTTAAATTTATATTATTTTATTAAATTTATATTAAATATTGTAAATAAGTAAGATCCTCCCAAAATTGGTATTCAAATTTTTGAAGCGTTTCCACTACATTTAATAAAAGATGTCAGTATGAAAAATAACGTGAATAAAACTATTTTTTTATTTAATTTGACTTAGCGTATATAGCATAAACTCTGATTGTAATTCACTTCATAAAGTCATTGACAGACAGACAGACAGGGTAGTCTTGCATATAATGTATCAAATAGTATTACTTACTAAATTATCTTCACGCCCATATCCACGAAGTGGTAGGCATAGGCACAACCAGGGCATCCACAACTAGCCAAATACTAAGTCTTTTTTATCTAATTTCACCTATCGTGATTTTTTTTAAAACTAAATAGTTTCAGCAATAAACTAAAAACAAAAATAAATAAAAAAAGTATTAAATAAAAATAACTGCGTTAATAAAAACCGACTTCAACATAGTTATTTTTATTTATTCCTTATGAATGTTTCTCAGTCTCTTTTTATTATAAGTCAAATGGATAAGTTATGTTTTTAGTTCTGTATGCACAGAGTATTATGAATAAAAATTCAGTCCTTTCAATCATGTTATTTTCCGTGCGCATTCCTTTTATTAAATATGCCGAACGCTGTCTAAAAATTTATACATGTGTTTTTGAAGGACCCCAATATACTGTACCTACTCATTTTTATGTCGAAATCAAATCAAATTTGTTTAGCCGTTTAGTAACAAAAATACACATAATCCCATCCAACTTTTGCATTTGTTACAATAAAGTTGTCGAAATATTTCATTTCATTGCTTTCTGTTGTTGGAAATTTCATTATGTAATGACTTAAATGTATATGAGTTATTTGTTTACAATATTGCACTCCAAACACATACACAATATACGTATGGATTATTGAAATACAGAATGATTTGGGGTCAACTATGTTATGCATTAAATAGGTCTGAATTATGTAAACATATCTAGGAAATAAAAGTCTAATGTATTTGAACGAACATAGACAATGCTCGGTCCCATTTTTTTATGCTAAAAATCATGAAGTCATAAACATTTAGTCATGCTTGTATCGTAAATTGAGTCCATCCATCCGATCTATAAAGTCGCAAATGTCTATATTTTTTATACAAAAATCTCGTTTTTTTTATTTTTTATGTATATTTAGTATGGTATGGCAGAACAAGGTTTTGCACTTTAGCTGGTAGATGAGAAATAATGAGAAAAATATATAGACCTGGTGCTTTTAAAAAATAGTACTCTTAGTCGTAAAGTGCTCAAACTGTTATATCTCCACCAGATACGACATAAACCAGGCATTAAATTTTATTTTAAATCAAAGAATAAAAAAAAGGTATAAAATCGCCCAACCTTAGGATCATGGTATCAAGAAGTTGAATTCAAAGATTTATTGCGCTATAATTTTTTATTTATAAATAGATTCAGGTTAATAATAATTAAAATAGTCTAATATTTTTACAGTAGGGAAAGGCTTATTGAAATATTATTTTGGTACGTTATTTTAATGAGAGGTCAGCGAACAAACATACGGCTCTCATCAGGAGAGACTTATGTTTGTAATAAACAACCGTAGCCTATACACACCATTGATGTTTTAGGTGCGTCGCTGTTCTGTGGCTGAATTGCTAGGCCAATTGTTGCATATGATATGAATATCATCTTGTCAAAACAACGTGCAAATTTATTTTAAAACGATATGGCGAACTTTTTAACACTTGACATTATTAGCTAATGACTGAATAGGCAACCGACTGTATAGGAAAAAATAAAAAAAAACCATTTTCCCTTCGATTTTCGCGGCTTTTCTCTTCCTTAGAACCTTTTTCTGACATTAACTAACACAACAAAAAATTATTAGCAAAATTGGTGTCCACCTATTTAGACATGATGCGAGGACCACGCGAAATTATATATATATTATACAGTAGTACTACTTAAATTATGCGCTTCGGCTATATTCGTCAAGCTTCAGAAATCCGAATGTATTTTAAAGATATCTATATAGAGTTGTTATTACACATGATTAATCATTTCGCTAAAATTAAGATTAGGTCAGCCAATTTAAAAATAAAAGTTTAAAGCGTGAAAAGATTAACAAGTGTAAAGCCGAAGTGCATAGTTTAAATAGCCCAGTTTAAACAAATAAAATAAGAAAATGGTTTTAATATGAAAAACAAATTATACACCATAATAAAGTCAAAATTTAAAACCTGTCACTGATGTTACTGATATGGTGAGAACATGATAGAACTATTTCTAAATAGCGTAGCCCTGAAAGCTTGCGGGTCATCATTTCAATGGGAAACATGACATATAAACTTACATTATTTACTTCAATACAAAAAAAAACTATCACATACAAAAAAAAGTGTTAATGACGTATTCCATGAAACAAATACCAGTTAAACAAAAAAAAACATAGAAATAGACTAACATTCAGACTCCATGGAGATAGTACTCAACATTCTAAACAGTAACCGTGGTGACGACGGTGTCAGAGGGGTTTCTGGGGTTGATCCTAAAGACTCTGATATACATAAATATATATAAGATTTTTTTGTAGTTGCAATTAATTAATCGAACATATTGGATTGTATTACCATGGTTTTTTCAAGATGGCAGTTGTAAACTAACATAAAGCTCATCCAAAAAATCACTACTTTATTGTGTTATTTTTTATAGTTTATGATCCCAACCTAAATCGACCTACACCGAGCTCGCAATAGAATTAAACATATTTAATAATAAGTTTAGTACATTAAAAATCATACTAAAATGGGTTGCCTTAAAAGTGTCCTGGACGGAATATTTTTTTTCATATTTAATTATTTTTAACAAAATGTTGCAATATTAAGATAACAAAGAAATATTATTCTGGCTGAAAGTATAAGATGTATTAGATGTGCAGAAGTTGGGTAACCTGTTATATACCTATAATCGAAGATTCCAAGTTAGGCCGACCTACACCGTGCTGATAATAGGATGAAACCGGTTTTATAGCAAATTTAGTATGTCAGAAAATATATTAAAAATGGGTTGCCTGAAAAATCCTGGACATTTTTTTAATTTTTTTAAATGTTTTTTATTCTAAAATTGGTGCAATATTAAGATTTTATCCCGACTTAAAGTAGGAATAAGACGAAGTTGCAGAAGTTGGGTTGCCTGTTGTTTATCTGGATTGCCAGGTATAAACAGATAATTGTCGCTGCTAGTTACTTTCACGGGATCGGATAATATGAAAAAAAATATATCAACACATTATGTGCAATTTCATTAGAATTTTTACAATTTTTATTACAATTTAAGTTGATGTATAGGTTTGCCTGAAAAAATTGGAAATATTAAAAACATTTTTTTTAAATATTTAAAAACATTCGGTCCAGGATTTTTTTAGGCAACCCATTTTTAATATATTTTCTGATATCTTAAATTTGCTATAAAACCAGTTTCATCCTGTATTAGCTCGGTGTAGGTCGACCTAACTTTGGATCTTAGACTACTAGGTTGCCATGAATATACAGGAATGTCGATGCCAATTATTTTCAATTAATTACAATTGGACAATAGAAAAAAATAAAAACATCGATTGTTTTATTACAAACACGTTGATACAGGGTTGTCTCCAAAATATCCGAAAAAATAATGCATAAAAAATCAAAAAAAAATGTTTTTTTAATAGATGCTTCAAAAAGTTCTATCCGGGAGTTTTAGGCAACCCATTTTTAATATACTAAAAAAAGTCAACTGAATTTATAATAAAATATATTTCATTATATTATCAGCTCGGTGTAGGTCGACATACGTTCGGATCTCCTACTATTACCTTTGTATAAACAATAAGCAGCTTAAGATACTTCTACCTAAAATTTCATGATTCTAAAATTTTATCTATTAGGTATAACGTGAAAGCATATTCTAGAACTACGAGTATTTAGGATTAAAGAAATTCTATATAAATTACACGAATTAAGGAAACGCGTGTTAGGTATAACAAATATTGCAATTAATTTTATTGAATCAGGCGTTACTTTACGGAAATCTATTATAATCCTGCGGAATTAGTAAAATAAAGGCTTATTTTACATCTGTTATTGCAATTAATATTTTACTCATATCTTAAAAGTTAGCAATTTTATATTTTGCCTAGGGATTGCATATCATTCCTGATTTTTAAATTACAATTTAGTCATCTGAAGTTATTATAGGCAAAGCATTCATAGCTCCTTACCAGTGCCCATGATTGGACTAATAGCGCCAATGATTGACCCACTCCTACTCTTTGGCTTCGTGACTGTTGTTCCACAGGATTCACCAGTCGCCGCATTATCAAACCCAACTGTCTTGGGGCCGTCAACTCGAACTGATGCTCTTCTACTGAGATCTAAAAACAAAGTTATGCTGTATATTTTTGGCCTTTTTTTAATTTTAATTTTCCCGTGTCAGTCCGTATCCTCAGTGTGGAATAGGCCATCTGCCGTCCAGCCTGGCAGCTCGTAAAGGGCAAGGAAAGGTTAAATGGATCATTACCAACAAGGTTACTAGGCTTACTAGGTGGCGGAGTTTCGCAGCGACTCGCCCGGATTGGTACCACCGCCTCACCTATTCCTGCCGCCTTAACGTCAGTGCTTGCCGTTGACGTGTTCCGGTTCGGAGGTTAAGGAAGCCGGTAAACTTTCTTTTTGCTCGAGGCCTAACATCCCAGCCTAAGGTTGGCAACGCACTATTACCACCTTTGGTGTCTCTATGCGGCGTGAATTTCTTACCATCAGGAAATTCGTCTGCTTGTTTGCCTTCCAATATCATAGAAAAAAGGCCACCGGTGGTAGACTGCTGTGCAGCAACTTATCGGGGTATGGATCTACCGCCTTAACTAACACCTTAATAACATTGTAATGTTCCTGAAAGAGCAGCTGGTAGACGTGCATATTATACCTAAGCCACAGTATAGCAACATACCTATAACATCTATGGTGTCTCTCACAAACTGGAAAACTACGTGTTTGTTCGCTATGTTTATCCAAATAATTTAAAATCCACAATGTAAAGAAATTTTAAAACGTACCAGTCACCTTTTGTAATAAATTCCAACCATATTAATATTATTAGAACAAAACTTTATATGATATATATTATTACGATTTATCTTGGTTTGCTATTTTGAATAGGGTTAGAGACATTTGCAAATGAAATTGTATATCTTAGTTGGACTTTAAGTAAGGATGGAAGATACACCGCGGATGTAGAGAGGATAGTGTGTGCAGGGAATAGTGTGAATGGAGCGTTGGGTAAGCTATTTCAAAGCGAGGTTTTCAGTCAAAAAGTTAGACTCGCTTTGTATTAATCTCTTCTTTTCCCAACGTAATTGCATGGAAGCGAGAGTTGGGTATGTCAGAAAAAGCATGAAAGTAGGATAATTGCGGTCGATATGAGAGCGCCACGGAAAAGCTGTGGTGGAAGGCTCGCTGACCGCATTTGTAACAGTGAGAAAGATTGGGATTGAAAGAAAATGTTGGTGGTGAATTGCGAAAAGGCATGCTCCACTGGTTCGGTCATGTGGAAAGAATGTCAGATGAAAGATTGACAAAGCAGGCATACAATGCGAATGTGGATAGACGTAGGTACCCGGGGAGATCAAGGTTTACATTCCACGATCAGATAATTAGGATATTATTCGAGGGTGGTGTCAAGAGTTTCCGAAAGCGGCGTGTTTGTATGAAAAGGGTAATGAATGTGACGGAAGCTAGACAAGTTTGTCAGGATCGTGAGGTCTGGCACCGATACTCTCTGCCTACCACGTAAGGGACTTGGCGTGAAGATATGTATGTATGTATCAACATAATGATGTCACGGATACAGCTAGTATTAAATAAGTATTACCTCCAGGATTTCTTAACGATTCAGTTCTTGATACTTTGATGACCTCTTGTTCATTAAAACTATGCTGTGAAGGTGCTGGGCTGATATCTGTCTTCGGTCTCGTTGGTGACACATCTTGGTATATTGAGGACACGATACTTGACTTTCGGTCTACCGTACAAACTGATAAGCGACCGTTTTCTGATATACCTGGTTTCTGAAAATGATAAGTAATGCAGAAGATACTTATGTAGATTTCTCGCCTAACTACTTCCGAATATTTAGAGGTTACAATATCACTTGAATCAAGCTACTTAGCAGGTGGGTTTATTTATACTTTTGTTGTCCCCCAAAACAAAATAGGTTTTTGACGTGACAACGTCTTATAATTCGATGGAGCCGGCTGCACGCACCAAAAAACATGACTCATGCGGCGTTACCTCGCTCTGAGGCGTTCCATTTAAGGCTTGAAGTGTAAGCGAGAGCGCGGAACGAGCGACAAAGAGACACAATCGGCCTCCGTTCTTATGGCGTTGTCATGTTCAACTATCGTCAGAAAACCGAATTTACAGACAGCAGCTCTTTTTATAGAAAATAATGACATCTAACTTACTTAAAATGATGTACAAATCTGAGTCGGTGATGTAAGACTATTAAACTAAAATACGCATATTTATTTTCTAATAATACATTTTATAATTTCGCTCTCGATACTCTCTGCCTACTACGTAAAGAGATATGTATATATGTATTTGCTGTACTTATAAATAGTAAGTATCTTCACCCCGTATCCCCAAGGTAGGCAGAGGTACAACCAGGACACCCACGGCTAGTTGAAAGTACATATCTTAATTCCTCAATATGATAGGTGGTCTCCTCCTGGATGGCTGAGGTTTGGTGGCAGTGAACGGTTGATAGGATTCAAATTAATCTACTATTAAAAATTGTTTGTAGTAAATAATGAAGCTTGTAATACATGTGACTAGACACTTTGATTTAAATATTAAAATATCTGATTTCTATAAATATTAATTAAATATTGGCACCCCAAAATGTAGTAAAATATGTTGTTATTTTCAAATAAATAAATAGTAAATAAATAAATATCCCTGGACAACAACTTACACGAATTGGATCGAACCCCAAAGTAAGCAAATTATATGATTGTGTTATGTGTGTTAGTCAACGATTCTAATAAACACCCAGACCCGGAAAGGCAGACATCTAAATGTTCATCACACAAATGCCTAGAATCGAAACCGAGCCTCGAGGTTGGTGAATGTACTCGTATTTAGGCGTATACGCTAGCCACTCGACCAACGAGTCAAATCATATTTTTTCCAATCATATATTTTTTTTTTAATTATAATTTTGTTTTACATTTTTGTCGCCTCTGTGGTCTAGCGGTCCAGGTGTTGGACTTGACTGCATGAGGTCCTGGGTTCGAATCCCGGGTCGGCCAACATAAAAAAATCAAAAATTGGAAAAATCCAATTTTCTAATTAAAAAAAATGTTGATCGAGATTGGAAATGTGCCCGGTTGGCGATAGGCTTGCCACCTATCACATTGTGGGACTTAGTGTCTTCGGCTAGTCGTGGGTGCCTTGGTTGTACCTCTGCCTACCTCTTCGGGGATATGAGCGTGAAGATACTACATTTTTGTAATATGATTATATTTTTGTAATATGTTCTTAACACACAATCCGCAAATAATTAAAAATAATTTCATTTCAAAACTATAGCTAACCGACCTTATCTAATACCGTTGTTTTTGTCATAAAATTCAAAAAAAAAACAATTTTGTATCGCCCGACCCGGGTTTCGAACCCAGAATCTCATCTGGTGAACACCATCACCTAACCTGCTTATCACAAAAACAATGGTAATATATTATTTTTGTCATAAGGCTTTCAGTCTTCATTTTCGAGCAACTTTTAGCTTGTAAGTCGAGTCGCTTTTACCTTTTGACGAAACGTGACTACCAGATTAATAATGCCTTGGAGAAACATCCGTATTACATTAAAAATGTTAATCAATTCTTTTAAGTTTCTGTTGGGTGTTAATTAACGAAGTCTCTTGGTCGTGTTAATTAGATTTTTGGCGAATCCAATTTACATTTGAAAGAAATAACTTTAATTTTGTTGTTAATAATTCCAGATTTTATGATTTTTACTTTTCAACCAATAATTGTAGCAAATTAAAACTGCAAAAAACAAGTTATTTCCTATTTTTCTATTAATTGTAGGTATTTTATTTTTCTTAAGTATTTTCCTAGAGTTCTCTAGAAATACATTAATAGACCAGACTTGATACTCGTAGCAATAGATCGCCTTTAAACAAAACAATATTTTTTTAAAAATCGGTTCTGAATTGACCGAGAAATAAACATATCTCACATATCTCCTTCTTTCGAAGCCAGTTCAAAAAAGGTGTTATCAATGGGTCTACAAAAGTTTAGTAGAACAATAAAAAAAATAAGAAAATTAAAGAAAGGAGTTATTTTACATTACTGTTAGTTGATCAACATTCGAATTCAATATTCATACTACTGTACTATTCACACAAATAAACATACATATCTTCACGCCAAGTCCCTTACCAGGTAGGCAGAGAGTACCGAATGCCTAATCTCACGGTCCTGATAGATCCTGTCTGGCTTTCTCCACATTCATTACCATTTTCATACAAACACGCCGCTTTCGGAAACTCTTAACACTACCCATAGTTACTCGAGCGCTTTGCTCGTCATCCATCCACATTCACATCGTAAATCTGCGTTGTCAATCTTTCATCTGTCATTATTTCCACATGGTCGAACTAGCGGAGCATACCCTTCCTCACTAGAACCCTAATACTTTCTTTCAATCCCACTCTTTCTCGGATCTTACTGTTACAAATGCGGTCAGTGAGCGTTACACAACATTATTCACACTGAGTAATAACATTAAAATAAAAAAAATAACAACCCTTTACTGAACCTTTCTGCAATCTGTTTAAGAACCATCTAGATGACGTCAGTTTTCTAACGAAGAAAATCATATCGAAATCAGCCCATCCCTTCCAAAGTTATAATGCCTAAGACCGAGACAGATAGACACGTGATTTTAGTTTCCAAACCCTCTTTTTCCGCCGGGGGTTGAAATCTATTCCGCTTTACCCTATAACTTTTTACGTAACCTTTAGGTATCGCGGTATTTTAAGATTCGCTGACAGAGAAGATAGCAAATATAGTCGTAACCTTTCTAGAGAAATCCAATCGGATTTATCTTTAATCTTTTCAGCTAACGTAACATGAAATCAGTGTAAAACGAGCGATAAAACCCGAAGCAATCAAATGTTATACCACAAGATCCTTGTCGCGCTACTTTAGTTCAATGTAAATGAGACGGAAAATCGACCGTGATGGAATGATATCCCTGTTGAGGGTCGTTTGTCACCGATATTGTTTTTGCATTTGAGACTTTTACTGGTACGATTTTCTTTTTTGCGTATACTAATAATTATTAACAATTTGTCCCGGCAAACTTCATTCCACCCGTTCAGTCTGCATGGGAAAAATTAAAAAGTTTATTTTCCTAGTTTCCTTGCAGTTTAACCCTTTTTATTATCTTTTAAACCTGCCTTGGACTTAAAACCCTTCCTCGGCTTGAACAAATAATTTAAAACCAAATCCAGCCAAACTGGTTCAGCCATTCTCGAGTTTTAGCGAGACTAACGAACAGAAATAGATTTTTATGTACAAAGAGAAATGAAAAGATATTTTCAGAATAAGGTATTATTTACAAGAAATCTTAGAAAAAAAATAAAAACTTATATGTTTTGGAACTTATATACCAGGAGGATATGAGCTCCAAAACCTATAAGTTTTTTACAATTATTTTCCCTGTGTTTTCTGGGTTCTCTGTGCAGGATAGACTCTCTGTCAAGCAACTCGTATCACATGATCAATTATTAAAATATAGTAAATACCGATAAGAACACAAGTAGTAAAATGCTGCGCAGATCCACCGCCTCACCTATTCCTGCAACCATACTGACAATGTTCCGGTCCGGAGTGTAGGGTAACCGGTATAATTACACAATTGGTGTAAACATCCCGGCTATAGGACAGCGACACACCTGTAACTTCTATTCATATTTTTAAAGAAATAAACACTTGTACTGTTTTACTTATCACTTATAATTTAAAAGTTTGGGGTTTAAGTTTTAGCCCTGATGATGCTGTATAAGCGAAACCGGTAGGCTACTAATTACAAAGTAATAAATTATAAGTGATAAGTAAAACAGTACAAGTGTTTCTTTCTTTAAAAATATGAATATTTGGAAGTTTTACCAAGCGCCGACGGTGGAAAATATCAAATGTAACTTCTATGGTGTCTACATGCTAAGCTTGTCTCTTAGCATCAGGAGACCCATATGCTCGTTCGCTCATCTTCCACAAGATTTCGAAGACTCAAATTATATACGAACATTTTTTATTATTTTCTTATATGTTACTTCGTCGATTGGTCGTGATTTCTTTAGAATTCTCGAAAATTCAACTCAAAAACGAGGCAAGTTTTAAAATGAAAACATTATTTCATTATTTTGTTTTGCATGTACCTACTTGCTTACTAGGTCTACCGTATCACACTATAGCCACATGATAGCGACGCACCTACAACATTTATGGTGTCTATAAGCCGTGGTTGTTGGTTATCATCAAGAAAATCATGTGCTTGTTTGTTTACAAATAAAAATCATTTCAAAAAAAATGTAATCATTATTTTATCACACGAGCGAAGCCAAGAGCAACTTCTAGTATATATATTTTCAGATTCTATTATAGAGTAAACACATTATGGTCGTGAGATCCGACTATTAGTATATGGATGATACTCCACAAAATATTCAAGCTCGAAGCTTTTGTCGTATGATTGATGATACCCGGAACAATGAAGCTTTTAATGCTAACCATGAATTAGGCTGGTCCTGCAGGATAACAATAGATTAATTTTCCTCTCAGATATCAGAATTATCAGTAGTTTAATAATCAACATAATTTGAGATGAATAATGTTTTGGGAAAATTGCTTTTGTAAATTTGAGTATTATTTCATGATAAATAACGATAATAATTAAAGTTATGTAAGAAAATTATTGTGCTAATAATTACTTTCTATTACCTATCTATACATAAAATAAAATTGAAACAGTGATTTTAACACATTAAGGGTCACTTGCACGTTCCTGGGTTAAGTATTTATTAATTAAGTATTATAAATATTTATTTAACATTGAGTTAGCGTCCAACTAGGATTAAATCACCTTATTTTTGACGGTTTAACTCTATGTTAAATGTAATCTGGAAACATGCAAGAGCAATTTAAAAGCACTTTAAAAGTATACATGCAAGTGACGAAAAGGGCCAGCAAAATTTTTCATTTTTCGCATTTTTAGAATTTTTGTTTGTCTGTCTGTCTGACTGATTGTAACGAAAGAACATGGACCAAATCCATCCAGGCCAAGCAGAATAAAACTTATACAGTATTTTTTATGAACATACATACATACATATCTTCACGCCAAGTCCCTTACGGGGTAGACAGAGAGTATCGAGTGCCAGACCTCACGATCCTGACAAACCTGTCTTGCTCCCTTCACATTCATAACCCTTTTCATACAAACACGCCGGTTTCGGAGAATTTATGAAATTTATGAAAAATTTATGAAACGTCTCAATATCAGTCTCTAATAGACATTAACTCATTTAACTTTAATTTAAAAGGTACATCACGAATTCTTTCATGACGCTTGTCTAAAATATTTTTCTATTTTCATAATCTTTGATGCTATGAGTTTCACAAAAATCGTTTCATCTGTCTTAAATTAAAAAATATATATTTTTGAAAACTACTTATAAAAAGAGTTAAAGCTAGATTTGGCTACTAAAAATAATAAACTTAGAAATACTGAAATAATAATAAGAAGTCTTCAATTTATTGTAATATGTTATATCCTTCAAGGCTGTACAGAACTGTGTACTTTGCCTGAAGTCTGAACTGAATAGCAGAAAATAATCTATTTGACAACTAAATCTTTTGAGCTTTTGATACCTGCTCTTGGTATAAAAATATGTCTTTGCTTCAAATATTTATAAACATAAATTATATAGACTTATTTACAAGTAGGTTTTTATAGTCAAAAAGTCTATAGTCAAATTCTGTTTTTAATTATATATTAATTAGAGAAAGTTGCTTGTTTATCAGTGGAGAATACTTCCAACCATACCTATTTACATGTGTTGAACCGTTTTAGTGTATTAAATAATACATTTTTCCAAGGGAACAAAACTTCAAATCTTATATATTTTTTTGTTAATATATTTTGAAAAGAAATTATCCGTGATACAGATTTCAGAGAAAATATGGACTGATTGTAGCATTTTAAGCATTGCGTCTTGTGTGTATGTATAAAGAGAGCCACAAGGGCAATCTATAACCTCAGCCGAAGAGTTTACCTGAGAGAAAAATTCAAAGAAACCAAATATTCTGTAACATCCCAGTTTATCTTTGACAATTTGATATACGTTTACAGAAATTCAAGTTCATTTAAAAGAAATTGTGATATACACTGTGTAAAGCGGCGCCGGCATCCATAAATAGTTCTAACCAGTGGAATAAAGCCAGAGGCAAATTTTGAGGATTGCAAATAACAAAGCTTTTTTTTGATTTAATAGAGGTATCTTCACGCCCATATCCCCGAGGAGGTAGGCAGAGGCACAACCAGGGCACCCACGACTAGCCGAAAACACTATATCCCACAATGCGATAGGTGGCAAGTCTATCGCCAACCGGGCACATATCCTATCCCTAGCAACTTTTTTTTTTATTAGGAAATTGGAAAAACCCAATTTAATTTTTGCTGCCCGACCCGGTATTCGAACCCGGGATCTCATGCAGTCAAGTCCAACTACTGAACCGCTAGGCCACAGAGGCAATACGGTAATAGAGGTGCTATCAATAACCTTGATAGTTAATATAATTCAGGAGTCTCATATAACTGGGCTAGAAAAAATAGCGCGACCTGTTTTTATGTAATAAAACAGCGAACAAGCATGACAATGACATAATGGTAGCAGAAATATATATTGGTAATAGCAATGATACTCGTACTCGTATCTATCTAAGTGAGACATCACAAAACTTTATGACCTAAATACGATATTGGCAATAAACAGCGCGAATTAAAGCAAGCTCAGTTATTTTAAGGTTGGGTTTTTGAAAACCCCACCACCCGCTAAAACAATCTAGTTATTTAATTTATCTGCGCGTTTTTCTAGTAGTGTAGTCGGTCTGACTAATAACTAATATTAATAACCTATCTGCAGATAGAGATAGGCCTCTAAGAGTTTAGCGACCTGGTAACTGTTTAAAAGTAGCCCTATCTTTTACCTTAGATAAGTTATTAACATTGGGCGTGAGACTACCACACAGTCTTGTAGAAACTCTCTTTGTTAACTGATGCCTTTAACTTATCCTGCTAACAGAGCATCAGTGCTTGTCATGTTCGTGCTATGATTTGGTGGTTATAGCAGCTAAATA
>NJDC01000122.1:168072-184013 GCA_002245475.1 Calephelis virginiensis
TATTTACATGTGTTGAACCGTTTTAGTGTATTAAATAATACATTTTTCCAAGGGAACAAAACTTCAAATCTTATATATTTTTTGTTAATATATTTTGAAAAGAAATTATCCGTGATACAGATTTCAGAGAAAATATGGACTGATTGTAGCATTTTAAGCATTGCGTCTTGTGTGTGTGTATAAAGAGAGCCATAAGGGCAATTTATAACCTCAGCCGAAGAGTTTCATGAGAGAAAAATTCCAAGAAACTAAAATTATGTAACATTCCAGTTTATCTTTGACAATTTGATATACCTTTACAGAAATTCAAGTTCATTTAAAAGAAATTGTGATATACACTGTGTAAGGCGGCGCCGGCATCCATGTATAGTTCTAACCAGTAGAAAAAAGCCAGAGGCAAATTTTGAGGATTGCAAATAACAAAGCTTTTCTTTGATTTAATAGAGGTATCTTCACGCCCATATCCCCGAGGGCGTAGGCAGAGGCACAACCAGGGCACCCACGACTAGCCGAAAACACTAAGTCCCACAATGTGATAGGTGGCAAGTCTATCGCCAATCGGGCACATATCCTATCCCTAGCAACATTTTTTTTATTAGGAAATTGGAAAAACCCAATTTAATTTTTGTTTCCCGACCCGGGATTCGAACCCGGGATCTCATGCAGTCAAGTCCAACTACTGAACCGCAAGGCCACAGAGGCAATACGATAATAGAGGTGCTATCAATAACCTTGATAGTTAATATAATTCAGGAGTCTCATATAACTGGGCTAGAAAAAAATAGCGCGACCTGTTTTTATGTAATAAAACAGCGAACAAGCATGACAATGACATAATGGTAGCAGAAATAGATATTGGTAATAGCAATGATACTCGTACTCGTATCTATCTAGGTGAGACATCACAAAACTTTATGACCTAAATACGATATTGGCAATAAACAGCGCGAATTAAAGCAAGCTCAGTTATTTTAAGGTTGGGTTTGTGAAAACCCCACCACCCGCTAAAACAATCTAGTTATTTAATTTATCTGCGCGTTTTTCTAGTAGTATAGTCGGTCTGACTAATAACTAATATTAATAACCTATCTGCAGATAGAGATAGGCCTCTAAGAGTTTAGCTGCCTGGTAACTGTTTAAAAGTAGCCCTATCTCTTACCTTAGATAAGTTATTAACATTGGGCGTGAGACTACCACATAGTCTTGTAGAAACTCTCTTTGTTAACTGATGCCTTTAACTTATCCTGCTAACAGAGCATCAGTGCTTGTCATGTTCGTGCTATGATTTGGTGGTTATAGCAGCTAAATAACTCAAGCTATAATCAACTCAGATATAATGGATGGATGGATCAAAACATTAATTGAGCTATCATGAAACCCTATATTGCTTGCACTTGCTTATATTGACCAACTCGTTGGTCGAGTGGGTAGCGTACACGCATAACTACACCGATCAACCGCGAATCTCGGGGTTCGATCCCCGACGGGGCAGGCGTTTATGTGATGAACATTTAAAAGTCTGCATTTCCGGGTCTAGGTGTTTATTAAATTTATTCTGGTATCTATTTAAGTATTTCTATGTACCTACCGGTATCGTTGACTAACACCCATAACACAAGCATATAATTTGCTTACTTTGGGGTTAAATTCAATTTGTGTAACATGTCGAGAGATATTTATTTATTTATATTATCCCCGGAAAAATAACGAAAATAATATTAAAAAAGACTTCAATAGTTACCGGAATAAATATAATATACACCCACACTTAAAAATACTGACATCCGGCTCTTTATCATATAATTGCCCCCGTTGGGAATCGATCCCTCGCCATGCGGTTAGTCGGTAGTTAAGCATATGCGCTAGCCCCGTGACCAAGGGGGTGGTCAAATCTCATACTTTTTTAGTTATTCAATCTTATACTATTAAAATACCTTTGGGGGTACGATAAGAAATGTTTCCACTTTGTGATCAGCCAGGTAGCCTTCCCTAGAAGCTCCATCCCCTGGTTCCACGTCGAATTTGCCACTCAACTGCATTAGTGTGGCTTTGGTGATGTGGACACGCCTGAAAAAAAAATGCTTTTGAAAATCTGTTCTGACAAAGAGAAATTTTAGTAATCTATCTACAGATAGAGATAAGCATAATAGAATTTTATTGTTAAGATATCGTTGTAAATAGGTTGCCTATCTCTTATATGAGATAGGTAATTGAATTGACCGTTAGTTGATATGTAAGATAGGAATTAAAAATAGTATGTTTTGAATCTCAGCTCAAATGGCAGATAGTCATCAGTTGGAGATAAAAGTTATGGCTTCAAATCCTGTTGCGATAATTATTTTTTTTAAATAAATTGTAATATAATATAATATAATATACAAACGAATCTTAGATTCCTACACCATTTCGGTCTGGCTAGTACCATCAACTTGTTAATTCCTATTACCATAACGTAGTGCTTTTTATTGCCAATTTAGTTTAAAGGATACCGTAGCAGGGAGGGACAGTCTTCAAGCAGGGGGGATAGAAATTCAAGTTTCAACTACGCGACCTAGCTAGACCCTTGCTCAGTGGGGATCATGATTCCAATAACTCCACTTTGGATCCTTCCGCTCTTTTACAAAAATGAAGAGCGTTAACACTCTTCGCTGCATAGTATAAACCAAAAATCGCGTTCTCTGTCCCTTTGTATGCTTTAATCTTTCAAACTAAGCAACGGATTTTTATGCGGTTTTTTTAAATAGATAAAAAAATTAAAGAGGACGGTTTATATGTAAATTTTATATCCGTGTGAAGCCGGGACGGGCCGCTAGTCAAATGTAATGTGGCGAATCCTGTGACCTAGCTAGACCCCTGTCTAGTAGGAAGGGGGTCATGATCCCAATGGACTCCGTGGATTCACTATCGTACTAAAGCTAGTAAGAAAAGTAAGTAACTTGACTCCTCTTACACCACAGAAAGTTAACAGCAAGTGAATAAAATTCTGGACCATATTGGGCTTAAGGACAGCTTTAACACATACAGTATTATCAGCAAGAAATCCTTATAGTAGTATTATTAAAATTATGCGCTTCGGCTATATTCGTCAAGCTTCGGAAATCCGAGTGTACCTATTTTAAAGATATCTATTATATATATAGGGTTGTTAATATATAATTAATTATTTCGCTTAAATTTATATTAGGTCAGCCGATTTAAAAATAAAAGTATAAAGTGTAAAAAAAAGTAAAAAATGTTAAGCCGAAGCGCGTAATTTAAATAGTAGTACTGTACTTTGTTGTATTTTTAATATGTAAAGTAATAAAAAATAATTTCACTGCAAAAAACGTGTCAAGCTCATAACTCAAGATTGTCTTCTCGTAAACAATGCCCCCCAGACGGTAGTTACAGATATTCAAACTTATGCAGGCTCTGTAAAAAAATAGCCTACCCCAAGATAAATTTTGGGATCCCTTTTTTCAGTTAGTTAAACCGCCATGTTGGTCGAGGGGTTAGCGTCTGCACCTTACTCCACCGACTAACCACGAGACTCGGATTCGATTCTCGATGGGTGGTTGGATGTTTTAAAAATCTGCATGTATGAGTTTTAGTCGAATCTCCGAAAGTCTGAATCGAAAGGCAGATGGTCTTTTCTGGAAAGGAGCCCGGACCAACACGGGGAAGATAAGGTATGTTTTTGTTGCGATGACTCCATCAATTATGTTTCGATTTTGTTGATGTTTTTTTTAAACTTTCCCACGTAAACATAAAATATACCTGTCTATATATTTTGTGACGTAAGTCTCATGTCCATAGCTTCAGTACTTTTGACTTTGTACCTAGTCATGCATATTCAATTGTTAATTGAGACGACATAATGTTGAAAAATTAGGAGATTGTTGGTAATGTCATATGCTACAAAGTGCGCTGGGTCCAAAGTGCAATGGATGGCTAGTTATATTATATTTTAACGGTTTCCTTTGAAAAACAGTAACACAAGGACAACATCTAGATCACGTCTTTGAAATTTAGATTTATTTTCGTGGTAAAATGTAAATAATTCATTGAATATCTCCTCGTCCTCTTTGACGAAAACCGCTATCACAAAACCTCCCTCTGACAAAAAATAAATTGCTTCTAAATAACAATTTCAGCGATATTTTCAGGCGATATCTTGCGCAGATATTCCAGTATTTGACAGCTTGACTTGAAAAGTTTTATTTCCACAAATGAAAAATTAACAGCAACAAAAATACATAAAAGGTTTTTTTAATCTTGAATTACTTAGACTATTTCTTTATGCGAAAAATATTCTAAATATATCTAGGTTCTTTGATAGGCCCGTCGACATATTATCTGCCAAGATGCTAACGACACGCTGCCAACCAGAGTCTAAAAAATTAAACCTCCTAAAGTTAACGGATTCTTTAGTGTCCGAACCAGAATAAGACAAAAACGAGCAATGACGTAGAAATAATTTAATCGTTGGTAAGGATTGCCATATGTCTTGTTAGAACCTGTCCCTAGTCTTAGCATTAGGTAATTTTGATTGATTGAAATAAAGAAAAGTCGTTAAAATTGAGATTTATTTAATAAAAAGTAGTGATTACTCAACAGTGCATTATTTTATGATTGTGTCTGTGAACGTATTAGTTTTTTAAAAACAATAATCACTAAACGTTCATCTAATTTGTGATGCTTAGATTTTTATGAACCTAGCTTTAAGTGGAAATACGCTATATAAAAGGCAATTTATTACCATCCTAAAATCGCCAATAAAATGCTTGCTTACCGGTTACATAATTAAAAAAAAAATGCTATTTTGTCAACGTTCGTCACAACGGCGTTACCGCGAATGATGGACCACGTAAGTATCAAGTGCATACCAGACTCAAGACGCGTTGGTATAAATACGTTTTGCCCGTTTGTGTGATGATAGAATACTATATACTAGTGGTCGCCTATAGGTCGAAATTCGACTATTATAAATTTTATTATCTTGTAGGTAAGAACGCCATCTTTATTTCTCTAGACCAACTACTGTGTTTCCAAACTTTTTAGAGCGCCATCTGTGATCTTTTATCGTTATCATCAATATATTTGTTTGTGTGTGTCAAATGCATGGTAGTGTGGGTAATGTTTTATTTATTGATTTAATGTATTTTATAAGCATTATTATTAAAAAATATTAGCGTTCTGCACTTCTTATACACATAAACTATAAGTGTGCCAAATTGCTCCTGCGTCTGCGCAATTTTCGAAAAAAGGGGCAAAGTTTTGGCATCACATATTAATATATAAGTAGATTACATAACCATGGAAATGGCCTCATCAAGCTTAATAACTAATTATTACAAGTGTAAAGTTATTTTACCAACCTTCCGATATTTCAAAATTAATATAAAGAAAGTCAGACTTACTATTAGATGCTAACAACATAACCTTTTTCCATGATCAATGTTCTAGGCATTCAAGTAAGATATATATATATCATTTCAGGAAATGTACAAAAAACAATACAAGTATTAGGAATTTAAAATTAGTTATGTTACTCACCCAGCTATCCCCCCTGACTCCATATGGTTTGCCAGGGTGACGTCATCGCTCCACACATCAAACTGCCACTTTCTTAAGCCCAGGACACCACACAGCACATTCCCCGTGTGGATACCTATACGCATATCCACATTGAACCCGGTCGCCTCCCGAACAAACCTACAAGACAGTTAAATGTATATAACTTTTCAGCCTTATCCATTACAAAACCGGCATATATTTAGCACTTTTTCCGTGATTGGGATATATTTTAAACATTTTGAAAAAAAGATAACAATCGTATCGAAAGATATTTAACAGTGAATGATCGCCTCGTTAATTAAGGGGGGCTAGCGTACAGGCCTAAGCCTATGAACCCATGGAGCGGTATAATGTAGATTTATATATAAAACGTAAGAGCACATTTCACGACGCGTTTAACACCCGCAGCGTCCGCGGTTGTTTGCGGTCGCGTGCCGGTATTCATACAAGTATGCGGGCGCTGATTACAACCGCGACGTTCTTATGACCGCATAAATTACAGGGCTCGTGAGTTTTGAAATAAAAACGAAGCTTCCGCGACCGCTGCGGGAGCGGGTAAAACCGCCCCGTGAGTTCTTAGCTTAACTCTACCGACCAACCGCGAGACTCGGGTTCGGTTCCCGACGGGGACAGTCATTTTTGTGATGTACATAGATATCTGTATGAGTGTTCGTTAAGTTTATACAGGTATCTATTTAAGTATTGCTATGTATTAGTCTCGTTGGCTAACACCCATGACACAAGAATATAATTTGCTTACTTTGGGGATAGATCTAATTGTGATACTGTACAGCGATATTAATGTCCCCATTTTCTTTCTTTTTACATTACGTTTGAATCGATGGACCAATTTTGCTTATTCTTTTGTTGTTGTGTCAGGAATAGCAAAAATTTAATGTCCATAGCTAAGACAAGACAATGTCTTTTAGTTCAGCTAATGTAGTAGCAGATTATAAAACCAAAAACTAAATAAAACAAAGATTTTTTTGTGTTTAAAGGACAAGGTTCGAAAATAATGATATATCGTACAGGCATACCCGGAGGCTTGAGGTTGTTATTCGCAAACTAAAGTTCAATGGTACACTAGCAGTTCATGCGAGCCTTACGTGCATACACCGCAAATGGAGGTCACAATATTAAATAGCCTACCCGTATCACTTTTCTAATTCATTGTAATATCACTGTTAAAGGATATTTTCCAGCCTGACTGAAAGGCCAAGATATTAGCGACTTAAAAATATCGAGTTAACCCTGACTGACTGACCTATCCATTGCCGAAACTACAAAACGGATTTCGCTGAAGTTTGAAATATAGATAGACATAATGGCATAGGTTAATAGGAAATTCCTGATATTACACAAAGGAGTATTTATACAAACGTATTTAAACAAAAACAACGGGTCGCACTCCGGGAGTGCCGGCAAAAGTGAGAACTTAAATATTAACATTGTGCATCTTTGATATTTTGGAATGATTAGGGAATAATTTTGCACTAATTGCTTTCATTATCAGTATGAAAGTACCATCATTTATGTGGTAGAATACAATATTAATTTATGGCGCTATCGCACACAAACATGACAGCACGAATATTCGCGCAAGCGGCCTTCACCGTCTTACGAATTTTCGATTATGTCATCTGTCCTGACGCGAGTTTAGAAGTTTTTACCCATTTCAAAAAAAAATGCGCAACGCCGCTAAAGCAGTTCACTTCAAAATCGGGGACAAAGTAATTTTAAATATAAAATGCACAACAAAGTTGGCTGCACACTTAACTAATTTTGAGTTAATGATTGTTTTGATCGATTCATATTGCAGTCAGACTAGTTTGTATATGATTCTTCTACGTTAAACTTATTCCTCAGAAAAAAAAATAGTTTACACGAGTCATCTGGACTAGCTAACATGATTAAAATGTTCCATCTCTTTTCTTTTTGTTTTATTGGAAAAAGATAGCACACCTAAATTAAGTTTAGTTAGTGCTCAACATACCTAATTAATACTAATATTTATTTATGCACTTTTATATGCCATTAAACAGCGACTAAGTACACGACCCTTCTGATAGTTAAGAGACAATTGTGACCTATAGATGCCATAGGCATCATAGTTGCGTCGCTGTCCTGTGGCCGGTTTATTAGGGCTTTTGTGCAAATCTACCAGAACGGACCATGACATTGTCATTATGACGACAGTAATAGGTAAGGTAGTATATCCCTACTCAGGAAGATTGAAGCACAGTTCTCTCCCCCATTGGAGTTTTTTGGTAATGTCATGTTTAACCTATAAACGCATCTTACGAGCTGATGAGCTGACGGACTGATAGTCTAATCTATAGAGAAGATCAGAAATAAAACAAGGAAATGATCCGATGATTTACATCCGTCTTCACAAATAAATAAATAAACATCCCTGGACAAGTACACAAATTGAATCTAACCCCAAAGTAAGCAAATCTTTATGCTTGTACTAGCTGCTACCTGCGGCTTCGCCCGCGTTTTCACAGAAACCCGGTGTGCGATCGGGATTAAAAATAGCCTATATGTTAATCCAGGTCACAATCTATCTGTCTTCCAAATTTCAGACAAATCCGTTCAGCCATTCGAGCGTGAAAGAGTAACAAACATCCATACATCCATACTTACAAACTTTCGCATTTATAATATTTATGCTTGTATTGTGGGTGTTAGTCGACGATTTTAATACATAGAAATATTTAAATAGATACCAGATTAATTTAATAAGCACCCAGACTCGGAAAATGTAGGCATCTAAATGCTCATCACACAAATGCCTACCCCCGTCGGGAATCGAACCCGAGCCTCGCGGTTGATCGTCGTAGTTACGCATGTACGCTAGCCACTCGACTAACGACTCAACAGACTATATAGTACTCAGTTAATACTTGCCACTAGCGTTTGGGTTTTAAATCGATAAAAATTTTAACGATAGATTCCTAACATCAAAGGCTAAAGTAGGCAACGCATCTTTGATGTATTTAGGGGACGTTTATTATTTACCAGGGAATCAATTTTTAACCTTCCTTCAATAGCTTTATTTATACTAGATCTATGCTCTTTCAATTTCGTAAAATAATAAAAAAGTAACGAAACCTGCAATATCTGAAATAATTAAATATGAAAATAAATCATTCAACTATGTAGACGTCAGGTAAAAATAATTGTCACTATTACATTACAAAAACAAGGAAAAATAACTCATTTTTAATTAAAGCCACTATTGTTAAAATACAGCAAACCCATACAAATGCTTACCGAATAGCTTCAATCATTTGAAGTCCCATATTGACGCAGTTGTAAGCATGGTTAGGTCTGGATACAGGGAGTCCCGACACGCAGTAGTAGCAGTCGCCGAGGATCTTTATTCTCATACACTGGTTCTCCTGACAACAATACGTACAATATGCATCAATATTAAATTGCCCCTGTGGTCTAGTGGTCTGGTGTAGCACTTGTCTTTATGAAGTTCCGGGTTCGATCCCCTAGTAGGGCAGCAAATAGAGAATGTGTGTTTATTTAATTTCTCAAATAAAAACTATGTTGACCGAGTTTGGCGAGTTGAAGATTGGCGATAGGCTTGCGCCTATAACATTGCTAGACTTAGGATCTTCGGCTAGCCATGGTCCGTGGGTACCCAGAGGGTTTTATTCAGTATACTTTTAGTGATTATCACTGGCTAAGGTGTCCATCAAATAGCTGTCAAATAACATATTTTATATTTGCTATCGCCTGTGACCAACAGAAGTACAATGCAAGTCGTGACTCTGCCTACCTCTTCACCTTAGCGTGAAGATATTTTTTCTTTTATTTATGTCAATTTTAGCTAAATTTCTTGTCATTAATTATGACATGAGAATGACAAAACTTCACTGTTAGCAAGATTTGATGCGTAAACTAGCTTGATGCTCGATTTAATCGAGCTACCATACATCAGAAGAGCTACCATACATCAGAATAATACAAGCAATCGATTTAAGGTTTGCTTCTATGAAAATTGGGGAGTTTTACTCACACATGGCCATTTCATTCTCTTGAAAGCCCCTTTGCACAATGCAAAGGGTCAGGTTGTCAGGTAAAAACAATTAATTTCCCTGACCAATACACTTAAACTTTATGGAACCTTTTGTCTTAATTAAGATCTCAATCGTAGGAACGAAATCAATTGAATCTATTGTTCTCGACCAACACAATGAGGAACACCATTTAGCTACGGACAAAATTGGCGCGGAGAAATACCTGCGGATTTAGTTTTCATCAGCAAAAGTAATTTTCTCCTAACCAATTCTTATATTATTATCGAAGTGGGATATCATTTGGTCCACGAAAGGTGATACATTTTATAATACTTCGATGTGTTGAGGGAAAATACTAGGAGAATTAGTTTTTATCAGTAAGAGCAATTTTTTGCCAAAGCCTGTAGTTTAAGGGCAGAATCCTTGTTTATTCTCGTGTACAATAAAAATGCGCTTGTAAATATTAACGTTTTATATTTGTTTGAATTTATTAAATGCACCACACATGTGTCTTCAATAATACAATACTTACAAGTTGGCAGCGCCCCATCTTTGCTGTCTCTAGGCGGCGTGAATTTCTTACCATCAGGAAATCTATTTGCTTGTTTGCCTTCCAATATCATAAAAAAATACCAGCAACAGAAGAGAGTGTTATGTTGCCAGGTAGCATAAGTGATTTTAATATATGTTTAAATAATCAAACACTCTTATATAAATATTTGTGGGTTTCTCCAAAAACCTTTAGATCTTACAACGTCTTTATTTGAACTATCAGCCTTACTGTTTAGATTGATCTAAATACTTGTAATTTTAATGATAGTGACTTCATAAATCAATAGCTCGCCGTGAAAATGTTACTTTGTTAAGATATAATTTACAATGCCTACGTATTATAAAAGGAAATTCCACAGACAAAAGCACATGAAAACGTCAAACTTTCGACACCTCTCAGTTTTAACGTATTTTAAAAGAATTGTAAAGAATACTTCCTAAACTCAGTTTCATTTATGAGGTACTCGTCATTAGAAAATATAAATCGACATAGTTAAGACGAATAGAATGGGTCCAAACTCGATGGTTTTACCAGTCGACATTCCGAAGTTACGTCTTCTATCTCCGAGCTCCGTCATCAATGAGCTGATCACCTTATACTCCTGGACAGATCTCCAGAAGCTGTATCTAAGAGTTATCTCGATCAAGTCGGCTTTCAAACAAAAAATCCTCATAAGCATCGATCCACCCGTTCAAAAGTTACACAGTTTCACAGACCGAAACATACACACCCACACACACAGAGAAAGAGTCACGTCAAATTTATAACACCCCTCGTTTTTCGGTTGGGGGGTTAAGAATATTACAACCTCATGTCTTAATTATTGGGATTACAATGAATATGGGAATGAAATCAATTGAGTCCATTGTTCCCAAAGACACAATGGGGGATTGTCTCCCTACGAAAACAATTAGTAATGAGAAACACAAGAATCTGCTGCTTAAGTATTCATTAGCAAAGGCAATTTTCATTAAACTATTTCTACCAACTATTCTTAAAAACAAAATTGAGATAATGGAACCAAATGTCTATTAGTGACCTTAACATCTGTGTCTTCACGCCCGTAATCTCGAAGAGAGAAGCAGAGGTACAGCTAGGGCGCCTACGACTAGCCGAAGACACTGAGTCGCAAAATGAGTTAGGTAGCAAGTCTATCGCCCATCGGGTACATACCCAACCACGAGTAACTTTGAATTTATCAGAAAATTTAAAAAACACATTGTAATTTTGTTCCCCAGTCGTCACGAAGTCAAATCCAACTATAGATTTAAGATGTACTAGATAAACAATGTCAGTCAAAACACGAGACCAAAAAAATATACCTACGTGTGAGTACATTGTTTATGTGTGAGTTAAAAGGGTTGTCATTAGGCCACGTATGTTAACTATATCGATAAATTAATCTAGTTTAATCTTATACCTTTAAATGAGCAATTATCGTATATAAATATATAATTGGAATTTCAGAATCGGCTCCAACGATTTTCATGAAATTTAGTATGTAGGGGGTTTCGGGGACGATAAATCGATGTAGCTAGAAATCATTTTTAGAAAATGTCATTTTATTCGTGTTTAAACTGAGCAATATGACTCTTCCTGACATCTATTGGCAAATAATATTACTATTTTTTGTGAGCAATAAAGTTGTTCCAGCAGTTGGCTTTGTTAAATAACACGAAGTCAATGAGTGTTTGCTAAAAAAATACCGAGCAAAGCTTGGGTGTCCAGGTACTGTTTATTTAAGAGAACTAGCTAGTCAAATATTGGCTTTCTGGCTCGCTGTTCCTCTGCTTACAGAGGTCAGACGATAGCCTTTGAAATTTTATATTATATAAATATTTTAAAACAGAAAAAAGCAAATTTCAAACTACAGTGGATACCTTCACACATTGGAATAAGTGGTAATGAAGAGGTAGATAAAAATTCAAAATTAGCAACAACAGAGGGCAGATTGATTAATTTTGCGCCAGATTTTAATGAATATTTCACAAAATTTAAAAAAATATGTTTTAATAACAGGAAACTTTATTTTAATAACAGATGTAAAGAAAAAGGTATTTGGTACAAAAGTATACAAGGGGAACTTCCTTCCTCCCCTTGGTTTAATACTGGTGTCCATAGAAATTATGTTAAGTTAGCAATAAGACTACGTTCTGGACATTATCCATCTGCAAATTTTGCATACCTAATGAAAAAAAAAGATTCACCTAATTGTGAAATTTGTAATAAGATAGAAGATGTGCAACGTTTGCTGATGGAATGTGGTCGGAACAAAAATGAAAGAACATTACTGGTGCAAGAATTTCAGTTAAACGAAAACAGTGTAGGTTTAGTGCAGGAAATTTTGTCAAGTCCAAACACAGAATTGGCAAAAAAATTTTGTCAACTAGCTAACGATATTGGTTAGCTAGTTGACAAAATTTAGGTATAGTATAATTATTATTAAGTATTTAATTTTTATATATTTAAATATTTTTTTTGTAATATGAGGGACAAAAGTGTGATCGGGTACGATGGGGTTGACATGTCTTTGAACAAAACCCCTCTAAAACATAAGACTAAAAAAAAAAAAATATTGGCTTTACTTATCACTACCACAGTGACTACTAGGTGATGGCCTTTTACGTCACGCCCGTGTTTTTGTGCCATTATCTTAGCTTTTTTCTAAAGCTATTGCAATGCTTTTCATTGTCATGCTCCAGTTAAAGCGTAAGATAATTAGTAGTAAAATAATGTGAAATATCATCGCGCCATAAAGATAGCAAAGTATATTTTTTGTGGCTTGAGACAACCAACCAGCATACGACTCTTCATAAAATAATTAGGGACAACCGTGGACTATTGATGCCAAACATATTATAGGTGCATCGCTGTCCTGTGATCAGACTGTTAGGTGTATTGTGCAAGTATAGCTTTCCAACCCTTCACACCCGAACATCACACGGAAACAACAGCTGAAAGAGATAAGGAGGCAATATACAATGGCACACATGCAAAAACTATAATGTAGTTTTACATTTCGACAACTTGATAAACTTTTTTGACTCGGTTAAAAATAATGAATATCACAAATACATCTATCAATAAGAATAAAACCATTAGAAATTCTTCAATAAAAAGAACATTTGCTGAAAATTAACTTAGCCGCAAATTGAAGCTAAGAAATATTCACATGAGAAGCTGTCACTTGCAAATGTAATTTCCGTTGAACGTTTCAGAGACCTTACCATGAATCTTTAAACGATCGGTATTTTAGAATCTACACTTGCTATTGTTGCACTTGGTGGAATTCCATTGTATACACACTTTTTCGTAATAGACATTTGTACTCATCTATACACTTTAACCAACACTTTACGCTACTCTTCATCCAATCGGTTTCACTTTTTACAGCATCATCAGGGCTTTGAAACTCTTCATAAAAAGACTGAAGATAGAAAAACAAACTTATTATGCTCCTAACAGAAACCAGATGCTCCTCGGAAGCTATTTTAATTTAAAAATGTTAAAAATTTTTTTTCGAAATTTCACTCCTGATTCGTTAAAATCCTCCCGGATTGGTTCTTTCTACAGTTGGCAAACCCTAAGACCGTGACATGACTTACCATGACGACTTATGACTGTTTAAAAATTATAAGCCCAATTTTTACCAACTCCAAAAAGGAGGTTTTCAATCCAACTGTATGTTAGTTATTTTTTGATATATTCGTTACGTGATTACTCATCCAGCTACGACCCGATACTGACGATTTTTTCAACGATTTTGACGATTTGAATTTTTTTTATGTCAACATAGACAAAAAATTATGCATTTATACACTATAACCCAAAAATCATAATCATATCATCTCGGAATCATTTGTTTTCTTTCGAAAAAATAATTAACAAATCGCGACGTGTTATCTTATAAAACACAAAGAGTCGGTTTTTGCAGTTTTATTGAGCTTGATTACATTAAATCTTGATATTAAACATTGATACCTTTATGTAGATTTATTAAACTTGGCTAAAAGCAGATTCTTTTTTTATTTATTTACATAAAAATCAAATTAAAAAAAATACAACAAGCTTTGCAAAAACCTTACATCGGTTTTGTTTGCAAGCTTTTTTAAATACTACTACAAATACAAATAATAAACAGAAGGTAAAAAACAAATTAACGAAGTCGATAGCATATTGTAGCACTTTACACTCATGGTAAGGGCCTTTATACTCGTACAAGACATTATTTTATTATAGAATTGTCATTGTTCATTGTGCAGGGTATTTATTAGTATTTTTAATAACAAATTATTTAAAATTTAATTCACGTAGAGTGATATTTCTAAATAATATAAATTCGGTTTTATCCCGGTCATGAGTCTTCGAAACCGGCGTATTTGTATAAAAAGTGTAATGATGGAAACCAGGCAGATTTACAAGGATAGTGACATTTAGCACATATATCCCCGTGTTGGTCCGGGCTCCTTTGCAGAATAGACCATCTGCCTTTCTTGCCAGGCAGCTCGTAAAAGGCGAGCATAGGCTTATCATCACTAACACCGTGAAATCTGACTAGGTGGTAGAGTTTCGCAGCGACTCGCCCGGATTGGTACCATCGTCTTACCTATTCCTGCCGCCATAACGTTATGGCGTGTTCCGGTTCGGAGGGTAAGGTAGCCGGTAAACTACCTGCTCGAGGCCTAACATCCTGACCTCAGGTTGGCAACGCACCCTTGCCATCTTTGATGTCTTTAGGGGGCGTGAATTTCTTACGATCAGGAAATCCGTCTGCTTGTTTGCCTTCCTATAACATAAAAAAATATACTATCGGCCCACCACACAACGGACTGGACCTAAACATATGTATGATGTGAACAATATAAATAAAATACTATTTTATCCTATTTTAAAAAGGAGGTTCTTAATATGACAATAATTTGATCATGACCGTCTATTGGCTTATGAGCTACATTTAATAATGCATACTCTGTTTAAAATTAACAATGATATGACGATATACAGATAAACGAAAAATTTATACATCATTAAGTATAATTTAAAAACACGCGTGGGATAAAATTTGAAAATAGATTTTTTTGTGATAAGATATCGACGGCTTTCCTGATGGTAAGAGATAACCCTGGCTTATAGACACCACTGAGGTTGTAGTTACTGTCCTATGGCCTGGGTTTTAGGCCATTGTGCAAGTCTTTCGGCTACCCTACATGTACTATATACCTGGCGGCATGAATATTTAAGGAAGTGGATCCTTACCTCGATGAGTTGCAGCATTGCACTTTACCATCAGTTCTCTTGTTAGTAATTACCCATCTTACCTTTGCTTGCCGATTCCGAGCTACCTGGCTTGAAGGCAGGCCTATTCTACACAGGGGACCCAGACTTACACGGAGACACGAATTAAATAAATAAATATCCCTGGACAAGTTACGCAAATTGAATCTAAGCCCAAAGTTAGCAAATTATATGCTTGTGCTATGGGTGTCAGTCAACGATATTAATACATAGAAATACTTAAATAGATACCAAAATAAATTTAATAAACACCCAGACCCGGAAATGCAGACATCTAAGTGTTCATCACACAAATGCCCGTCGTGAATCGAACCCGAGCCTCGCCGTTGGTCGATGTAGTTAGGCGTGTACGCTAGCCACTCGACCAAAGAGGCGGTTATTAAATCTTTTTTAGCAGATTTATTGAGCATTTATTTTTATGTTTCGATTTCTCTTACTTGCCTTTGAAATAAAATATAATAAAACAATATTCTAAAGACGTATCATATTTCATAAAAAATATA
>NJDC01000122.1:189278-237547 GCA_002245475.1 Calephelis virginiensis
GAGAACACCAAATCGCACTCGACGTACGTTTCGCCTCTACACCGAGGCATCCTCAGGAATTCGACCGTACCGTACAAACTCGTGTGTCGTCGTTTGTACGGTACGGTTATTTTACATCTTTTAAAATGCGTCGGAAGCCAAAACAAATAATTCGTTAGCTTGTTTATTCGCCATTTAATTAATGCAAAACCAAATATAGCACAAACATGGATGTAATATTACCATGATACGATGACTTGTTCTTCACATTGTCTCAACTCCAAATTTATTTTTAATTAATGCTATTTTCAATTAATGCAATACGAAACAGGCCGCATATTTTAACTAACGTCATTTTTTAAATTATTTTGGTTACTATCCTTATTTTTATTTTTATACAAATCTTTAAAACGTTGTCATATCTATATCCTACTAATATTATAAATGCAAAAGTTATAAGAATGAATAGGTGTTTGTTACTCTTTTACGCAAAAACTACTAAACGGATGTAGATGAAACTTTACAGGACTGTAGTTTCAGAATAACACTTAGGCTAGGTAAAAATGATTTGTTACACTGGTGAAGCTACGAGTGAAAGCTAGTACATAATAAAGTAGCTAATAAACATGCAAATATTGGTTATGCGTCCCTTCTTCAAACTAGGAATATATATTTTTTTCCATAACTAAAAAAAATAACACCTGACAAACCTTATCCTTAATATACTATATAAGAACCACCTCAATCTCGTTACCTTTCAAACAAAACATCTCATTGAAATATGTAAAATTTGTTAAGGGGTTATTAAGCTACAAATACAAACATATCCTCGTGTTAGTCCGGGCTCCTTTGAAGAATAGACCATACGCCTGTCTCGTAAAAGGCGAGCATAGGCTTACCGTCACCAACACCGTAACCTAACCTAATATCCTACTAGGTGGTAGAGTTTCACAGCGACTCGCCCGGATGGGTACCACCGCCCTATTCCTGCCACCATAACATCCAATGGTTGTCGTTGACGTGTTCCGGTTTGGAGAGTACGGTAGCCGGTAAACTTACTTTTACTCGAGGCCTAACATCTCGGCCTCAGATTGTCAACGCATCATTGCCACCTTTGGTGTCTCTACGCGTTTCTTACCATCAGGAAATCCGTTTGCTTGTTTGCCTTTTATTATCATAAAAAATATATTTTCTAACATGTCAAACATAATTTTAATCATTTTTCTGTCGGGGCTTTAAAAAAGCTATCACTATCGAGCATTAGTCTTAAGTTAGTTCAGGATCCCCAGTTTAGGATTTACTCTAAAATATTCACTGAGGTCACAGAACCAGTTTCAAAATGTAAAGCCTCATCTAGATTGTCCAATTTGCTGTGCTATTTTCCTAGCTCTCTAAATCTCGCTCCTGATCCCTTATTCTAAGCTCTGTAACATGACACACATGGAAATTAAGTCCGATTTAATGGATACTTCACACTGTCCGTTTGGGGAACATTTGATGATATTCATTCTGTTTGATACTGTTTAATGAACTTAATGGATTGCAGGAACTGAATACACATTCAGTGTATTCAGTTCCTGCAATCCATTCATTCATTCTGCATTCATTATTTTTTTGTGTATCTTTTTTTAATTTAGTTTTTGGCATAAACGTTAACACATGTAACTAATAAGTTTAATTTACATTTATATTAAGTTACCCGTTTTACAAACTCGGGATTAAATTATTAATGCTAGTGGTCGCCCGTTGGTCGAAATTCGACCATAATAAATTTTAATATCTTGTTGATAAGAACGCCATCTTCATTTTTCAAGACCAACTACTTTGTTTCCAAACTATTTAGTGCGCCATCTGTGATCTTTTATCGTTATCATCAATATATTTGTTTGTGTGTGTCAAATGCATGGTAGTGTGGGTAACTTAATAAGCTAATAACTTTATAAGCAATATTATTGAATAATGTCAGCGTTCTGCACATCTCCTACACATAAACTATAAGTATGCCAAATTTTATGCTCCTGTGTTCGCGCAATTTTTGTAAAAATGGGTCCAAAATTTTGGCATTACGTATTAATATATAGATTTTAGTCACTAATCTTCAAATAAAGTCATTTTTATTTATAGCACTTGTCCTGTGCTTGGGTTAAATTTCTATAAATTTTAAAGAAAGAAAAAATGTTGCCACAGACAGGATTTGCACTTCTTTGATCTTCTTAAGCCGTCGAATGCTTTAGCCAATTGAGCTACTGAGGATTCAAGACACGTAGTGAAATTTTTATTGCCTTTCTTCACCGTTAACACGGGTAGTTAATCCCCATTGATACACAGTTCTGAGTACCTACTAAATGAGTTTATCGTTACAGACGAAATTCACATTTCCAATGGCCATAACTTTCGTTTCTCTCGAGGTATTTTTATTTTTAGCATTTGCCCTGTGCTTGGGCAAATTTCTAACACTCATAAAACGAAAGAGTACAGCTTGAAGTCCTGCCCGAAGCGATTTTTTTTCCTAAAAAAATTAAGAAAGTCATGTCAGGGCCTTGAATAAAACGGTGGCCTTCTTACTCAAGTTCATTTTGTGAGATTCGGTGGGAACAAAAAATATACGATTCACTACCTAGTTTCTTCATGATTACCTACTTCACTTGTGCGCTTCAACTAAACAAAAATGTATAAAGCGCAAAAAACATTGACTACTCGTAATTTCAATATATACATGTTATTTTATATTTTCCCTCGATTGCGTCAAAACCAAATGTATCATCCTTTGAAATGAAAAAGATTACAATAGACTTAGTCAATGATAAAAAAATGATATCCACCGGAAACGTTTGGAATAATTACGTACCGAAAAATCAAAACGGAATTTCGAACGCAGCAAATCGACACAAATCTATAAATCTGCCACATGCATCAGTAATTTTCCATACGAAGTTTGTGTGAATTTTCTATGGGCGTAACTTCGTTTCGATTTTTCGCATCAAAATTCCGAAATCCAAAGGTATATGGAAGACCAAAAGCAGAATAACGATTTTGGTATTTCCAAAGCAATTGTGAATGGGTTGCTTCTGGCTTAGTATTTTTCCATCTTTGACTATAACATCAACCTCCATCAGTGGAAAAGGAAAAGGTGACATTTTATTCAAATTTCAATTTTCAATCAGGCTGTCAGTACCTTAGGGCACTTATTATTTCAATTACGTTTTCCAATAAGGCGGCTACTGAGTAAGTTATGTTATGGTATTACAATATTTTTTGCCAGTTTGCCAGGCATTTACTGAGTAACTTAGAATACTTTTAGGTACTAGGTGTAGGTTTTAGGTATTAGGTGTCGCCTCTATGGTCTAGCGATTCAATTGTTGGACTTGACTGCATGAGGTCCCGGGTTCGAATCCCGGGTCGGGCAACAAATTGGGTTTTTCCAATTTTCTAATAAATATTCTTGAACATTTGAAAACATAAAAATGTTGCTCGGGATTGGAAATGTGCCCGGTTGGCGATAGGCTTGCTATCATATTGTGGGAACTTAGTGTCTACGGGGATAGTACCCACTCAGGGATAGGGTCGTGCAGATGCTTAATTAAATATTATAAACAAATAAATATGTTTGGACATGTCACGCAAAATTGAGTCTAAGCGAATAAATTTAATAAACACCCAGTACATAATAAATGTTCATCATACAAATGCCTGCCCCCTTCGGGAACCGAACCCCAGCCTCGCGGTTGATCGATGTAGTTACGCTAGCCACTCGACTAACGATACCGCCAAATATAAATTAAATTAATTAAATATTCACTTTAACTTAATTGATATATTAAATTTGATATTTGTATATATCTACATCTCTAAGATATGAAAATTAATCTCTACTTCCCTTGGACACCTTAAAGAATGGTTGGAAATAACTATTTTTTTGGTTAAATTTTATTTGCTTAGCGGTCCCCAGACTCAGTGACGCTTATCTTTGAAATATTAATAGATTCTTTTGATAAAGTTCAAAGGCTGAAATAGAATATTATTTTTTCTGTTTACAATTTCTAGGGGCTATTAACTTTTTTAATTTTAATTTTAAACTGAAAACTTCTTTCACGGCGATGCTCACTTTTTTTGGAATGGGTTTAAACTTCTAAACTGCGCGAATGTTTGCGTTATCATGTTTGTGTAGGATAGCGCAATAAATGAATATTGCATTCTACCACATAAATAATAGTACTTTCATACCAATAATTAAAGCAATTCGTGCTAAATCCCTAACTAGTCTAAAATATCAAAAATGCACAACGTTAATATTCAAGTTTCCCTTCTGCCGGCACCCCCGGAGAGCAACCCGTCGTTTTTTATTTTACTAATATGTAGTAAGTAACAGATATATATATATCAAACTATTGTCTTTGTCGATTACATTAAGTATCGTTAGGACCTAGTAAATTTGTTTAGTCTAATTGTTCTAGGAAAAATTGAATTGACGATTATTGCTGTTCTGAAAGCATGTTGCAGAAATGGAGTATACTGGTAAAACTGAGCGGCTCTGATAATGGAACTCGAAGACAGGATACATGACCGTGGAATTGGACACACATACAGACACATCAAACTTAAAACACTCTTCACGTTCTGCTTAAAAAAGTCGCATCACAGTTGTTTAGGAGCTATGATGCCTTAGACATACACACGTACACACACAGACAAGTCGAACGTACAGCTCTTAAACTCGCACGCACGCGCTCCCACATACAGACAGAGAAAGAAACACGTATATTATGTTGAAAAATCATCTGAAGTTGAAAAAAATACTCCCATGTAAAAATATTTAAATATATTCTTTCAATTATTATTCATTCATTAATCAAATTCAATTAAAATAAAAATTAAATATACTCTTTCACAAAGTTAAATTAGTTAGACGATGGGCAAAAAAATTAGTTGGTTAATGACTTTGTTTTTGTTTTTGGTTCACCAATGTATTTATCGTATTTTTTTTACTATTATTCTCAAGATGTGACGTCGTCGGAATTTTCCAAGTTTTTAGTTATTTCATTTTACTCATATCATATAATCATTTGTTTTAAAATGTAGCAGGTTTTTATATTTCACATCGTACATCCTTTCCAGTCACGATAACGTCAGTATCTGTCACTATTGCATTGATATTGTCAACAGATCATTAAAGTCTTTAGTCATAATGCATCGTATATAATTATTTACGAGTAGAGAGTTCATTTGTAAAATCATCTATTATTCTGTCCTCCAAATCAGAATTCCATAATGGCAAGCACTCACAGTATGGCTTCAAAATAGGCAAGGTGGTGGAATACTCCAGGCTTTCAGGACTCTACTACCCTAGTCCAATCGACTAGACTAGACAACTACTAGTGTATAATACTTTAAGAGCCTTAATAACTATATTAAGTCTATAGCGAGCAATAGGATCATCACATCTCCGCCAAAAGTAAATATAGAAAGCAGCTGGTCTTTATAAAATCCTAAAATAAAAAAAAAAACAATATTTTCTAACGAAACCCACTTCATATAGCATTAGCTAAAACCCATAGTGATCTTCAAACCATAAAAACGTATTGAAATTGGTCTACCCGTTCAAACGTTATGATGCCACAGACAAACACACATAATACAAATATAGTCTAGTCGAATTTATTATTATTCAACACCTCCCTTTTTGGTAATTATATTGGTTTAACGTCTGTTTTGCAGTAATAAATATTACAGTCGAGGTTACAATTATATACATAATCAACGAAGCTGAATCAAAGCCTCTTTTGCATAATTAGTGAAGGGCTTCCGGGTGATTTATTTTTCGATTATCATAATAACTAAATATTTAAAACATTCATTTTTCTCTTACCGCAGTTTTGTTGCAACAAACAGACGTACTTCCTGGTTTTAAAAAACATGAATAGCAAGTCACTTTTACAGTTTAATTTACTATTACTTTTATTTTATGGTATCCGTTTGGATGATCTTTAGAGCCAATACACTTTGTTTTTTAAAATATACTGAAGGATATGTACAAATACAATGCAGATAATAAAGACATTTTTACATTTAAAATTGAGTAACAGTAAGAGCAAAATAAAGTTTGGAAACATACAAATTACTATTATCATAACAATGGAATTTCACCAAGTGCCGATAATAGAAACAATTCCTATAATCAACGAAATGTAATCCGTTAGTATAACCATTGGTAGTTTGCCTAAAAGTAACGAAACGTTGCTTATAATTTCACAAAATGTTCAGAGCTAATAATCGAAAAGGAATGAGTTTAGTTAGATTTTGTACTATTCGTACAAAAAACAACCATTCGTAAGCAAAACGACTCGTTTCTTTAATATAGGAAACGGTTCGAAAAGGTATCCTAAACGTTCACCTGAGTATAAGTACTGCACAAAATTTGGTTAAAATCGGTTCAGTAGTTTCCATCCCGGGCGGATCGATCATCCGCGAAAAGTGAACAGACAAACAGACAAAAAATTAAAAAAAAGAGTGTGTACGCACGTAAGAAGTTACACTTCTTTGGCGTAACAATCCAACCAAATAAAAAGGTTCGCAACTAACTTCAGGGTGTTGCTTTTTTCTGTCGGTAGCAACTAACTTCAGACTGTCATATTTAACTGTCGGTGTGCGCGCGCATCGTAAAAATTCACTCTCGTATTTTTCCCAATCGCGCCAAAAGAATTATAACTTCAATATCACTCGTTTTGGGTTCTATAATATTTGTATGATATACTATACATAGTAGGTACATAATTATATATATATACAATAAATGCGAGAGTTTGTATGTTTGTACGTTACTCCTTCTAACAAAAACTGTAGAACCGATTTTTATGAAATTGGCACAAACACATAGAGGGTAACTTGGATTAACACATAGATTTATACCTATATATATAAATTAACTCAGCGACATTAATGACAAGGTTACTATTTCACTCGTGTTAGTGTCTCTGATTATTTTTTAAATTCACGCGATAGTCTCGTGACCAGGACTTTGAGCTAGAGCACCTTGACATCGTCATTGCTAACGATCTCTTTCAGTTTGAATGGTAAAATAGCCGGTAAATTTCCATACGTTTTGGGCCTAGCGTCACAGCCCATGACCGTGTGGGATCATTACCATGGTGTCTATAGAGACGTTGGTCAATAATAATGTTTATAAAATGCATTAAATCAAAAAATAAAACGTTACACATTCTACCATACATTTGACACACACAAAACAAATGTATTAATGATTACGGTAAAAGATCACAGATGGCGCAAAAACTACGAGGGTGAATTCAAAAGTTCGTGGCCTAACCTACATGGAGCTATGACATCTTTTTAAAATCTACCGTCATTTGTTAGTAGTGTCGTATATACAGTGTGGGATCAAAATAGTAGGTCTTGATAAATGAAGATGGCGTATTGAACAAAAAGATTTTGCAATTTATGTAAATCGCCCATTGGTAGAAATTCAACCACTAGTCTAAATTCATGTACTTACATTTTTACTTATTTACTATTTACATTTTACCTATTTGTATTATTTCTACAATTATTTTAATTTATGCAAAGTGCAGGTTTAAAAACCAGGCTCATCTATGGGCGCCTCTATTTTTTTCGAAACCCACAAATGCAATAGGATCTAAGAACATTTTAGAACAATTCCCGGCTCCACCGGGGTCGCGGCGCATCTATATACAAAGAGGCGCAAGGGGTACGCTGGGCGATGTCAGCTGTTTCGTGGGTAGCATTTTTTGGTTGCATTTAGTTTAAATCTGTGATAACTCCTAAAGTACTCATTTCAGTAAAAAAAACTAATGTTCCACATTAAATGGCCAAGGTTACTTATAAACTTATGTGGATAAGGATAAATACTGAATAGGAGAAATCACTATTTATCCTTAGAAAAAAAGTGGTTTTAGGTCGCCTTTGTGGTGTAGCGGGTCCGGCAACATTAAGAAAATTTGGTTTTTCCAATTATCCAACAGAAAAAAGTTGCTCGGGATTGGATACGTGCCCGGTTATGGATGGTTTGGGATATGAGCGCGAAGATATTTTTTTTATTTGTAGGCCTTTTTGTGATATTTACGTACCTAGCAAATGGTTTAGCCAGAGCATGCAATGTAAATGATCGAAAATCGTTTTTTTACGGCTTCGCCACAAAATATGAAATTTTCTCTACTATACAAATACTTAATTAGAATTTGTTGTATGTACAAACGTATGAAAATAAATTACCTAAACTACAGTGATAGCTGCATCATTATCCGTTGTTTAGTTTTAAATATCTAGAGTGGCAAGTAATATTTAATAAGAAGACCGAAAATACATAATATTATAATTGCAAAAAATACTTTCTTTAGTGACTTCTGCTAGTCGTGGGTGCCCTGGTTGTGCCTCTGCCTACCTCTTCCGGGATATGGGCGTGAAGATACGTTTTTATATAGCATTTGTTGAAAAAAGTATTTTTTATATTTTGCTGATTTTGAAAACGTGCTTTATCTCAAATCTGCTCACTGCATCTCGTTTAGACCAAATTTATTTAAAAGTTTATGAGTCTACAACACATATTTTTTTTATATTTTCACTCTCTTATTTTAGAAGTTAAATGACACATTTTATGAAGTTAGAGGGAAATGTCTTTTAAACAATAAACTTGGAAAAAAAATTGTTGAATTCAGTAATCCTTTTGAATTTGCGACTATTTAATTTTAATTTTTAAATAGCCAGTTGCTTTAAAACAGAAGCTGCACAAGTAACCGGTTTCAAGTTTGTGTAACTTGCAATACTGTATCCGTTCGGAGGTTGTAATTCCATCTTTCGACAATGACCCAGATTCAAGTCTCGCTTGAGTGTGCTTATCGGACTATAGCTAATAGTGCAATTTGCTATAACTTAAATATTAGATCTGCATGATCGATATTATTATCCAATTTTAAAATAAGCGATACGTGGCCATTAACCAGTAGATGGTTGGGAGGTAAAAACGCAAGGAATTTCAAAGTTTTTATGCCCGTCTGCGCGATGCAAAAGGTAAGTAATGTGTTTGTTACTCTTTGTTTATATGTTTGTTTGTTCCCATGTGCCGTTTTTGAGTCCATGATTTAGAGGTGAACCAATATAAATTTGATTAAAATCCGACGGTTTATGACATTTATTTAATAATTCACATTTCTATAAGTACCTTGTTGATGTAGTAATGAAATTGGAGTTAGTTTTTTTGTAGTTTTCTGCGTTTGAATTCTTTATCTTATATTATAAGAAATTTATAATTAAAAAGTGAATTTAGTTGGCTAAGCTGTAAATTACAAGTGTTATTTAAATGTGTGAAATTTTGTTTCTTTAAATCGATAATGTTTTCGTTTTTACTCCATTTTTAGGTACATAAGTATTAATGCCTAGTATAAGTTTTAATTTTATTTATATACAAGAAGAGGCGAACGAGCAAGTGGGACAACTGATGGAAAATGATCACCGCCGCTCACGGGCATCCGCAACACCAGGAGTATGACAAATGCGTTGCCGACATTTTAGGAATGAGTACGCTCTTTTCTTGAAGGTCCCTAAGTCATAATTGTTTGGGAATACCACCCTCTGTAACTGATTCCACAAAGGTATTGTGCGAGGTAAAAAATGATACTTTAAACGCGAAGTCCGAAGGTGGAAATCAGCGGCTGGAATTAAACCAAACAACTCCTCAGAATATTCCCCATGATAGATGCGGTAGAAAACATTGAGGGACCCAACATCTCTACGCAGTGCCAAGGGTCAAGCCGATTGGTAAATGCCCAGTCATTGACAATTCGAATTGCTCTCCGTTGAATGTGGTCAAACAGAAGGAGCTGGTACTGTGGAGCCCCTGCCCAAAGTTGAGAACAGTACTCGATATGAGGCCGAATTTGCACTTTGTATAGTTATAAGCGATTGGTCGGCATGAAATACTGTCTCGTTTTACTGAGCACACCAAGTTTTTGAGAGGCTATTTTAGCCTTCTCCTCCAGATGACCACGAAATTGAACATCACTCGAAATGTCGATGCCAAGTATACCAATGCAGGCTGTGGCAGTAAGGGAAACGCTCTCAAATCGCCGTTGAATTCATACAAACTTTCATCCCCTATTAAAGTAGCTTGGAGGTTGATTATTAAAAAAAATGTATGTGTTTGAATTTGGATATATATGTACAAGTAAAGTTTCATCCAAATAAGTTTAGCGGTTTAACCAAGAAAGAGCAACAGAGAGACAGACTTTCGCATTTGACGTGTTTCGATTCGAGGGTAAGGTAGCCGGGAAACTTACTTTTGTTCGAGGCCTAACAACCCGACCTCTGGTTGGCAACGCACCATTACCACCTTTGGTGGTATTAACTCTCTAGGCGGCGAGAATTTCTAACCATCAGGAAATCCGTCTGCTTGTTTGCCTTCCAATGTTATAAAAAAAAAGGATAAAAATTAATTTATGTTTGTGCTCAGATTTGTAACTAGCTGTAGCTGTAAAATTTCAACAAAATTGGTTCAGCAGTTTAGCCGTGAAAGAGCAACAAACAAACAAACTTGCGCACTTACAGTATCACTTCAAATTATGAAAATTTAATCAGAATTACAAAACCATTTCTTATCCTTCAAATAATGATAGAAAAAATAGTCAACTTTTTTAGCATGAACTAATCAGATTAGAAATACAAACCTCATAAAATCGTGTTTTATTTGTTTGCGTTATAATAAATTATTTTTGGATCTTCAATGTACAGACTCAGCTTTTAATTTTAATTATAAATAGATCGTCATCTTGACATACTTTGGACCAGTTTTTGTAGATCTCGTGTTCAGTTGACCTGCAAGCAAGTCACTGAACCCTATATGGCGATGTCTTAAGCTTCCAGCACGTGGCAGTGCACACGACTAAGACCGCACGCTTTGGACACACCTTGTCAAAATATATTATGCAAACACAAACACATTCATAAATTATTGAAATGCAGTAAAACTGTTGAAAGCAAACTTTAATTTTAATATGAAGCGGAAGGTCACGCACTGGTCACATCGTCATCAGAAACAAGTGAAAGTTTTAAATTTTGCATGAGGGTTCTAACTTACACAGGATTTTGTGAAATTCGACCCCTAAAGGGTTGTTTTTGAGATACTAGTCATATCATCATCAGAAACAAGTAAAAGTTAAAAAATTCAAGGAATCTCAAACTTTTTATAGGTTTTTTATATCCGTCCGTCGTATATTCTAATATATCGATTTAGTTTCAGATGATGCTACAGTGTGCCAACCTATTTTTAAAAGTTTTTAAATGAAAGAGAGGCCGAGAGATCAAAGAACTAAAGTCAAAATAATATCAAATGACAAGACAATGACATATTTGTTAGGAGTTTAACCTCTAGCTGTAGCAGTCTACAACTTCATGTAAAATTCACACTTTTAAAGTTCAAAAATTTACTTCTTGAAATAAATTCGAAACCTTTATAAATAACAAAAATACTTAACCCAAAAAAAAAACAAAGAAAAGACAATACAGAATAAAATAAACCCTTGCATTATTGAACTAGTTTTATAATCAATACTCTTTGCTTAACACGTAAGGGAATGGGATTTAAGATATTTGTATGTATATAATTTTTTGTTGTCAAACGCATGACATTTTTGCAGGCGGGTGTTTGGTTTTTATAGCGTATGTGCCACCTAATAAGGGATTTTGCGAAATTCGACCCCAAATCGTACGTTTTTCAAAAACAGGCAAAAGGTATTTTCATTTTTCATCACCATATCCCCGAAGAGGTAGGCAGAGGTACAGCCAGGGCACCCACAACTAGCCGAAGATACTAAGCCCCACAATTTGCACATTGTGGGACTTAGTGTCTTAGAGTGTAGGATATATCGCCAACTAGCCTATCTACTTTTTTTTTGGTAAAAGGTACAAAGGTCTGGTAAGGAAAAAATAATCGCTTCCGCAACCCCTGTGTGTTCAACAAACATTTATATTAAAGACATGATATAGTAAAAAAAAAACGAGTTGCACTCCGGGAGTGCCGGCAGAAGTGAAAACTTGAATATTAACGTTGTGAATTTTTGATATTTTTAAATGATTAGGAAATAATTTTGCACGAATTGGTTTAGTTGTCAGTATGAAAGTACTATCATTTATGCACAAATGTTATTTTCATATCAATAACCTGCGTTTGTCTTGACAAAAACTTGCTAAAGTAAGACCACATGACGGCTAGGAGCGTCGTCATATTATCTGTACAACGAACATTGCTCGTCTATACATTAAGCTTATTTTCAAGATAGAACAAATAAAGCAATGTCTGTTGATATTATACGTATCTGCTATCTGTGAGACTGTAATGGTAGGCATATTGCGGCGTATTATGCATTGCGCATCCTATACTCTTCGGAAATATTTAAGCAATACAAAAACAGTAACGAATCTACGTTTTATTTTAGATTTGGCGCCGTCTTATTCACGCATGCGCAGTGCGCCGTCTTACGTTCTGACGATCTGACGCGAGTTTAGATGGTTACCCCTTTCAAAAAAAGTGTGCAACGCCGCTAAAAAAGTTTTCACTTCAAAAAAACTAAAAATATAGTAACCATAAACATCAAGTGCTGTTTGCCTAACTAATGGTAGCACTCACATCAATAAACATTTTTATCTTTGAAAAAGGAAAGGTAAACTTAACGAAGGATTAAAAGATAATTATTGACAAAACTCGAGACGGCAAGTATTGGTTACATTTGGTTTTAAAATGTTCATGTTAGTTCATGTAAAGGTTTAAATTATAGGAGAAAGAGAAAAAAATTAAGAAAACTAACATTGTAATTTTTCTGTTACTAGTTGTCAATATCAGACGAAACGAAGTTCGCCGGGTCGGTTAGTTATGTTACGTACAATTTACATTGTTGTTGCGTTAGAGAAACGACCATTTTATACACCAGTTAATTGTTCATAAAGTTTTTGAACCAAGCCAAGCCAAATTGGAAATTTAAATGGATTTTAAATAACTTCAGAAACAAAAACATTTCGTTGATAAGGTGATGCTAATGATATTAGATTCAGTGTTTAAACATGGCTTGAACTCCTTAAAGTATTTACTCCGCTTTTTACAAACTAGACGTCTAGTTTGTATGATTATTTTCTTACCTTAGCCTAGATTTAAAAAATACCTTTCGTCTCTCGCTGACGAAGCGTCTTCGAACTGCCAATTACCAAAGCATGTCTATGAGAGACCGAGGGTAGTACGTGACGACAACGAAGACGCTTATTGGCCGAATAAAGCAAGACGAAAGATTGCGTAATAGGCAATCAAATTGATAAACATTTTTAGATGTTAAAAAACAATTTTTAAGAATACGTCAGAACTTGTTAAACAAAATGTTTAGGATAAAGTGCACCATGCGTGACTTGGTTGCTAATACGTTAACAGTTATAGAATATCCACTTTCTAGAGTTCCACTTTTGGGCAACTTGATTTCTAATACATTAGTAACATTTAAATATTTCGATCTCAATATAGACAGAAGTATTACGTTAGTACTACTACTTATGCTGCGGCTATATCAAGAAAATGCTCGCAGGGGGCACATAAATTCATTCATCAGTTTGGATATAAATCCAAAATCTGCAATTCCTAGGTGATTGAGTGTTGCAAGAGCTCGTCTTGATAAGTACAACCGCTTTAAATTTTTAAGACCCATATTAATAATATAATACTAAATTAATATCTGATAAAGCAAAAACTATGTTATTAAAAAAAATCGTAATAGGAAAACATAAATACGACACAGTTAACATTTGGATGGAGGAGTGCAGATAACAACATGTCGTCGCACTAGCTGTTGCCCGCGGCGTTACCCGCATGGTTAATGGTCTCACAGGAACATTTTTTCTGGATGAATACTGTCCTATATGTTAATCCAAGTTACCGTCTAAGTGTGCCAAATTTCATGATAATCGGTTCAGCAGTTTTTGCGGAAAGGAATGACAAACAAGCGTATACATTTTTGAATTTATAATATTAGTAGGAATACAAATACATGAAATTAAAAGAAATACTTTTTTGTTACCTTTTATATGGCAGGAGGAAGGAGTGAAAATACAATATAGTATTTATTTTTTACTAAACGATAAATACATGTCATATAATATTTTATTGTAATGTAACTTCAAAAGATAACGCAGGGAAGACCATTACTGTTAATGTACTCGTAGATGTTACTAGGTATGATATAAATCAAGCTAAAAAAAACACAAAAACCAGCTTCGATTTCATTAAATAAATCAATTAACTATTTAGACAAAAATAAAGTATTTTTATCGATTGACCTGGGATGTTTATATTTAAATTTGGTGATAAAAGGGCCTCGTTTGGTATAAATTCTTTCAAATAAGAATCACAGGTATAACAATTTTCAACGTCGGTTAAAAATAAATTACATTCAAGTAGAGTCTCGAAGGAGTAATGTTGTAATATTGTATTTGCTGATAGCATCAATATTTGAGATTAATGTTCATATTAGGAATAACTTGAGAAGAAAACTCAATAGCACGTGAATAACTGTAATACGTACAATCTCGAATGTTATCGTTTTTATCTTAACCTACAGATAATACTTGTTATAAGTAGGTCTATGTTTGTAGGCAGATTATACGAATTGATCTTCTTTCAAGTGATAAGATGGCAAACACCGACGACGGTCCACCTGCGATGTTCCCCTGGGAAACCAGGAGGATTCGCATTCGTTTGTTGTTCCACTCCTAAAAAGGAGAATGTTTTCTATTAGTCTGTATGTTTTTTTTTTGTATTTTTTAAGTGATACCTATTGTAAAGACGTGCACTTTTGTATGGATAAAAAATGTTAAACGTGATGATACGTAACCTGACCAAAAATTCGGAAGGGGGAAAGTAAAACCGCTTTATGTTGTCGACGTATTTCATACTGTGATATTCGTATCGCCACCCGGTATATCTTCAAGCAAGGCTGCAAGACGAGCTTCATGATCTCGTAACGCATGATATGCGTCGGTCACACTATAAGTTTAGCGTAACTTAAAAAAACAACATGTTTTGACCAAAATATTATATTTATTGCTTTTCAAAATAATCTCCTTTACATTTTAAACATTTTTCATGCGATCGAACCATTTTTGAAAACAGGAGGACCACAGATCTGGAGACATGTTTGCTACGTGCTGATTGAACGCTATCACTGCCTTTTCGGAGTTGGTAAAAGTATAACCTCTCATCAAATCTTTGATTTTGGGGTAAATACAGAAATCACAGGGTGCTAGGTCGGGGCTATGCGCAGGTTGAGTTACGAGATGTACTTTTTCGGAAGCTAAAAATGGCTTTGTTTTGTTGACCGTGTGTGAAGAAGCGTTATCATGGTGTAGGAGAATGCGGATTTTCGGTCGTCTTTCGCAAACTTTTTCTAACACCTGGGGTACACAAATGGTAGAATTAACACTTTTTTGATCTTCAAGTGAAAATGTATATATGGGACCCGTAGCTGAGAAAAAAAATGCGATCATATTTTTAACAACGCATCTCGTCTGTCTTACTTTTGTTGGCCTGTTCTCATTTTCAAACACCCATTCACAAGATTGCTGTTTTTTTCGGGCTCAAAACAATAAATCCACGTTTCGTCTCCTGTGACAATGTCATAAACAGCATTAGAATGTCCGTGGTCGTACTTCAGTAGCATCTGTAAGCACCATTTCACGCGAGCCCGCTTCTGCTCCACTGTCAGTTCATGAATTTGGCTTATACCAATCCCTAATAGTCCTTGAAATGTCTCAAGAAACTCAACCTCTTTCAAATTCAGCAAACCATCGCCTCACGTTGCTCAAACAAGGTGATTCTCTCCCAAAAGTAATTTGGAGACGGCACAAACTTGCGGAGAAAGAGATCTTTTAAAATCATAAAAAATCATCGCTCTAAAATTTTTTCGACTTAATTCCACTTTCGTTGCGTACGTAGAACTTTGATGTGTGATAAAAAAAATATTGACAAATTATTCCCCAAACGTTTTTTATTACTAAGAAGGTTGCAACGTTTTAAAAATATGACATTCGAAATTCAAATAGTTCCAATTAGCTATAGAAGTGCAAAACTTTTAGTGTGCCCAGTGTATATGTTTTTCATCTTCTAACAAAATTATTAACAAACATTGTACTTTACCTAAACTACTTCCTTTTTCTTTCCATTCCAAAATATAAAAAATGAATAACGTTAACATTCAATTTTTTAATTCTGCTCGAACTTTTGGAGTGCAACTGGTTGATTTTTATACTTATTAGTGTTAACATATTAACGTGTTTTTAGAAATAAATAAAAACCTTGTAATGTCTGCCAAGGTATTTGCTTGTTTGTCGACACTAACAAAAAAGTATAATATTATTTTTAAATAAAGGATTTATCATGATTATTTTATCAAGCATATCTTGGCACATTTTGTGCAGTTGCGTTTTTCATTTTTTTATTGCACTTTTTATTGGTATAATGTAGCAAAGATTTACAACATTCACCTCAAACAACAAAGTTAACCGGGTCATATGTATTGCCGTATTTATCTCACTATTCTTATCTATTGTTCCTTATCTTTTATGATAATAAGGTCAGTAATGGGTCTAGATAAGGAGACACGAATGTGATAATATTGATATAGTTCGACGTTCTTGAATTTAACAAAAAAGATAGCCTACTTACATTTATAGCAAATGCACAGAACAAAGGATAGATTGTGTTTATTGTTGGGAAGGACTAAAAGTCCTTTCATATTTCTATGGAACTATGTGTTAAAATAATTGTACCGAGAATTATTCCCAAATAGAGTCTAGGAATTGTCTACTATTGTTTTACTATTGTTATGTATTATTCATTGTCTTCTGAAATAAGATTAAAATGTTTGCAGGCGGGATGTTTGAAGTTTCTCTGAATTCGCAATGAGAATAGAACACATTAACAAGCCCACGATATCACAAAACTTATCTAACTTTGTTAAAAATATCGTTTTTAGGGTTCCGTAGTCAAAGGCTAAACGTAACCCTTATAGATTCGTCATGTCTGTCAGGCCGTTAGTATGTCACATCCTTTTTTTCGAAACTGTACGAGCTATGATGTTGAAACTCGGTTAGTAGACGTATTCTGTGAACCGTGTTCAGATTTTGTCACAAAAATAAAAAAAAATAACAGTAAACTTCCAGGCTTCCCCATAATTAGAACAAAAACTCAAACAATTTTTTCCATCAAATCCATAAATAACATACAGGTCTTCAAGAATGATATTGAGGTTTCTAAAATCCTTTTTTTCTAAATAGACTAGTTTGCGCGAGAAATGCTTCCAATTAGGTAAAATGTGTCACTATACCTTCTAAAATAAGAGAACGATAAAACTAGAAAAATATTATGCACATAACTTCCACCGAAAATTGGTTTGAATAAGATCTAGTTTTTTATAGATACTGTAACACCAACACTTAAAATAGTTGTACCTCATTATCGAAAGATGACTCTGTCTAGTTTTGAATCGTCCAACCGTTTAGCATAAGCCTTTTATTATAATGTATTTGATATTTCATTGATCTTCCGTGTTTGCTTACATATTGATAAGGGTGTTCGCGATTTTAGTGACGTAAACCGCAATGACTGTACTGTGTACATGAAAAATTCTTGGAAATTACAATTTATTTCAATTTTTAAGGTTTTTTATAATATGATACTTGCTGCTGCGGGACCCTACATGGGCGAGTCCGACTCGCACTTGGCCTCTTTTTTTATGAGACATCGAACAAACACACTGTTCTGATGATTTATGAGATAACTGTGGCTTATAGGCCAAATATGTTTTAGATGTGGCTGTCCTGCAGTCGGTATTCTTGGTATAATGTGATCTTACCTACCCTCCGGACTGGAAGCGTCGTTATGGAGGCAAGAAGAAGTAACGTGGTGAATCTCTATCCGGGTAATATTAGGATGGTTTTGATTCTTGCAGACCTGATTAGATTCTTCCATAATACTCTTCATTTCGTTGAACGTGAAATGTCACTCTAGATATCTCGGGGTACCTACGATCTACATCTATCCACATTTGCATTATATACCTGACCGAACCAACCTAACTGAACCTCTCTCATACTTACACCGATGTCTTCTTTTAATTCAATTTTCCTCTGATCTCTCTGTGGCGAGTGTAACAACAAATATTTTTCGAAGCGCTCTCATTTCAACCGCATTTATACAGCATCCATACTTTTTAACTGACTTCAAAAAGATGAGGTTCTCAATTTGACGTGTTTTTTTCTGTTTGTTTATTACGATACTACCCGGTCAATAATGAACCAATTTTAATGATTATTATTGGGAATTAATTTATTTTATTTTTATGGTATTGGAAGGCAAACAATCAGACGCAAGAAATCTGCGCCGCCTAGAGACCTTAACCTTCTGTGGTTATCATTATTCGACAATTTATACGATATTATGTATAATTCAAAACTACTATTGGAAGGTTAATAAAATTTATGTGAGACCATTTCGGAATCAATGGCAATGTTTAAAAAATTATAAAATAGTGACGTGGTAATAAAATAACTGGAGTTCAGTTTTGCAGCTTTACTGCGTTTTAAATATTCTGACATACATATAGAGAGTACAGAATGTGTGGTTATCTCTAATGACTATACTTGTTTAGTTCGCTTTATTAATGTTATCAACACATCCTCTTATCTTGTGGATTTACTCTATTTTCAAAGCACTTAAAGTGATATCTATTGGATAACACTTATTTTTAGTACAACCAGCATTATACTTCTATAGATTATCTCGTTTTAGTTACTAACGATAGATATCTATCTATCGCCTCTATGGTCTAGCGGTTTAGTTGTTGGACTTGACTGCTTGAGGTCTCGGGTTCGAAACCCGGATCGGGCAAAAAAAATAAAATTAGATTTTACCAATTTTCCAATAAAAAAAAAGTTGCTCGGGATTGGAAATGTGCCCGGTTGGCGATAGGCTTGCCACCTATCACATTGTGGGACTTAGTGTCTTCGGCTAGTCTTGGGTGCCATGGTTGTGCCTCTGCCTACCACTTCGGGGTTATGGGCGTGAAGATACTTTAACGAAAGAATTTTGTAGTTCCGTACTTAGAACAAAGCGCCACTGGGATTCATTATCCGGTTTCTCAAGATATTTTTTTTTAAACTCGGAGACGTATTACTACATAGTACCTATAAAACAAAGTCGTTTTCTCTGTCCCTATGTCCCTTTGTATGTTTCAATATTTGAAACTACGCAACAGATTTTGATGCGGTTTTTTAATAGATAAAGTGATTGAAGAGGTTTCATAACCGTGCGAAGCCGAGTCGGGCCGCTAGTATAGAATAAAAGAAAAAGCCTTTATTTTTTGTAAGATATGAAACAGTAAACTATTTATAATATCCAACAAACCAGATACTATGTTTTCACTCTATTTTTTGGTATGAGTTAACTACATATGTATATAGATAGAAAAATACAAAATGCTCAGCCCGTACTCTGTAAACATAGTAAAATTAAAAATTAAATAAAAATAAAAAATAACACAGTCCTAGATATGTCACATGTTTAATGTACTTCACGAGTAACTCAAAACCTATAAATTAATCAGCTATTGCACAAAAAGTTTGGAAACCTCTGGTCAAAACTATAACATTACAAAATTAAGTAGTTCCCATAGTTACAAATTTTTTTTCGGAGTCAGAATCAGTATCAGAAAATCTTTATTCGCTTTGACCATACGAACTACCACCGGATCGGAATCGCGGCATAAATAAATAAATAAATAAAACATTTATGTTACTACAGTACAATATTTTGATATGTGTACTAAATACAGGCTTTGTAACTGTACCGAATCGACTATTAAAATAAAATAAAACCTCGAGTAATTTGTATAAAACATAAAAAAATGTTAAACTTAATTTTCTATTACTCATTTATAGAAAAAAACCAAAAACCATGAATCTATTCTTCGCAAAATATTATAGGTAACAAAAATTTATAATAAAACCGTGATATACCTATGTATTAACGAGGCACAACTGCATTTCAAAGTAAAGTAAAGTTAAGTATCTTTATGCACATATCCCCAAAGAGGTAGGCAGAGGCACAACCAGCGCACCCACGACTAGCCGAAAACAATAAGTCCCACAATGTGATAGCTGGCAAAGCTATCGCCAACCGGGCACGCATCAAATCCCGAGCAACATTTTTTTTCCTAGAAAATTTGAAAAACCACATTTTTTTGTTGCTCGACCCGGGAATCGAACCCGGGTCCTCAAGAAAACATGTCCAACATCTGGACCGTCAGACCACAGAGGCGATTAACTGTAGAGTAATTCTGTTCAGAACTCAGTTTAAAAAGCTGTGGTTAATATTCTGATCCTAAATTAAAGTAGGTACTTATGTCAAACAATTTATAGTGTCATTTCAGCATAAGTTGGTGAGATATTATATGAATTCGAAAGAAGGAAGAAAGAAAGAAAAAATATTTATTTGCGGAATATGAGTGTTACAAAGATGTTACAAAATTATTTAAGTGTTTCTACATATTCTACCAACTTGTGGTGTGCAAATATTTTAAAAGCTTTTTAATTATTCATTTACGATTTACTATTTACACACTGTTTTTTGTTTGTTTTGAGATTACATGATTATATATTAATACACACAATTTTTAGAATGTAAATTAATATATCCCTATCGAGTAGTCAGACTTCTTATTTGACACCCTGGTTTAGTAGAATAAAATATCACTCTAAGCTACAAGATTAGTTTATCAAAAAGCGATAAGTTACATCCTAAGGTTGCGCTTACACCAGAGACGTGCGAGGATGCGTAGGGATGTGTTTATAAAGACCCAATAGAATCGCTTAATTTACCACGCTTCGGTCAGCATAGCTCTAATAGTAACGATTCTATTGGTTCTTTACAAACACATCCCTCGCATCCTTGCACATCTCTGGTGGAAACGCAGCCTAAGCCCTAACCCAAAAATAAGCAGCATGTGACTTTGGATTATTCAATTAAGTAACTTCGTTACTCTTTAAAGTTACTTTAGTGTAGTGTATGTACATTAATTGCAACGAATTAAAATCGACGCACTCCCAAAAAAATATAATATATGCCCAAGTGACTACAAATTAAATAAATATTTGCACTTAAAATGTTGGTATTAAAAAGTAATCTTAATACCCTGGCGCAACCCTCAAATATGATTCATGTTGATGACTAATGTATGATTATGGCGCTATGATTTTATTTTCATTACTTCATCTTCTCAAGAGTTATACGGAGATTTTATTACGTTTAAAATATGATTCAGTTTTTCGCCCCTGAAAATATGATTCAGTTTTTCGCCTCTGAAAGGCATCATACAACGATATAATTTATCACAAAAATCATTATTTAACTATATATTTTACATTGATAATGATAAACTTATCAATTAGCCCAACAAAAGATATTTGTTGACTTTTGTTTATTATTAACATTATCAATATGATTGTCCATTCTCCATAATATTCAATATTGATAAAGCAATCTTAATAGGACAATGACACTTATCGACAGATAACAAATGTCTACTTCTAGTATTGCGGTTTACTTACGATAAAAGTATTTCTTGGAATCATTACTTCCTCTTCTTTATCATATTATTATAAACTGCAGGTATGAAAAATATGTTTTCATGACTTGTCTAGAAAGAATTCGCCACATTACTCTTGACGCTATGTATGAAGTTCATTACATTCAATATTAGTGCAGACATAAGAAAAAAAAATGATAATCTTAATCGCCTGCTAACGGTAACAAAAGCTATCTTAAACATCTGTTTCCTATAAATATATGAAGTTTTAAAATATCTCACATACCAAAAAAATCCAAACAGTCGCAACACTAAAAAAAAATTATTTAAAAAAAAACTTTAACAATAAAATTAATTTCTCAACACGAAAAACAAGTTTAGTTGCTGCTTTTAACAATTTTTACCAACGATTAATCTTAATATGTATCAATGCCTATTTTTAACTCTTTAAAGTTATACTACTGCCCTGCTTGAAACAGTGACGATATTATTCTTTCGAATTTTAAAGGATTATATATACAGTACTCTTAATAAAATTTTAGTTTCCATTTAATACCATGACTTAAAAAAGTCATCTTAACTAAGACTTCAAACCAAGAAGCTGTGTCATTTTAGAAAATTAATGCATTTTTTCTCGTTACAAGTCGTGGTAAAATTCCCAATAAACGAAACGTAGAAAAGTGCAAAAACTAAAAAAAAACAAAAAAAAAACTATTTTTTTGTTTAATTCTCTAAATTATATTTTTACTATAGATATTAATACGAGAATCATTACTTTAATAATTAAAGTGAATTTATTTCAATAAATTGTTTTTTCTATTAACCTTACAAATTTCAATAGTTTGTAATGCGCGAGTTACTCGGACATGTAATAGTGGATAGCATTGAGTTCAAACAACATTTTACATAATGTAATATTGCATTTGCAATAGGATGAATAAAAAATATCACGAGACTACAATTGCGTGATCAAAAAATGATTAAATTAAAGCTATTAAAATAATCAACACTAACCTGAGGAACCATTGTGAGTATATGATTCATCACTCGCCGGTATTGCAGCGTAGATGTTAGTTTTACCATATGCGTTCGACGCGTTGAATCGTGCGCACGTACTTGCGAAATAGTAGCGGTCCAAGTGCCTTGTGCGAGTCCACATTTTCGTAATGACATTGCGTCTACACTGTCGGTGTTTGTGATAAAAGTTCATTGTGCTCTATTGATTTATATCGTTATAAGTGCATTATAAGTGTATTATTGTGCTTTATAAACATGTTTCCGAGAATCCAAGGATTGGTAAGTTACATAGTATCTACAAAATTTAATTTCCTAGTTTTAATTTCTAACAAAGGATTGTTTAAATAAAAATAAAATTTGAAATTATTACTGTTTGTACTTAGAAATCAATTTGTATTAATTCGGTGTCATATATATTAATTTATTACACGAAATTTAATATGTTATGTGGTTAATGTAGAGTTTTTGTTGTTCTCTGTTAGGCATTGCACGTTATTAATTTTAGATCAACAAAAATGCAACTAGTGATCTTGCAACCTATCGATAATTCAGTCGTATATTTTCCTACTACTTACTGCATGCCTACTTTCAGTATTATTTTTAAACGTAAGTCTGCATTGCAAAACAAACCAAACACAGGTTAAAGCCCCGGCCACAACGTAGCGGCGCACCTACAACATCTATGGTGTCGATGAGCGGTTGTCTCTTAGTATCAAGAAAGCCGTTTTCATGTTCGGTGTTTTTGCTTTGCTTTTTTCAGACACGAAAAATGCAAAAACTACCATTACTTTAATGATGTTGCATTAGTCTTACAATTACAAGAGACATATTTTTGAAATTTTTGTTGTAAGTTTAAACAAATAAAGACTAAGTATTTTACAATATTAAATTAAGCGATGGTATCAGTGACCTGATTCCACTAAACCGATTGCAACTACATTGTGACATAATAGTTACTAAATGACCTTTATGCAGGCTGTTGAAACTTTTTAGACTGTTTAGAATTTATGTCATAGTAACTGTTATTACACTATTTTAATAATTATCACTTTACTACTAATAATTATTATTTATCATACAAATTTAAGTACCAATATTACCAGTTTTGTCATCACTGTAGGTGAAGAAACTAAGTTAAACTAAACCATTTATTGTAAGAAAAATTGCACCTCAGACAGGATTTGAAAATGCTGAAATTCAATCCCCAGGCGTGGTCTTAAAATTAACATACATACATACATATCTTCACGACAAGTCCCTTACGGGGTAGGCAGAGAGTATCGAGTGCCAGACCTCACGATCCTGACAAACCTGTCTGGCTTCCTTCATATTCATAACCCTTTTCATACAAACACACCGGTTTTGCAGACTCTTGACACCACCCTCGGATAATATCCGATCGCGAAATGTCAACTTTGGCCTACCCGGTACCAACATCCATCCATATTCGCATTGTATATCTGCTTTGTCAATCTTTCATTTAAATTGCCAAAATTTCATTGCTAAAATTGAAATAATGCTAAACGACTCGCCATCAGTTCAGTCTATTGTTATGCCTAGTACCTAGTTATGTTTCTTTTAACAATATATGGGTTTCCCTAGTTTTACAGTGCATTTCATGTTAACTGACAAGTTTCTACTTGAGACCGTCATTAGCACTGTAATAATACATAAAGTAAGTTAGTCCAATTTTCCTTTTATCGAAAATCAATTTGAAACTAGAAAAAATAAAACAATAGACTTAAACCTGATTCCGTCTCTGCCATCTTATATATTCCAACTGCCTTATCGTCAGTCTTCGCCTATTTAATTTTCCAATTTTGTACCAATTGTATTATTATATACTTGTTCTAGCCACGAAAAGCATAATATCCATTAAACCATTGAAAAAAATCCGTACCGTTTCTTGCTATGTAAGTTAAAAAACTTACATAGCACGAAAATTTTCGGAGACAGCTAACTATCAATAAATTTCATTAACACAGCTATTAAATTTTACCAAAGCGATTACATTAACATAATCAGGACGTATGATCTTTTACTGATCTTGAACTTTCAATCTTTAAAAGTTACGTCCTTTATATACGCGAGTTGAAGGAAAGAACTTAAATATCTACATATTAAGTGCTTTTGCAATTTTTTATCGAATGTTCGAAATGCATAGAAAGTTACTGAAAAACAACGAATTTACGGGTAGGTATGATAGCCTCATATCCCTACAACAAGATAGAACACAAGAACATCTCTATTCGTCATGGAATCTTAAATCTTGTATCTTACCATTAGGAGAACCAATATCTTGTTAGTTATCTTCTCACATAAAAAAAAACATGCAAGCTGATGAATGAAACATCTTTTTTTGGTCAAATAAAAGCCTATTCAAATTTATTCTTATGGAACGAAGAGCTAGTTTACATATCCATGCTCATAAAGCATCGATTCTTGAGTTGGGCATGTGTTTATGCTTAATGTAATTTCTATTTAAGTTGTATCCATATTCATAGTTCAATTACAAGATTTGCTCACTTTGAGCTTAGATAAGCTGGTCTAATTCATCCAGAAGTGTTTATTTATTACTGGCTAACTTTAAAAACCTGGTCATTAACATCACCTAGCGGTATGAATATTGTACAAGGATTATTCTCATAACGATAAAAATAAGTTGTAAATTCTTCATAAAACAAAATATACAAGATTTTTTAAATTAGGTTTTAAAGCTATTGCATAGCTTCTATCGCGGGCCTTGAGCGTGGCAACCGCATCCAGAAATTCCGTAACGAAAATAACCTAACATCCCTCACTCCGACTGGCACAACGGTGATAATTTTTAGTTTTACCATCTATCGATCTCTTTAGTTCAGCAACTCACCTCTAGGTGGCATTGGTTGTATCGGCGTTACTGCGCATGCGTAATCCCCTCTTTGACCCGCAATCTGGTGATTCATGTTTGCTTATACAATAGCTTTACCATGGCAGTCTCCGAGTGCCACATGTCTTTTTTTTATTTAATATTTTGCTAACCTACCTGTTTTTGATGAGTGCGATCAAAGCTTCTATTTAGTACCTCTTAATTGTATTAATTATCTCTCTATTATTAGATGTACTTCTAAATTGGTTGTTTTCATTCATTACATCTATTATAATACAAAGCGCACATTAACATTACAATTTTTTTTGAACGTAAACACTGAACCTTAAAAAACTTAATAGCCAAGTATCATAAATCTTTTTATTAACCTTAAAAACTACGTTCTTCAACTTATGTAATACTAATTTTCATTAAAATACCTACTGTAAATTAAAAGAAGGTGGTATCAAGAGTTTCCGAAACCGGCATGTGTGTTTGAACCGAGTAACTAATGTAGGGGTGGCTAGGCATGTCTCTAGGAGTCATGACACTTACCACTCGATATTAACTGCCATGCCTTGCTAGAAACTTGGCGTAAAGATATGTATGTTTGTTAAATTGAAAGAGATAGCTGAATGCTCATCTGTGCTTTAATCCGTTAAATAAAAACTACTTGTACCAAGTTTAAAACATAATAAGTCTTAAGACAATACTTGGGAAATAACTGTACGTATAACTAATTTTTTTAAGAGTTATACTGTGAAATCATAGACAGAATATTATGTACAATGATTTCACTTTGTGTTAGGGAGATCTAGATTGACATTCTATCATCAAATCGTTCTTCATTAATTGCCTGATTAAAATTAGGTGATAGCACACACGTCCGTAACAACGGTATTTCCGACTTATTCTACCGTTATAGCATCAGTGCTCGCCACTGTCGTATTCTAATCTTGAGGGCAGGTTAACAAGAATACATTCTTAGTTTGGAAACGCACCCTAACTACGTTTGAATAGGTGATGAGTAGGTATTAATGAATAAAATTCGTCTGTTTGTCTGTCTTCTATTTTAAAAAGCATATGAAGAACATCTAAAAAACTACGAAGAAAGAAGAAGACTACAAAAAAAAAAACATACAAAAGTTAGTACAAGGAAGTTGATATAACCCCATTAAATTCTTTTTGAATTGTTGCGAAAGATGACTCATGAAGATGTCATTGATTAGGCTATTGTTAACTTTTTCTCATCCATCTCCATTTGATGAGTTAATAATTAATGGCGGGTAATTAAACTTATGAGACCTTTAATAAATTTGGTCGAGTGGCTAGCGTACACGCCTAACTATATTGAGCAACCGCGGGCCTCGGGTTCGATTCCCTACGGGGGCAGACATTTGTGTGATGAACATTTAGATGTCTGCATTTCCGGGTCTGGGTGTTTATTAAATTTATTCTGGTATCTATTTAAGTATTTTCTATGTATTAGAATTGTTGACTAACACCAATAACAAAAGCTTATAATTTGCTTATACAATGCTTGAAACATATTTTCGTATTTATCAAACATCGCTCACTTTGCACTAAATACTCTCTGCTAACCCTCTATGGTGGCTTGGCATGAAGATATGTATGCATGTAAGATGATGACCTGTACGGTCAAATGTTTCACTACATTCTGTATTTCAAGTTATTTGGTCACAAAAAATGTGTTTCTGTCAATTTATGTCAACAATTATGTCTGTAATTTCTAACCTCCTAAACTTATGACTTACTATTTAACACAAAAATATGTAAAGCACACACTGCAAAACAAAAGAATTACTAAATTCGGACTACGCAAATTATAGTCAAATTCACATTTTGACTTTTACTCTCCTCTGCTAGCAAGGGGACCCTTTTAGTGAGTGGAGTAAAAGTATCATACATACCTTTGGAATACAAAGTACATACCAGCTAAATTCTAGAAGATTCAGCGTAACACAGACATACAGAAAGACAGACTAACATTCTAAAACTGTTAGAAATGTGTTTTGTTGCATGTTTTTAGCCGTCTGCTCCATCATTTTTAAAGATACTCACTGTACGGAATTCACTCTAGTATAGTTTTATTATAAGTGTAATAAGTACCTATATACCTAGTTAGATATAGATAGGAGTAAACAGACAAATACGTTACGCTTACTGCATAATGGCAACTAAAACAAGTTTCTCAATTATGAATGGTATGTGATTTTACACTCATAATATAATAGATTATATTTTAAGACACACTACTTGAGTGAGGAAATAAATATAGTAAATAGCATGTTATAAACTTTAAATAATGACTACTAAAAAACAACAAACATCGGGTTCACATAAAACAATTCTTCCTTGAATCGCAAACAATTCACTTTGTCTTTAATATTTAATAAGACACATAGAACAGATATTTCTGTGGTTCGCCCTGATTAGAACATCGCTTTAACTATTCTTGCACTCATAAGAATTTACTGCGCGTCACTGTCGTGTTGTTAAAGTTAGTTTAAAGTATCTTCACGCCCATATCCCCGACTAGCCGAAGACAGTAAGTCTCACAATATGATAGGTGGTAAGCCTATCCCGAGCAATGTTCTTTTTATTAGAAAATTGGAAAACCCAATTTTCTTTTTGTTGCCCGACCCGGGATTCGAACCCAGGACCTTATGCTGTCAAGTCCAATAACTGAACCGCTAGACCAAAGAGGCGAGATTTAAAGTAACTAGTAGATATTACGAAAAGCGCTGCACATACTAGGATTGGTAGAGCATTAATTCAGCTTTAAACACTTCTTTATTTCTAAATTAAAAAAAATAATTAAACATCTTTTAAATAATTAATTTCCAATTAAACAAGTAAAGATAATTCATCATTTTCACATTTTGTAAAAACGCTTTCAAGAAATTGTGAATTTACAGAATCGAACAAACAAAAACTAACAATTTCTGTAATTTAAAAAGGCTTTGCCTAAAAGATAATTTACGGGCTTTTCTGTGAATTTACCGTTTCCTAAATTTACATTGATATACATAATAAATTGTAATCTGAATAGTTTAGACTGGCCTAAATGGACCGGAAATGAATAATAAATAGCAATTTATTACCATTTTGCAACAGCTGACCCTGCCCCACAACTTCTCGTCTAGAGCAAACGCTACATTTTAGGTTCCTTTGAAAATAAAGCAACTTATTTTACACTAAACCGATTTTAATACATCTCGTAATTAAATTAAATGACTGTGGTTATTTGCAAGTTTTTTTATTTATCTTAAGGGACATTGGGTTACCAGAAATTTAAACTACAACTTTGCCATTAGGGCTTATATTAATATAAGATGGAATTCATTTAAGTTTCACATCTATTTTATTTTTCGAAGAGAAACGAGATCCATTTAAATAGTGGAAATATAAGTATAAATAGTTTTATACATTAATATCGCCTCTGTGGTCTAGCGGTCCGGGTGTTGGACTTGACTGCTTGAGGTCCCGGGTTCGAATCCCGGGTCGGCCAACGTAAAGAAAATTGTATTTTTCCAATTTTCTAATAACAAAAATTTTGGTCGGGATTGGAAATGTGCCCGGTTGGCTATAGGCTTGCCACCTATCACATTGTGCGACTTAGTGTCTTCCGGCTAGTCGTGGGTGCCTTGGTTGTACCTCTGCCTACCTCTTCGGGGATATGGGCGTGAAGATACTTACATTAATAATAATCCCCGTGTTGGTTGGTAAAAATAGTAGAATCCGATAAAAAAATACTTACATGTACTTTTCTTTATTTCTCCAAAATAGTTTTGAATTTTTTATTCACATAAACCTTTTAGCATTTATATATTGGTTTAGATTCAGAAATTGGATGTTCAAATTTTTGTATTTCATAACAAACCGCATCTTCACTTGCATGCAAAAGTTGTTAGATAACCAACACCCGTCTTAGCATCGAAATAAAAATAGACTACCCTATTCCAATATTTAGTCTATTTGTATTTTAAAATCGACTAAAATCGTACCAGCTATCTTTTCATGACTACAGTGTACACTTACAAACGGACTAACTTTCGCATTTTCAATATTTAAAGGACAATTAAACATACTGGGCTCTTCTAAAAATGTCCATCATTTGGCCAAATGATATGCATTAACGCTGATTTACTAATCTCTGGTATTAAGTAACAGTAGATAATTTAAAGCCCTGGACTCTTCTAAAAATTTCCATCATTTGGCCAAATTATATAAATTAACATAGATTTACTAATTTCTGGTATTAAGAAACAGTAGATAATTTAAAGCACTGCATTAATAACGATAAACAAAATAAATGTGATATCGCTAAAACAAACAAATGTTTATTCAATCAATCTGTTATACGTATTTATTTATTCTAAGAATTTGTTAAATATAAATATGAAGTAACACTAAAGTGTTTTTGATAGCTTTGTTTTCTTTCATAATCTGTATTTTAATGAGTTTTTTTTACTTACTTACTTGTTCGACAGACATTCTCCTGTTCTATTAGTCATAGTGAATTGAAATAAACTGGGAATAGCCCGATGAAGTTGTAAAAACCTCGCGGTTAGCAATAAATTAGCCATTCCAAAAAAAAATAACTATAGTAACAAACACAACAAAGTAATATAACGGAATTGGTCCATCCATTCACACCTGATGCAACTAAGCGAAATAATGATTTATTTTATAAGCTTTTTTCAACTTCAACAACAAAAAAGTAGATTCACGCTCAGATCCCTGAAGATATAGGCAGAGGCATAACCAGGCCTCCCCAAATAGCCGAAGATACTAAGTCCCACAATGTGTTAGGTGGCAAGCCTATCGCCAACTATATCCAATCATGAGCAACGTTTTTTTTTTATATTAGAAAATTGGCAAAACCAAACAACAAAAAAAAGAAAATGTGTATTTTCAATTTTCTAATAAAATAACGTCGCCCGGGATTGTACATGTGCCCGGGTGGCGGTAGGCTTGTCACCTATCAAAGTGTGAGACTTAGTGTCTTCGGCTAGTCTACGGTGCCCTGGTTGTACCTATGCCAACCTTTTCAGGAAGGCGTGCGTCCCCGAAACTAGAAACTGAAAAGTATTTTTTACTTATTTATTTTTCGCCTTAAACCAGGAATATGTAATTCGTAACACTTGGCACTCAACACTTGGCACTCTCCTATTCCTACTCCGGAAGGTCCTAGACGTGAAGATGTGTATATGTGTCCAAAATTACAAACACAAGTTTGTTTGAAAAATAACACGTCATCAATTAACCAAGGTTGACAGATCAGATGGCTCAGGTATTACCCGAAGGTGGTGTCAAGAGTCTCGGAAACCGGCGTGTTTGTATGCAAAGGGTAATTAATGTGATGGAAGCCAGACAGGTTCGTCAGGATCGGGAGACTTGGCACTCAATACCTACCCCGTAAGGGATTAGGCGTGAAGATATGTATGCATGTATGTGAGTAATTAATATTCATATAATAATTTCTACTTTCTATACTAAGTGATAAGGTCAGATAGTTATGAATAGTATTATGAATCATTGCTCCATTATAAAATCTACGTGTTCATAATCACGAAGTAGATCCTTGTAAGATTTGAACCTGATCACGTTTCAATGTCATTAGGAATACGTCTCGCTCTGTTGGATAAGCTAGATTATTTTTAGGTAATAGTTAAGTTCAAAAAATATTGTTGGAGCTCTTAAACTCAGAATAATCTTTATTCACTTGATCCATATAAGTTGTATTTGTGCGCGTCGACATTTTTATAAACTACCACCAGGTCGGGTTCGCGGCCACACACACACAGAAGATCCGGCGAAAGAAACTCAGCGAGCTTGTCTTTTTTCAATAATAATAGCTACAATATAAAAAAGATTAAAAATACAAATTATAATCTGATTTTAACCGAAATAAAAGGTACAACAAATCGCATTACAAATTGCAGTGGTAGATTGAAACCTCTATCCCCATTCATTGATATTAAGTAAAGTTCAGTTGGTAGATGGTATTCTGAAATTTAAAAAAAATCTATGAGGCAGATATAGTTTACCAGCTACCTTACCCTCCAAACCGGAACACGTCATGACGTTATGGCGGCAGGAATAGGTAAGGCGGTGGTACCAATCCGGGTGAGTTGCTGTGAAACTCTACCACCTAGTCAGATGTCACGGTGTTAGTGACAGTAAGCCTATGCTCGCGTTTTACGAGCTGCCTGGCAGGAAGGCAGATGGTCTATTCTGCAAAGGACCCCGGACCAACATGGGGCAAATCTCTTCATTGCAAGAAATAAATAAAAATAAAACAATTAAAAATATGTATATCATTTTAATAAAATAAATAAAAGTAATAAAAAAAAACCCTCTCCAAAGACAACAATTAAAACTACCTATTATCCTAATTATAAGTACTTTTTATTAACAATTAGAATGCGATGACTGTAATCATTTCTTTATATTTCACAAAGAATAGCCAAATCCAAGATAATAAATCCCCAAATAAGTTACTTAGGGCCAAAAAAACTAATTTATCTTCATAAAAAGGCCGTTTCTTTGGCCAATTCTCATAAAAGCAATTGCTCATATTCTGGTCCTTTTGAAATCTACAGAAATGAGTCATTACGGGGCTTTCGTGAGGTTTATGTGAGAACTGACATGAAATTTACTTCAAGTTATTTTTAATGATATTCGACTTTTCGTCTTATTTTTTTTATTTCAATCTTTTAACTTGCAAAAATGTACAGTACTACTATTTAAATTATGCGCTTCGGCTTCAAACTTTTTACTGTTTTTAAACTTTATACCTCTATTTTTAAATTGGCTGCCCTAATCTGAATTTAAGCGAAATGATTAAAAGTAGGCAGGTAAGTATCTTCACTCCCGTATCCCCAAAGAGGTAGGCAGAGGCACAACCAGGGCACCCACGACTAGCCGAAGACACTAAGTCCCACAATGTGATAGGTGGCAAGCCTATTGCTAACCGGGCACATTTACTATCCCGAGCAACGTTTTTTTTTAATTCGAAAATTGGAAAACCCCTATTTTTTTTTGTTGCCCGACCCGGAAATCGAACCCGGAACCTCATGCAGTCAAGTCTAACAACTGAACCGCTAGACCACAGAGGCGATTAATGATTAATTATGTAGTAACAACTATATAGATATATCTTTAAAATACATTCGGATTTCCGAAGCTTGACGAATATAGCCGAAGCGCATAATCTAAATAGTACTACTGGTATGTATTAATGTCGGGGAGGAATCTTGCAAGTTCATATAGACCCACTTCCTCGTTACCGATAGAACTAAATTTTTGCACGCATGTGTAAATCGGATGACAATACAAAAATTATTATGACATGGACCCGACCTGATGATGGAACTAAAATGTGGTCATAGGAACTCCTACAATTCCTGTAATTATTCTTTTGTATTTGATGATGTCTAAAATTGTAATTTTCGAGTTTACTGTTATTTATTGTTAAAAACTTATTAAAATTGCCTCTGTGGTCTAGTAGTCCGGGTGTTGAACTTAACTTAATGAGGTCCCGGGTTCGTTTCCCGGGTCGGGCAACAAAAAGAAAACGTGGTTTTTCGAATGTTCTAAAAAAAAAGTTACTCGGAATTGGAAACGCGCCTGGTTGGCGCGTTGGTCAAAAAAAAAATGTTGGTCGGGATTGGAAATGTGCCCGGTTGGCTATAGGCTTGCCACCTATCACATTGTGGGACTTAGTGTGTTCGGCTAGTCGTGGGTGCCCTAGTTGTGCCTCTGCCTAAATTTTCAGGGATATGGGCGTGAAGACACTTTTTACTTTTTTTATTGTTAAAAACTTATCAAAAATTGGCTTAATTTTCAAACTGTGAAAGGAAGGATTTATTAAAACGATTAGTTATAATTTTATTCGTTATTTGTTTACGCGTAAGCTTTTTGCGGAGTATGTTTTTGTTTTTGAGTTATTTGTGTGTTGATCAACCGTCGACACTACCTTGGCATCTACTAATAGCATATCAAAACTATCAAAAGATGTTTATAGTTTCCGGTATTGTCTATATTTCCATGATGTGTATAAGAGAATTTAAACATAATATTATTACTATTTTTTGTGTGAGAAGAACAATGAACACCTAGACAGCTGAGCAAGGCTGCAAGGGTCATGACATTTGGCATTTCTCTACCTACGGTATAAGGTACTTGGAGTGAAGATACATACCTATCAGTAATATTTTATGATTTACTAAAAGCTTTTAAGAGAATAAAGATATTAATAGTTGCCAGTCTAAGCTAAGTCTTTGTGTAAATTATATGACATCAACCTATTTTAATATTAACCGAAGTTGCATATAGCTACCACAATCTGATAAGTAGGAAATCTAGTGCCAATCGGGCGAAACTGTTTTTTATTATAAAATTGAAAAAACACATTTCTGTCCAACACAGGAATCGAATTCAAGACCACGAGTAGTCAACGCCAACACTGTACCGCTAGATTACAGAGGCAATGAATTAGTACTTATTGTTTTTAATGATATTGGAAGGCAGACAAGCAGACGGATTTCCTGATGGTCAATTCACGCGACCTAGAGACACCAAAGATGGTATTGGTGCGTTGTCAACCTGAGGCCGGAATGTTAGACTTCAAGCAAAACTAATTTTACCGGCTACCTTATTCTGCTAACCAGAACACGTCAACGGTTAGCGCTGATGTTACAGCGGCGGCAGGAATAGATAAGGCGGCGGTAGCAATCCGGGCGAGGCGCTGCGAAACTCTACCACCTAGTCAGGTGTCACGATGCAAGTGACGATAAGTCTATGCTCGCCTTTTACGAGATGGCAGATGGTCTATTCTGCAAAGGGACCCGGCATAATATGAGGTAACATTATTATTAATTTTCAAACATGACTATTTGTAGTAAACCGATTTTGAAAAAAAGAAGTGATATGTTCGACTCCTGCATTTTTATGACGACTAATAGATTTATCCGTCATATCCCAGCCGATTTAAAAAAATCTTTTACTTCCAAGATTGGTACCAAGTCTGTATCTGATTATGTCCCTAGATGACTTGCTGAAATAGAAGTAGGTTTTTTTGCAGTTTACTATTTAGATTAAAACTGGTTAGAAAGTTAAACCTTACTCTTGTTCTAAAGTAATTATTATATATCAATATAATAATATGTATTGTTATTGTTGCACTTTTCTTATTACATCGGACACAACAAAATAAAATCCGGTCTATCAAGTGATTTATAATACAAACATATCTTCACGCCAAGTCCCTTACGGGGTAGGCAGAGAGTATCGAGTGCCAGACCTCACGATCCTGACAAACCTGTCTTGCTTCCTTCACATTCATAACCCTTTTCATACAAACACGCCGGTTTCGGAGACTCTTGACACCACCCTCGGATAATATCCGATTGATCTGATCGTGAAATGTCAGCCTTGGTCTCCCCGGGTACCTATTTATTTATAATAAACTATTATTTATTGCAATAATCACCTAACCTGTTCTTAAACTGAAATTGGAAGGTAAAGAAGCAGACAGGTTTATCTTATCTGTGATCTCTGTGTTAGCGTTAACTACGTTAAGTCTCAGGTTCTATTCTTAGGCCGGGCAATAAAAAAGTCTTTTTCAATTTTGTAATAAATACAACGTTGCCCGAGATTGTTAGTGCCCGATTGAGTAGGCTCAGGTAATCGTGGTTACTTCGGTGGTACTTTTTATCTCTTTGTCCAACGGTTATCTAACTCCGGGCAACGTTACTTTTTTTAAAAATTGGAATGAGTACCTATCAAATTTTATTTTTTTTGACCCGGGAATCAAACGTTTTCTGTTTCAAGATAGCGATGGATCTCCTGATGTTAAGAAATAACCATTGATTATACACTAGTATCTAATACTCATGTGCCTCTATGGTCAGAATCTTATTAAGATTATAAGAGTCTTTGCTTGGTTAGTGCATTATTTAAATCATGGGTTTCTGTGATCATAAAATTAAACTCAGTTTAAAAATACACTATCACCATCTTTGGTATTTATATTTCTTAATATCACTAAATGCTTATTGCGTTTTGGGTTATGTTAGGATCTTCTTCGACATCCACATGACTTTCACATTTTGGATGTTTTCCAACTTTCATCTGTCATTTTTTCTATGTTTAAACCAGAGGAGCATAACCTTTTACATTGTTAAGAGTAAATCTATTGATTCGCACTTTCACCCAACTTACTAAATAAGGTCAAATTAGAGGTCAAATAATGCTGTCACTGCGTGATTGGCTCTATTATCTGGCCACCTTAATGGTGATTTATTTATTTCACACTATATTTTGCTAAATCAATGAATAACATTCGCCTCAGTGGTGTAGCGGTCCGGTGTTGGACTTGACTCCGCGATTTTTCGGGTTAGGTCTCCAGGTCGGACAGCAAGAAAATGTGCTTTTGCAATTTTCTAATTAAAAAGTTGCCCAGGATTGAATTTAACGATAGGCTTGCCACCTATCGCATTGTGGAACTTAGCATCTTGGGCTTGTCATTGGTGACCTGGTTGAGCATCTGCCTACCAATGTAGGGTATGGGCGTGAAGATACTTTTTTTATCACTACATCGTACTAAAAGTTACAACTTAATTATTATTTTCATAGTCGAAGTGCTAGATTTTTTCAATTGTATTTGTTATCTCAAAAACAGAATAAGCAACCTAAATGTATAACATACGAGTATAAATAAAAATTAAAACTAAGCAATTTTAAAATTAATTGTATACAGCAAAACTGCTTAAACCGTTTTCAATTTAATTACTAGGTTACATAAGTACCTATAAAAAATACAGTATTAATTTTAATTATAACTCAAAGAACACTAATTCATTTTTCACATAGTACAGGAAACCGAAACGTAGCACACAGGGCTAGTAAAGGTAAGAGACCTGGGCTACAGAGACCATACATTCAATAAATGCGTTACTATCCAGTGGCCGAAAATTTTGGGGAAATTGTGCAAGTATACCAGCTACCCTACCCTCCAGAAAATACCATGACAGAGTCATTATGGCGGCAGGAATAGGTAAGGCGGTGGATCACTACCAAGGACAAGTGATCTAGTTCTAGTTAACCTACCTTCGCCTCTTACTATCTGCTTGGGAAAGAGGCAGATGGTCTATTCTACTCAGCAGACCCGGACCATCACGAGTCAACTTTACGAAAAAATAATCATTAAAGTATTTTATAATAATTTTGAATTTGAATTTAGAATAAATAACAGAATAATCATGTAACAACCAAAAAGCATAAACGTTTGGACGTTAGAGTCGTTTAAAAAATTAATAATGATTCTTAAGAATGATTTTAACATAATCTATACTTGCTATCGTCGGCACTTGGTGGAATTCCATTGTTTATCTTTAGTTTCAAAGCCCTGATGATGCTATAAAAAGTGAAACCGGTTGGCTAGAAAGTAGCAGAAAGTGTTAAATAAAATATATTGTGAATAAGTACAAGTGTGAACTACAAAAAAATTTGTGATTATAATATGTTAATTAAATAACAATGAAATTTAAAGTTCAATTGAATCACAAGTAGGTTAAGATCAACTTCATTTGTTTTAATACAAATTTAAGTAACATTACTAAAATTGCGAAAGAACCCTTTTGAACTATTTCTTTTTTAGATTTGTAAAGAATTATACTTTACAAATACGATTTGGCAAATCTTTGACCTTCACATACAAGAAACAAAATCACGTAGTCACAGATGCTCTATCATTTTTCCCCGTGTTGTTCTGGATCCGCTGAGAATAGACCACCTGCATCTCTCCTAGGCAGCTCGTAAGAGGCAAGCGCTATTTGAAATACAGGTCATACCTAACAAGACCACTGGTACCATCAACGCACCTACAAACTTTTTGGTGTCTATAGCCATATGTTTGTTTACTATCTGGAAAACAATGTGCTTGTCCGCTGACCTCCAACATAAAAAAACCAAACTCGCATTTGTTTAAGTAGTTACTAGTGTCAGTTTCTCAATATTCAGTTGTAATAGCCCTAATGATGGATGTATTGCAAAACTGGTTGGTTATAAGAAAATAATAAAAAAATATTGCGGAAAGTACAAGCAATATTAATAAATTTTGTCTAAAATGGTATTCTATCAATCGCCGACGGCAAGAAGTATAGAATCTTGTTATGTATAGAGCGACAGCAGCAACACATTCGCCATATTTGACCGCCTCATTGGTCGAGTGGCTAGCGTACACGCCTACCTACACCGACCAACTGCGAAGCTCGGGTTCGATTCCCAACGGGGGCAGGCATTTTTGTGATAAACATTTAGATGTCTGCATTTCTGGGTCTGGATGTTTATTAAATTTATTCACGTATCTATTTAAGTATTTCTATGTATTAGTATAGTTGACTAACACCCAGAACACAAGCGTATAATATGCTTACTTTGGTGTTAGATTCAATTTGTGTAACTTGTCCTGGAATATTTATATACTACTGCACCTTTCTGCCAGTAGGGTTACTCTTGAATTTCAATTTCATGCAAATTGGAAATTGGACTACGTTTTATCATTTTTGGTACTTGTGAACACAGTTCTAGTGGCTTATTAACATTTAGTTTCAAAAGAATTCAACGAATCCCAATAAATAGTTTGTTTTTTATTGGTAACTAAATGTCAATAATTCGCTAGTATTGTGTTCGAGAGTACCTAAAATGACGTGTCCGATTCCGATTTCCAATATTTCATAAATCGAGTTTCAAGAGCAACCCTAACGGAAGCTTGTATGAGATTACATAGCTCATTATTAAAAAGGCTACCGCTTATAGAGTACTGTGTAACAACTTGCCGGATAGGTACCGTCTTACTTATTCCTGCCACCATAATGATAGTATATTTTTCCAGCCTGGATGGTAGTAACATCAAAGTTGTCTATATCTAATTATCCTACAATCAAAAAAGTCACCTGCTTGTAAGGTATAATTCGCAAATGTTGCAAATGATTTATTAATGTGTTTAACTGACTAGACACCATATTTGGTAATTATACCGGTCTAGGTGCAGATATTTTTAAACAAGTTGACTGTGGGAGTCTAAAACTTGACCTCTATCATATATAAAAACATTGAATTAATTACACGTTATTTATCAACAAAAAACGATGTTTCTCAATTGACGTCATATTTTTTTACAAGTCCACCCATGGACGTTGCGTAACTACACATTTTTTATGACAAAAGATAATACTAACGAGCATTCAGTTCCCATGATGGAGGTAATAACATAATTTAAAAAAACAACGGGTTGCACTCCGGAAGTGCCGGCAGGAGTGAAAACTTGAAAATTAACGCTGTGCATTTTTGATATTTTGAAATGGTTAGGGAATAATTTTGCACCAATTGCTTTAATTATCAGTATGAAAGTACTATAATTTATGTGGTAGAATACAATATTCATTTATTGTGCTATCGTACACAAACATGACAACACGAACATTCGCGCAAGCACCATGCGCCGTCTAAACGAAACAGCAGGCGCAGGCTTTACATTTTCGCCGTGCCGTAGAAAGAGACGGGGATACTTCCTGTAGGCTGTTTACTTTCCACCCGTCTGACGAATTTTTGATTATGTCACGTTTTCTGAAGCAAGTTTAGAAGTTTTTACCCATTCCAAAAAAAAGTGCGCAACGCCGCTAAAGAAGTTTTCACTTCAATAAGAATAACCTGCAGCCAATCTAGACCCCATAGATGTTGTAGTTGTCGTATGGCCAGTTGTGTAAGTCTACCGGCTACCCTCACCTCCTGACCGGGACATGATATTGCCATGAAAAATAAATTATTCCCGGCACTCTACCACCAATGGTTTTGATATAACATATGGTTTTGGTCATTACCATAACCCGTTTCGCCTTTGCTCGCTTCTTACGAGCGGCGTGGCAGAAGTTTTCTTTCTACTCAGCAGACCTTCGGTCCAGGTCACAGGTCTATTGATGTTACTACCTTCCAGACTGGAACAAGACACTGTCATTATAGTGGCATAAATAGGTGAGGCGGTAAATTCCTAAATAAAGACAGATTTTAAACCGTTATAAATTAAAAAATACAATTATTAATTGATTTAACATCAATCTTCTATCTAATATATACAATTCTCGTGTCACGGGGTTCGAACTTGAACTCCTCCGAAACGGCTTTTCCAATTCTCATGAAATTTTGTGAGCATATTGAGAAGGTCTGTGAATCGGCCAACATCTATTTTTCATACCCCTAAGTGATAAGGTTGACTCACCCCAATTGTTTTACTAAAATCATATTAAAAAATAGCAAAACCTCGTCTGCCGGGTCAGCTACTATTAATAATAAAAATGAAAGAGCGTATTTGTTTTGTCGTGTGCTTACCTAGACACCATAATAATGGAGTTGGAATTTTTCTGGGTTTAGATTATTGATACTCATACTACTAAGTTGGTCAAGAATTAGAGAGAGGCATATAATTATAAATTGATGATTTCTACAGTATATTCATGAGGAATGCTCAGAAGAGATGTTTCGTTTGGTTTTTGCTGCTGAATTTCACCTTCAAACATCGCGTCAGAGTTTAAGGTATCATGCCCATCACCTTGATGCGTGACGGTCTACAACTGTGCGATTCCGAATACTTTTCTTACTCCGCACACCTTTGTAGAACCAGTTACTAAGGGTGTAATTTCCAATCGAAATCGACTAGAACAGAGTGTATTTATTCCTTCAGTCGGCAACGTAACAAAAGCAACCAACATAAATAGTAATTAATAAAAGTTATAAACAGTTCCAATACAAATCTAACATAGTTTGATAAAAATTGCTTAATCATCTTTTCTGTGCGTGACCAATACGAAGGTTGAACGCGTTTGGTTAAGTTAAACTTTATATCTATAAGTTTATCTTTATAGCACGAACGAAATGATTATCAAAAAATTGTATAAATATATTATGATTCCATTTCATTATACCGTAGAGGTAAAGAAAAATGTATGTATTATTAAATATAACTCAAAAACCACTTGTCCGTTGATCAAATTTATAAGGGATCGCCTCTGAATCATAAGCTATCGAAAAAGCAATAAAAAAATCCCTAGACAAGTTATACAAATTGAATCTGACCCCAAAGTAAGTCAAAAATATTTGTTATGGGTGTTAGTCAATATTTCTAATAGATAGAAATACTTTCATAGATACCAGAATAAGTTTAATAAACATCCCGACCCGAAGATGTTGACCCGCAAACATTTAAATATTGATCACACAAATACCTGCCCCTACCTAGCGTTTACTCATGTACCTACTATAGAACCTCGACCAACGAGGCTGTCATACCATATAAGTGACATAATCTGGTAAACCCGTACAAAAAACTAACCTTTTCTTTTTTCGATTTGACTAAATACCACAATCCATAGTTTGAATATAAATTATCAGTAGAAATATATCTTAAGTTTGGCGATTTTTCAAACAGGTATCATAGTTCCAACCCTATTCTGCCCTGCTAAGAAGAAAAAGCATAAGTCAAAATTTTAAGAAATCAGCTTAATTAAAGTTTTGGACTCAGCAAAAAAAACATGTCCGGGTGAATAACCCAAATGTAATACACTTATGCTTGTCGCATATGCGAAATATCGCAATGATTTCTAAGAAGAAAAAACACATTTTTTTGCTGAGTCCAAAAGAGTAATTAAGCTGATTTCTTAAAATGTTGTGTGTATCTTCACGCCCATATCCCTGAAGTGGTAGGTAGAAGCATAACCAGGGCACCCACGACTAGCTGAAGACACTAAGTCCCACAAAAAATCTTAAAAAAGAAATTCTTAAAATTTTGACCTATGCTTTTTCTTCTTAGCAAGGCAGTATTGACGTTTTTACATATTTTGACTGTCTAGCGCAGGGTTAATTCCTACATAATGACAATGATAATGAATAATAGTTATGATGATAGCAAATTGTAATAATTTCCTCGAAATAATGATGACCAATATGAATCATTATAACGTTAATTTACGTGACTCAAAAATATTTTACCGCATTACGATCATTCTCTCATAAGAATAGGTAAAGTTTTTTGGCGAGTTCTAGAAGTGATAAAATGAGTGAAAATGTCAAAACTTTATGATATATTAGGTCCACACACACGATTAGCGTTTTATATGAAAAAAGAAAGTATATTCACGCCTATATCACATAAGCTAGGTAGAGATATAACCAGGGCACCCACGATTAGCCGAAGGTGTACTTAGTCCAACAATGTCATAGATGGCAAATATATTTAGAAAAAGTTATATGTATGTATAATAAATAAAGTCTCTTAGTATTCCTACTATTATATATGCGAATTTGCCAGTGAAATATTAAAATATCAAAGTTAAGACTGCCCTATTGATGGTTTTAAACTTTATATTCAGTTCCAAAAGAAATGGAAACATGTTGGTACAAGATCTGGGAAGCACGATATGTGTGAAATACGTTTAAGCCAGTCCTACAATTTACAGTATTAAATGAAGTATGAGGTCTAGGTCTAGCGTTAAAACGCTATAAAAAAACGCAGATCGTTTTTTGTGACAATACACAAAACGAAGTCGGGAAATTCACTAGACGGCCATGACCGCAGGCAAATCTACAAACACGTTCACCGGACCTCGTTAATATAGAAAGACAAGTTTTTTAGGGTCCTGCACTAGCAAACGTTTTACAGACCTATAGAAGCCATGTCCGCCGGACATGTCTGCAGACTTGCTTGCGGGCATGTCGGTCTAGCGAATTCCCTGCTTAAAGAGTATATCAATGTATCAATTACGCTATCCATTAATATTACAATTTAAAACTAAGTAGTGTTTAGATGCTTGTGTTCAACCTCGCTTAGATGCACTAACGCTTGGCCGACCGCAGTGATATTCGGCGCGTAGTCTGTGACCTTGAGAACTGAGAAGGATACAAGAACTGATTTTTTTACATGACAACTCAACCACTTTAACAACAATACTTTAATAGATAAACAATAACCAAATTGAGATAAATATTAAACACGTTTAAATTTATCCCAATTTTACTTGTGTAACATTACACTAATTACACTAAACAGGGATATGTTTTATAACTCTATTAGAATGTCTTTATAAAGTGGCCTCAACTTTCTAACTTTGAATAACTTTAACTTAATAACTTTGAATTTAAGCTTCAAACTACCCCTAATTTAATTGATAATATTCGACAAGACGACTTTTGTCTCCAAACTTTCATCAAGTTTCAAGCCGAAATGTAAACTTGTGGGTAGTTTCGAATAACAAATTTCTATTTCACCCGCCTGTATATCTAAGGGATTTGCGTATATGCCAAATGTCATCGACGTGTGAGGCTCAATTGCAATCCCCGACTGGGGTAAGCATTTATGTACTAAATATAGACGTCTGTCTCTTCGGGGTCTGATGACTGAACTGATGATTATATTTTAATCAGTCATTAAGTCGACATTTTCTATACAAAATCGGTCTGTGTTTTCTACCGCATATACCATGGGAAATGTTTGGTTTAATTCCTGCCGCTCATTTCCACCTTCGGACATCGCGACAGAGTTTAAAATATCATGCTCATTATCTCGATCTACAACTGTGCGATTCCGAAGACATTTTTTACCAAGCACAGCACCTTTGTGAAATCAGTTACCGAGGGCGGTATTCCTAAACAATCATGACTTAGGGACCTTCAAGAAAAGACCATACTCCTTCCTCAAAGGTCGGCAACGCATCTGTGATACTCCTGGTGTTGCGGATGTCCGTGGGCGGCGGTGATCACTTTTCATCAGGTGACCCACCCTTTGCTTCCTCTTGTAGAAAAAAAAAATTCAATGTTATGATTGAATTTTATTTGTCTTTTAGAATATGTATGAATTTATTGAATAATTGTCTTACAAGTAGATATGTTATTGAAATTTAAAAAATATTTATTTATTTATGACTAGTCGAACTGACGAACTTCCTATCTCTTGACATTAAGAGACAAACTCTTAGTAGAGCTGTACTAAGAGTTTGTGAGCTGGATTAAAGCAGTGTTTTTTTTTTCCATTTTCATTTTTTTTTATTTTCTTCTGACAATGTTCAACACAACAAAAAATAATTAGCAAAATTAGTCCATTCCTTCAAACACGATATGATGACCTTGTAAAATGGGGAATTATGTTAATATATATATAAATTAGGTGTCACGTTGCTTGTCCACGATGGACTCCTAAACTACTTAACCGATTTTAATCAAATTTGCACACAGTGTGCAGTTTGATCTAACTTGAAAGATGGAATAGCTTACATCTAGATTTATGATCGAAAAAGTATATCCGAGCGAAGCTGGAACAGGAAGCTGATTTTTATATAATATAAAGATAATTATGTTCTGTAAAATCTGTTTTACTTTCAGTTGACATCAAAGCATTCAAGGAAAATAGTTCTCTAAATTATGTTGCAACTGCAAACGTCCTTGTTTTGAACCAACCTAACATACAAATTGTATTGCAAAACTAAGCATAAAACCTCACATTTGTTTAAATTTATTCGTAAATACCTAATGTTCTAATTGTTTTAACCAACTTTGGAAAAAGGAAGAGTATTTTTTATATTCGTTGATTTCTGAACCGATTTCGAAGATTCGTTTTTAATTAAAAAGAGCACTTTCAAGTTGATTTTATTCATATTAAGTTTGAACCAGTTGATGGAAGCCCAGGAAAATCGAAAAAAATACTTAATTTTGGTATACGTGGTTACTTGTTGAAATGGAAGTCGATTTCTTGCATTTTACTACATATAAACAAAATCAATTTCTTGGTATTCAAACCTCTTTAGAATAGCAAAGAGGAAGTATCGAACTTCAGACAATTTTTTGGTAGTCTTAATGTGACCTTAAAACATCTTATTTTTATGATACTATAATAACCATTTTATGCTTACGTCAACGATTATGCAAAACTTGAAACTCATACGCCATTTTATAATCAAATATTGTTTCTAATTTAGATAAAAATGAAGATGACTGTCGCATTTTAGGATTTTGTGGTCATAGTAGTAATTTACGCATATTTTTATTTTTGTCGCTGTAGTCTAGCGGTCCCGTGCTCGACGTGACTTCCTGAGCTACTGGGTTCGATCCGGGGCTTGGGGATCACTAGGAAAAAAATATGTTTTTTCAATGTGCCCAGTTGGGGCACCTATCGCATCGTCTTAGTCTTTATAGTCTTTGGTACAAAGTATGTGACCTGGTAGTGCAAATGCCTAAGTCTTCGAGGATATGGGCGTTTTTTAATGATATTGAAACCGCCTAGAGACATCATAGGTGGTAATGGTGTGTTGTCAAACTGAGGCCAGGATTGTAAGTTTACCGGCGACTAGTTTATACTCCGAACCGGAACACGGAAACGGGAAGCACTGACGTTATGGCGGCAGGAATAGTTAAGGTGTTGCCAATCCGGGCGAATCGCTGCGAAACTCTACCACTTAGTCAGATATCACGGTGTTAATGACGGTAAGCCTATGCTCGCCTTTTACGAGCTGCCTGGTAGGAAGGTAGATGGTCTTTTCTGTAAAAGAGCCCCCGGACCAACACGGAGAAATACTAAGATATGAAGACACTAAGATACGATTGTCACATACGATCAGAAGATGTGCTTATTCGCTGTCTTAAAAAAGTCCACACTAATTCTTCTCTTTTAATTAATTATGGGTTCGGCCTAACCCATTATAGGCCGATCCATTCACGCATTAAGAATTCCCACGAAACAAACTCCGTTGGCCCTGAAGTGTCAAAGTTTCTCGAGGAACACTTTAGGCAGCTCCGGAATTTGCGATTAGGGCACTGCCAATAATTGGTTTATTTGTCAATAATTTATATGGATGTATGAAATACGGTTCACTAAATAATCTCCGTTTTTACGACCCTCTTTTCTCAAAAAGCAATATTGATTTTAAAAACCGATAATACACTTGGAACTACACTTCGGTCATGTGGAAAGAATGACAGATGAAAGATTGACAAAGTAGATATACAATGCGAATGTGGATGGATGTAGGTACCCGGGGAGACCAAGGCTGACATTTCACGATCAGATCAATTGGATATTATCCGAGGGTGGTGTTAAGAGTCTCCGAAACCGGCGTGTTTGTATGAAAAGGGTTATGAATGTGAAGGAAGCAAGACAGGTTTGTCAGGATCGTGAGGTCTTGCACTCGATACTCTCTGCCTACCCCGTAAGGAACTTGGCATGAAGATATGTATGTAACTACACTTCCGGTAAAATTTGTTCGTTAATCTCTGTAAATCAAAAAAACTTTAAAGCTTATCAAAAACATAATTGTTCTTAAAATATTCTTAACACTATTGTATAAAAATGATTGGTACCCAAAGCTTTGGGTTTTGGAATTTAATCCAAGTTTTAAAAGCTTTAGGTTTTTAACACTACGTTTTACGGTTATAACACTAGCCAATTTTATTCCCATCTAGAGCTCAGTGTATTAATACTGTGTCAAAAGTCCGGTGAAGTTGTGAAACCGCGATGTGCTCCCGGTGTTGTTCGGGCTCCTTAGCAGAATAGACCATCTGCCACCCTGTGCCAGGCAGCTCATTAAAGGCGAGCATAGGCTTACCGTTACTACCACCGTGACATCTGACTAGGTTGTAGAGTCTTGGAGCGACTCGACCGGACTGGTACCACTGCCTCACCTATTCCTGCCGCCATAATGTCAGCGCTTCCTGTTGATGTGTTCCGGTCCGGAGTGTAAGGTAACCATACTGTAAGCCGGTAAACATACTTTTGCTCGAGGCCTAACATCCCGGTCTAAGGTTGGCAACGCACCATTTCCACCTTTGGTGTCTCTAGGCGGCGTGAATTTTTTACCATCAGGAAATCCATCTGCTTGTTTACCCTCCAATATCATAAAAAAATGAAGTTAATTATACATTATCAATTAAAAAAGATATTTTCGTCACCAATAAATTAAAATTTCTGCGTCGCTTTAAAAAAACGGCCAAAGCTGGAACCATCAGCTTTTCTATAAGTTGGTTCTACTTTCTAACCGCGCAATTGTAGCTAATATAGAACGCAGGATAGCATGTGAAACCACATCCTCATACACCGTATAATTTCCCATCCCCGATAGTTTCCCAATGCGGGTTCACTACCGGCGTATTACGTTCTCAGGAATATTGTTTACTGAAATTTCCTGCTCCAAAAAAATTACATATAAACGTGACAACCCCATCACTAGTAGGGTAATCTATTAAGATTGCTTGATTATTAGTGCAGGCAGATTTGGTCAAGTCCTCACAACTCACCCAAACAGATACCTTGGCTTTTTTCAATCAGGGGTTGATTTAAATAATTGAATATAACAATATAATTTAATAATTTGGACTAACTCATCTATTTGGATACACTAGGTGATCCAGCAAGTTTTTAAGGGCTAGTGTGTTACTAACAGCGAGGTTTTCACAATTTCACCGGCATTGGACTGGTAGACGTTGTCCTCTCTTACTTGTGAATATTAAATTAAATATAAAAAGTTGTGTAATATATACAGTCTTCATCAAAACAAAGACTAAAGTAAGTGTAAAGTTAGGTTGGTATTATAGTCTGTACCCACAGTTTAATAAAAACTACAACACCAGTTTGAACCTTAGAGTACATTAGTCCATATTTATTGATAAGAAGCTAATCATCAGCTAAACCTACAACTATATGACTACATAGCGAAAAAAATGTTCGCTCTCTATCGCCAAATACACAACAAAATGTAACATAATGCATAATAATACTAGATTTACTACTTTGTCTCATTCTTATTTAAGTTTAAATGTCATGTCTTGTTATTAAAATAAATTTGTTATTATTATTAACACACACACGCAAACATATTTACACATTTTGATATAAGTTGTATAATGTATACTCTTGATTTTTTATTTTATCTGTTGGCTGATGCAACTTATACAAAATAAAAGGTATCTTCACGCCCATATCTCCAAAGGCGTAGGCAGATGCACTACCAGGGCACCTACGACTAGCCGAAGATACTAAGTCCCACAATGTAAAAGGTGGCAAGCCTATCGCCAACCGGGCATATATCCTATCCCGAGCAACATTTTTTTATTAGAATATTGGAAAATCCCCAATTTTCTTTTTGTTGCCCGACCCGGGATTCGAACCCGGGACCTCATGCAGTCAAGTCCAACAACTGAACCGCTAGACCAAAGAGGCGATCTAATAACATATAATTGTAATCCTATCAAAAACATCAACGAAAAAAATAGCCAAGTTCAACCAAGTTCAATATGTGTATATGTCAATTCTATTGACTAAAATTTTGTATCGACAATCATCACAATTTTACTTAAAATAACACGTAATTCAAATTTAAGGGTTGACTAAGCTAGTACCCTATTAAATATTTAAAAATGTAATCAACATAACATGAGATATTGGTGGTAATTCTGCTGTTCACAAACTAAACTTATTTTAGATACGTGCTATCTCTTTCAAATAAAACAAAAACAAAAGAGATGAAATATTTTAGACATGTCAGATTAGTCCGAACATGTCAAATTGTGATGTTTTTAAACAAAGCTTTCCGAGTGACAGATTAAAAGTCTGTAGAAATGACGCGTACGGTCTAATTTGACAGGACTAAAAGTGTTTTGTCTCTTTCTGTTACTTTTGTTGAAAGAAGACAGCGATAACTTAAAACTAGTTTAGTGAG
>NJDC01000122.1:243914-282623 GCA_002245475.1 Calephelis virginiensis
CGAACACCTGCACCTTTTAAAATTTAGTCACAAGTGTCTTCGACGCAAATCAATTTATGATTGAAGGAAAAAAATAATCCTCTCTTCCATTGAAGACGTTATGCAGAGATTTAAAGAATACATTTTGAACGCATTTAGACCAATTATTTTCTAGAGACAAATAACATTTTTTTTTTATTGAATTAGGTGTTACTTTGCGGAAATCCATTATAACAGATGTAAAATAAGCCTTTATTTTGCGTGATAATTTATATTGTTTCCCGAGCTCTTCCTATATTCGCGTTCTGGTTGCGAAAGTGGGTGGTGGGAACGTTAGTCAGGCTTGTCACATTCTGTGTCAATTGGAGGATTATTTGCCACAACAGTTACACTGCTTACGCGGAATTAGTAAAATAAAGGCTTATTTTACAAATAACAAAGGTGACCTTACTTTCCAGAGGACAATGTTGAAATCATTAAACTAATGTTTTTTTTCCACATGATTGGAAGAAGGTACACTTTCTGATGATAAAAAGTGGTCACAGCATGTAGAAGATTCTGGTAATGCCGTAGTTTTCTCCCGTATTGGTCCTCCTTGGCAGAATAGACCATGTGCCTTCCTGCCAGGCAGCTCGTAAAAGGCAACCGTAGGCTTACCGTCACTAACGCCGTGACATCTGACTAAGTGGTAGAGTTTTGCAGCAACTCAATCAGATTGCTACCGCCGCCTTACCTGTTCTTGCCACCATAACTTCAGTGCTCGCCGTTGACATGTTCCAGTCCGGTAGCCGGTAAACTTACTTTGTTCGAGGCGTAACACTCCGGACTCAGGTTGTCTCTAGGCGAAGTGAATTTCTTATCATCAGGAAATCCGTCCGCTTGTTTACTTTAGAATATTGTAAAATTTAAAAAAAATAAAGCGTTACCAACCTGAAATGAACATTTAGCGACTACTAAATCCTAATTTGAGATCCTAAACTTTTTTGTAAATTAGGTCACGGTGTTAATTGCAGATGACTTCAAGCTCACGTCTTACAAGCTGCCTGGAGATACAGAACCAACAACAAATTTACTTTAAAACAACATATTTTTGTTTTAGTAACTAGTTTTACGGTGTTTAGGATTACTTTTTTGAGTAGTCGGACTTAACTGCATGAGGTCCCGGGTTTGATTTCCAGGTCGGGTAACAAAATAAAAATTGGGTTAGTCCAATTTTCTAAAAAAACATTGCTCGGGATTGGATACGTGCCTGGTTGGTGATGGGCTTGTCACCTATCACATTGTGGGACTTAGCGTCTTCGGCTAATCGTGGGTGCCCTGGTTGTGCCTCTGCCTACCTCTTCAGAGATATGGGCGTGAAGACACTTACTTACTTTTTACTTCATATTAATATGGATTTACTTTAGCTAATATAACAATTTTCGACACTCAACACGTCAAACATACACTTCGAATTGATAAACCTTTTTATGTCAGGTTAAAATAAACAGGTATGAATATTAAAGACATGATATACTTTTTATAGTAGGGTTATCCGTGAGAACATTGGAAGATAGTCGCACTACGTGACATAAAAATTAATTCATTGTCTCCATTACAATGCTATTGCTTACTTTTTTATATGCTATTGCCAAACATTTTTGTCTGTTTCCTTTTACTATTAGTACACCGCTACATCGGTTGACGATCGGCCGTATTGGGAGTTAAATAGTTTTTTTATAGTTTTAGTTAATAGTTTGACATAGTTTAGTTTATAATATGCGTAGACATGTTATGTATAGTCAAAATTATAGTTCAGATGAAGAGGATTGTTGTAATGGATTAACAGATTATCAGACTTTGCGGCGCGAGTCTAAAATGCTATTGTTTCGAAGATCGGTGAGTAAAATTCTAGGGTAAAGTAACTTAAAACAATACTGTAATTGTAATATACTAAGCGGAATTGTTTGAAATATTTTTTTTATAAATTAATGTATACTACTTATATACATATGACATCTATCATGAAAAGAAAAGACAGAATATTTCAGTGGTATCAAATTGGACAATGGTGGTAATTTTGTTATCCAATCAAAATGTAAGACAAAACACTAAGTGCAGGCAGATTAGTCTGCACACAAGATTTCTAAAGACATTTTATCTTATACCCAGAAAAAGTTGACAAAAAGCATCACAATTTGACATGTCCCGACTAACCTGACATGTGTAAAATATTCCATCACTATTATTTTTGTTTCATTTGAAAAAAAAAGTATGCATCTAAAATGAGTTTAGTTTGTGAACAGCAGAATTAACACCAATACCTAAAACTACTTACGTCGAAATATTATGAAGTAATGAACGAAACGAAACAGACGGAGGTTATTTAGTTCTGTCAAATTAGTCACCCTCTCTACTTCTTTTGCGTTTAAGGCAAATAAAGTAGCATTTTATCAAACTAAATTATACTAAATTGGGAAGATTTGTAAGACACAAGATACTAGAATATTGTGCGACAAATAGGTATTTTCGTAAAATCATACATTAATCAAAAAACCTGTTTTGATTTTATTTTTATTTCTTAATCAGAAGATATAAATAAAGCGGTTAATGTGAAACAGGATTGGCCTCTATCTCAGTTACTTTTGGTAATAATAATATACATACATGAATACATATTTTTAAGCCAAGTCCCTTACGGGGTAGACAGAGAGTATCGAGTGCCAGACCTCACGATCCTGACAAACCTATATGGCTTCCTTCACGTTCATTACCCTTTTTATACAAACACGCCGGTTTCGGAGACTCTTGACACCACGCTCCGATAGTATCCGATTGATCAGATCGTGGAATTGGTCTCCCATCCATCCATCCTACATAATAATATACGTAGATATTACTTTAATTATTTTTTCAAGTTCACTTTAAGACCTTTTAATGTTAAGACCTTGTTTTCGTTGGGAAATAATGACGGTATTTAAGTTACAGCGCCGGATGGGTGACCGACCTTCATATATTTTGAATTTAAACGACATGATATTATTACTATGATCCTCAAACTTGGCTACTTTTAGCACCATTATGAATAAACATATTTTTATGCGATAAGACGGTGGTCAAACACATAGCCATCCTGTTGGTAAGGGATAACAGACGTGTTCTATGTAAGGTAGATGTTATAGGTGCGTGGATGCTCTGTGTGCAAGATGTTAGACTAATTGTGCATGTTTATGCTATCCTACCATTCGTACTGGAACGTGACTGCCATGTCAAGGGCTCACCTTTTTATAGAGTTTGGAGGCAAACAATAAGACAGATTTTGTGAAAATACAGCTTCATTGAAAATCCGATTTTGAGAGGTTAAAACCCTTCCTACTTACGAAGTGGAACACGACTAGCAAGCACTAACATCAAAATAGCACGAACAGGTACAGCAGTGATGATAATCTTTAGAAACAGTGCTGGATGGCATAACCTACTGCAATTAATTGATTCGGGAAAACTTCTTTCAGTTGTTAGGTTATTTCAGTAGTAATCGAAATTTTCTGAAAAGCTTTTTAGGGTTGTATTAGCGTTACCTACCGGCTCTAATGGTTTTTTCAAACCATATTATACTTACAAAATTTCAACCAATTCATTAAAACCCTTTACAATAACTAAGGTGACCAATATACGTCTAAAAGATATATAATAACAATTATATTTAAAATATACTTGATAATAAAATAAAAGATAATATTTCAACTATGATGATATTTATATTTAAAATGAAATCTAAAAAAATGTTTAGAAAAACTATAGGTAAGTCATAGCAAATTCAAGCAACGTGAACGTGAATAAGTTACACAATTACCTTTCCAAATACCAAAAGTGTAACTTTAGAACTGACAAAAAACGATGTTTTTATGATCGTTTTACAAATCGAAAGTTAAGTTCCTTGGTTCGAGCAATCCAAGGCTGAATTATTATCTGGTTTCAGATCTAATGCAATCCAAATACTCAACTATTGCTTATCTTTTAAATTTCATATTTATATTTGTACAAATTTACTAACACGTGAAAGGAAGTGGTTGCGATTGTAATTTTGTTTAGTAATGATGATAATACTAAAATTTCAACTTTTGTTTGACATATAATCTTTAACTCCACTCGAATTCGTATATCTCACAGCTGTAACTTTGCCACAAAACTATTAATTGGCAACAATTGAATCTTAAGTGCTTTCAAATCTTAAACTTGTCTGGTGTTTGCATGTTCATACAAAGTGTAAGATGATTACGTCCCATTTTTAAATACATTTATAAAGTATTAGCTGTTTCCCGCATTAGCTATTCCCACAAGACATTTTTCAGGATAAAAACTATCCTAAGTGTTAAGCATACTTTCCCTGTACGTGTGTGCGAAATTTCATGAAAATCAGTTCAGTGACAAATAAACATACAAATTTTCGCAATTAAAGTATTTATAGGATACTAACAGCTAACCTTTTTAGTGTCCTTTTATAAGAGGTACACTGTGCGGTACGCTATAACATCCAATTTTACACATTCCAATATTGATGAATATATCAATTTAATATAATAAAAAATATGATATTGGAAGGCAAACAAGCAGACGAATTCCTTGATGGTATAAATATCACGTCGATTTGAGATACCAAATGTGGTAATAGTGCGTTTCCAACCTGAGATCGGGTTATTAGGTCTTGAGAAAATGTTAGTTTATCGGCTACCCTAGCCTCAAAACCGATAATAAAAATACAGAAGACTGAGTTAAAAGTTACTGCCATCAGGAGCAGTTCATACCTACACACGTACGTATCTTCACGCCAAGTCAGATAGAGAGTATCTAGTGCCAAACTTCACTGCTCCACTTCAGGAGCAGTAAAACTGCAAATATTGACTCCAATTTCATTATCAAGTCGCGATTTTCTCATTCCATTTTGTAGTCTTGAATAAAGAAAGGACCACCTCTTGTATCAATATTATAAAGACCTAAGAGTGGGTTACAAATCTCAGAATCATAACCCACCTTCCAAAAAAATAACCATCAAAATCTGTTATTTTCTGAATAATCGCATAACAAACACAAAAAAAAATATTCGAATTAAATAAGATTAAAATAAGTATCTTCACGCCCATATCCCCAAAGAGGTGAGCAAAGGAACAATTAGGGCACCCACGACTAGCCGAAGAGACTAAGGCCCACAATGTGATAGGTGGCAAGCCTATGCCAAGCGGAAACATATCTAATCCCGAGCAACGTTTTATTATGAGAAAACTGGAAAAACCCAATTTTTTTGTTGCCCGACCCGGGATTCGAGCTCGGGACCTCAGATATTCGAATTAAACCTCCTTTTTCGAATTGTTTAAAAATGCTTTAAATTTTAGTATATACAATACTTTTGTTTGTTACAGTTTCATTCGGTGACGGACAAGAGATCTCATAGTGACTGTGGAGAAAACAGTATGACTATCGTCACAACAAAGAAGTTAGAAGAAGACCTTTCAGAATCTTCAGGCTCTGAAAATGCTGATATAGAAGGTAATTGTATCAAAGTTCTTTACTGCTTCGTTCCATTCTGTTCTTAAACTAGGTATTTATTTGTGCTTAATGTAATTTCTATTGAAATTGTGTATCCCTACTCATAGTTCAAATTTATGATTTGCTTACTATTTATTTATTACTGGCTAATTCTGAAAAAAAACTGGTACTCTGTCTTTAACATTACCTAGCTGCATGAAGTTCATTGTACATGGATTATTCTCATTCTAACAAAACGTAGTCATATAACATTTACGTACTTATAAACGTAGTTATATATATTACTCAAAAACTAAATGCAACACTTTTACACTAAGAATTTTTTATTTAATACTTTGCTAATGTACCTGTTTCTGATGAGTACGATTAAAACTTCTATTAAATACTTCTAAATTGGTTTTCATTAATAATATCACTATTATTAGATTTAACACACATTTACATTGAAAAACACTGATCTGTCAATAAAACTTAGCACTCAGGTATATTAAGCCTTTTTTTAACTTTAAAAACTAAATTCTTCAACTTATGTAATAGCAGGGATCATTGAACTGCCTACTTTAAATTAATAAAATCATCATTAGTATTATCCCACTTAGTGAGATATGTTCCTTCTTTCTGAGATAACTTTAAAAATCATAATCAATTCAAACATCGGAAATATCGTTTAATATATACTATCCAGAAAAAAATGTTTTGAACATCCTCGTATGGTTAAAAAATTGCTAATACGCATAGTCATATAACTATTTCTTTATGTGAGAAAAGACCGAGTAGGTAACCGCCTCTCTTCCTCCTCAACCGTGGCCTAAAGACACCATAGATGTTATAGGTGAATCACTGTCTCGTGGCAAGGATGTTAGTTTTGTGCCAATCTACCTAGCCTACTCTCAGGAACAGAACGTAACAGTTATATAAGGCAGCAAAGACAAGGATCTATACGGCAAAGGTATCCCCTACTCGGGAAAGTACCTCCATTGTGTAGTCTTTCTATACGAGTGTCAGAGCGACAATGTTCTAAAAGAAAATTATATTTTCTAGAGTAAAACAAGCATAAAATCTAGTTTTTATGACACATAAAATCGTATCGTGTAAACTGTGTCTTTGTGTCACATATGTGTACGGAAATCCATAGTTTCAGTCATGTTTAAGTAAACTCCGGAAGAGGTATTAGCATCACAAAGAGACACATTGTAGCGCAACCTTCACGTTGACATATACGTCATATAAACTAGTTTAAGTGTTTTATACATATCTTACACACATATCTTCAAGCCGTATAATCCCCCGTATAAACCCCCCGTAAAGTCCGGGTTGCCGAGGAGTTGTTTTACCGTTTCTTCTTTTGACTGGCTAGATTTGGAAACGGTGTTAGTTTACGGTAGATAGGTTTAAATTTAAATATAGTCTTAAAATGTTGGATAATAAATAAACAACTAGTTTTAAATATAAATAATTGGCTTAAAAGTTAAAGTATACGTAATTAAATAACATTTTTCATAAATATTAAAATATTTGCATATCACAATATGGTGAATATGTTGATATAATTAAATATTTTTCTAACATCTCATTTACAGACATATTCCGCAAATAAATAATTTTCATTTACATTTCATTTTACACTTTCGTGTTAGTCCTGATCCTCTATGTAAAATAGGCCCTCTTTTATCCTGCTTGGCAGCTCATAATAGTCTAGCAAAATCGAAAAGGGTTTTACTAAAAAGGCCACTAATAGTCGAGTGATGGGCATTAACTTGGCCGGTTAGAAATCCTTTGCCTTGACTATTCCTGCCACCTTTATGGCAGTGATAAGTTCCGGTCCGAAGGGTAGGGTAGTCGGTAGATTTGGGAATTTGCCTAACACTCTGACCACAGGACATTGACGAACCCACAACACCTACCTTTCCTATAGGCAGCAGTTATCTCTTACCATCAGGAAATCGGTGTGATTGTTTTGTCTTTTGCCATAAAAAGTCAAGTTCTTTATGAGGTTGGGAGGGAGTATTCAAGTATGGCAAGTGTCACGATCAATTACTCTCTTCATTTTTTCCGGCGGTTTCAGAGACTCTAGCCACTACGCTCGGAAATATGGTCATCCATATTTTCATCTGTTTGGTCAATCTTTCATCAGCCATTCTTTCCACATGACAGAACCAATACTACGTTGGTCTTTTCTCATTTTTGCAACAAAACTTTTTCTGTGATCTTGCTGTTGAGAATGAATATAAGATGTTTTATTTTGCTAAGTAAATTACAACATTTCTATTTGCGTAGTAATTAAAAAAGATTTTATAATAAATAATTGGTGTAAGTAACGAGACTATACAAAAAAAACCTTATTTTATCGCATTACAGAAATATGCTAAAAAATATTAAACGGATGTTTAAAATTTAATAACCTTTAAACTAAACTTCTTTACGTCCTACAATCACTACAAAGTACAAAACAAAGTCGCTTCCTCTGTCCCTATGTTCCTTTGTGTTTAAATTAAAATAAATATCCCTGGAAAAGTTAGACAAATTGAATCTAACCCCAAAGTAAGCAAATTATATGCTTGTGTTATAAGTGCTAGTCAACGATTCTAATACATAGAAATACTTAAATAGATACCAGAATAAATTTAATAAACACTCAGACCTGGAAATGCAGACATCTAAATGTTCATCACATAAATGCCTGCCCCGTCGGGAATCGAACCCGAGCCTCGCAGATGATCGGTGTAGTTAGGCGTATACGCTAGCCACTCGACCAACAAGGCGGTCGATATTGATATTGTTAAATTGTGTCGTGTTAATCGTATGCTTAAATCTTTAAAACTACGCAACGGATTTTGATGCGGTTTTTTTAAGTAGATATGGTGATTGAGGAGGAAGGTTTATATGTATATTTAATTACCGTTCGAAGCCGGGATGGGCCGCTAGTAATAAATGAGTAAATAACCGTGTTTTGTATCGCCCTGGCTTAGCTTTGAACTTGAAATGAAATGAAATGAAAAATATTTATTGGCGGAATACGAGTGCTAAAATTATGATGCTAATTAATTCTAGCTGCTACTTGCGAATTGGCCTGCGTCATTTTACTGTTACATATTTCTTTTGATATTCTTAATTATGGTGACAAAGTTATTAAAATTTGTTAAATACATTACGACTTACTTTCAGAAAAAGAAATGAGAGGATAAATTTCATTTCGACTTATTTACAATATTTTCTTTTACTTTTCGTTTATAAAAACAAGAAAGTATGGGAAGGAATACAGCTGTAATATTTTCAGTGAATTTAATTTCTAACATTATGGGAAATCATGTTTGTAAGCGACAAATGGGTATATTATTTCAACTATTTGGGTAGTTATGCTTTATTTCTACCACATTGCCTCTGTGCTCTAGCAATCTGGCGTCGTACTTGACTTCTTAAGGGCCCAGGTTCGATCTCCGGGTTAGGCAATAAAAAAATGCATTTTCAATTTTCTAATAAAAACAACGTTGCCTGAGATGTGCCCGGTGTGCGATATTCTTGCCACCTATCACATTGTGGGACTAAGTGTGTTCGAGTAGTCGTGGGTACCATGGTTGTGCCTCTACCCACGTCTGCGGGAATGTGGGTGTGAAGATATTTTTTTTTATTTCTACCACATTAATATATCATTACAAAGAAATACAACAGTGTAAAATGCAATTTCCTTAGAGGTATTATTTTTTATAGATAAAAAGTACCGCTTGGCAAATGTTATGTTGCCCTTAAAATTATTTACCCCCAATTTTTTAATAAAAAAAAACGTTGCTCGGGATTGGATATGTGCCCGGTTGGCTATAGGCTTGCCACCTATCACATTGTGGGACTTAGTGTCTTTGGCTAGTCTTGGATGTCCTGGTTGTGCCTCTGCCTACCTCTTCGGGGATATGGGCGTGAAGATACTTATGCTATATAAATCTAAATGGCATCAACTCATGTTTTGATTGCGAATGGTTTCAGAACTTTCAGTAAGAGTGACAATGTCGTCACTACCTTAATGTATACACCCGAGATACTTTAAGAGCAGTAATTTACAGTAGTACTATTTCAATTATGCGCTTAGGCTATATTCGTCAAGCTTAGGAAATCCGAATGTATTTTAAAGATATTTATATAGAGTTGTTATTACTCATAATTAATAATTTCGCTTAAATTCAGATTAGGTTAGCCAATTTAAAAATAAAAGTATATAGTGTCATAAGAGTAAAATGTGTAAAGCTAAACCGCATAATTTAAATAGTACGTAGTACTGTACTTTACTCTTGTTACTTACATACGACGCATTTTTTTCAATAAAACATTTTTCTTATATTAGCAACTAGCTGACCCTATAGACGTTGTCCAGTGTCCTGTCTTTACTATGAACGCTGAAACACAATTACTGGGGTGGGGATATATTATATAAAAGAAGATAACTCGAACAAGACGTCATACAAGAATTTTATGAAAGAAGCCGGTTTTCTTAATTTAGAATTATGTTATAATGTCATTTTCGACCAATCTAATATATCGGTTAAAATAAAAGCATTTAAAGAAGCCAAAAAATAAATCCATTTTCAAATAACAAAGTTGAACTTTGCATTAGAGGTTTATAACGAATTTAAGTGACAAGTTGATTGATGGGAATTCCCATTTTATTATTAACAAAAGTATAAATTGTGTAAAAATAATAATGATATCATTGTTAGGGCCGTTTGCACGTCCCTTGGTTAATTTAATAATGAGTTTAACTGTCACATGTAAATTTATTTAACATTTAACTTCTGTTAAATAAAAATAAATAGCGGATATAATAATATATACTTCATACAATTTACTAATTCAACTAATTGTGATAATAAAAATTTAATATACGTAAATTTAATATTAAAAACTGATTTTTAAAATTCTGTACTACATCTGCTTGGATGGTTTTTTATTACTTTGTTTACACTTTACTTATACTGTAATGTTTATCCCGCCTTCAAGTCCTAATGGATTTCATGAAATCGCTTTTAATATGAACCATAAAAATAATATCTCTACTAAGTAATTAAAATGAACAATGAATAAAGACAACATACTCGTAGTTACAAAACCGTATCCTATCATCTCAGACCTTCCTTGTATTTACATGATAACAGTTTCGTCATCTCTGTCAACACCACCAGTCACCTCTTTGTTTCCTGACACATTTTCCGTATCTTACTCATCTTGTGATTAAGTCACTTGTATGTCTAACCACGAAAACAATTTAAAGCACTTTGAAACAATCTTTGAATTGAAAGGAAAAAAGTATAATTTGATAAAATTAGACATTCTATTTATTACAGAGTTATAATTACATAATCTCATTATTAGATATATTTGTTGTCACTTTATAAATATCTGTAGTTATCTTTTATTTTAACAGAGTTGAGAAAATGAGGAGGTTCTCAATGTTTTTTCGCATTTTTATTACGTGATTACTTCGCCAATAACAAACCGATTTTGTTCGTTTTTGTTTAAAAAAAGGTGACTCCGAGGTGTAATAGGGTTCATTATTTTTATCTTGATCATTTCTCATTATCACCATTTTACCATTGATATGAAGTCGACTTACTCAAAACTACTAGTCGGATTAATATAAGTAATAAGACCACCTCGGAATCATGACCTATATTTGGAAAAAAAAAATTATCGAATAACACATAACATGAAATAGATGCGAGTCGGTTTTTGCAATTCGACTGCGTTTAATTATCGACACTAAATGGTAAAGATAGTTTATATTTTTCGATTTTTTTACATTGATTGTTGAGTGAACCCACACCTTAGAATATTTTAAGGATATGTCGATAAAGGGCAGCATGCGTAACCAAATTTAATGGTATCTACACATATTTGATATTTTCCATCGTCGGCGCTTGGTAAAACTTCCGAATATTCATATTTTTAAAGAAAAAAAAAACACTTGTACTGTTTTACTTATCACTTATAATTTATTACTTTGTAATTAGTAGCCTACCGGTTTCGCTTACACAGCATCATCAGGGCTAAAACTTAAACTCAAGAGTTTAAGTAAGAATGAAAGCGAAACTCAAGAGTTTAAGTTTTAGCCCTGATGATGCTGTATAAGCGAAACCGGTAGGCTACTAATTACAAAGTAATAAATTATAAGTGATAAGTAAAACAGTGCAAGTGTTTTTTTTTTCTTTAAAAATATGGGTATCTACACACTTGGCATCACATCAGGCCAATCACGCTTTACTACAATTTTATATTTTTACGCACAAAAAACATTACACACATGCCTTGTACACTTCAAATGTAAACGTTTTAGTATTACAACAATCGGATTCACTGTAAGATTTGAAATATCAAAGAAGTTATCTCCTTGTTTAAAGTTACATCATAGTTTTTCAACGATAATGACTATCAATGTTTAAATATTTTAATGAAAACAAATTTATTATCACTAAAAAAACCAGCAAAATTAATCGACTTCGTATATCTGATAAATTTTATTTTGTTTGATATAATGACACGTTTAAAGTGACCTTTAACTTTTAGGTCATTGATCAATCTGTAAAATATATTTTAAGTAAAACGTCATTATTGTCAATTCGATCCTCTGCATCCTCGTTCATTGATACCGCTATCTACGTCACGTAGTCATGGTGATACATTAAAATTACCGTTAACTTTCGTCATTTCACATGAAGCATAATTCTCAAGCGTCATCATGACGCTGCATAAAACAATTTGTATAGAATGGCTATGAGCAAGTGGGTTCGCTTCTACTACTACTGATACTACTATCGAGGTCATCTCTTCATACATACACCAATCATTACGATCATAGTATTTTTTTTATTATATTCCTTCCAATGTCACAACTTTAATTACATTTCATACATACTGAAAAGTGAAACACTTTTCCACAAAAATGTTGAAGTTCTTCCTTTCTACAATCTGTTGGGTAGGTAAAATGCGCCCATCCACATTTATTTCACGAAAGTGTGTTAGACTTTCCAAAGTAGCTCACTATTCTAAATTTTTGATACTTTGTATTTTAGTTTAAAATTACTTAACTAAATACCCGTTTCAATTTGTCTTAATATTTACAAAAATGTTTAAGATCAAAGTGTAGCTTTTCCAATTTCTATTTTCTAGTTGTGGTTTTCGCGCCAATCACAAGAGCCCATTTTTGTTGCTATAGCCAACATGTCAGGCAACAAATGCAATAGGCAGGTGACAGGTCATGTGATATTAACGTATTTGTCCGTATTTGAGTTTATTAAAAGTCTTATAATATGTATTAAAGTTTATCATCGAGTTTAATATTTGCTTATTGGTAAAATTTAATTCATGTAATTTATCCAAGGATAGAAATTGTGTATTTGTTCCCAGAATTAAAGTATTGATTATTATTAAGTACTGATATTATTTCCTCCGTGTTGGTCCGGGCTCCTTTGCAGAATAGAGCATCTGCCTTCCTGCTAGGCAGCTCGTAAAAGGCGAGCATAGACTTACCGTTACTAACATCGTGACATCTGACTAGGTGGTAGAGTTTCGCAACGATTCACCCGGATTGGTACCACCGCCTTACCTATTCCTGCCGCCATAACGTCATGACGTGTATCGTTTTGGAGGATAAGGTAGCCGGTAAACTTATTTTGCTTGAGGTCTTATATCCCGGCCTCAGGTTGGCAATGCACCATTACCACCTTTGGTGTCTCTAGGCGGCGTGAATTTCTTATCATCAGGAAATCCGTCTGCTTGTTTGTCTTCCAATATCATAAAAAAATGATTTACAGCTAACTAACTCGATTTAACAATCATTGTTATAGAAAAAATCCGTCATTGCTTTTTCTTGAATGACTAATGCATTGCTAGCATCGTGATATTTACAACTTTAACGGATTTACGGCCAATGTTAATAATGTATCTCAATCTAATGGATTTCAAGCAATCTAGATAGCTGCGTATCCGGCGGCCTATCCCATACCTAATTGTCATATATATCCTGTCCACAAATATGTTATTGGCAAGCGATAACATAAAAATGGATCAAAATATCAATCTTGGACAGCAAGTTTTGGATTAGGATTGATTATTAACATTGGCCGTTAGTGGGCGAGCAGAGTACGCAGTGGATTGTTTGGAGGAGTTGTAGTTCACCGCTCAGCATTAAGCACTGTTAGTTACCTACTAACACAAGTACCACCTGTATGGTTTACGTGAATAATTTTTTATCTGATTCTACCAGCGACGGTGTAGTATAAAGTCATGTGACTTTGTGTTGAGATTGGTTGGTATTGGCGTTGGTGGCCGTTGTCGGATCGCCCTGATCCGATAATACCTAACGGATACTGTCTTACGGGGATGTCCGTGTCCGTTTCTGTGGTTAGTCCAAGTGTTGGACTTGACTTCATAAGGTCCCGGGTTCGAATCCCGGGTCGGGCAACAAAAAAAATGTGGTATTTCCAATTTTCTAATAAAAAAATGTTGTTGGGGATTGGATATGTGCTCGGTTGACGATAGGGTTACCACCTATCACATTGTGGGACTTAGTGTCTTCGGCTAGTCGTGGGTGCCCTGGTTGTGCCTCTGCCTACCCTTTCGGGGATATGGGCGTGAAGATACTTACTTCCTTTTTTCACAAAATATTATTTTACATGACGTTCTGCGTTTGCATGTTACTACACAGCCATTAAAATACGTTTATCATAATAGTATAATTATCATTCATAGCCGTAAAACGAATAATCCTGTCGCACTTATCTGAAGTGACTCTTACAAATGCTAATATTTATGCTGTATGAATTACGGAAGATTTGAACCCATTTGGCTTGTTTTTGGATGAGATAATCCAATATTAGGTAATGACTAACCAAACTTTGTCACTGTATTCGCAGTATAAGAAATCATATTTGATAATGCTTATCTGGAAACGACTCATCATTATCCTGTTAATTTATCTTTTATATTATTTGACTAATATCCAAATGTTTCATCGTCAGCGCTAGATTTTAGATAAGATTTATAAAAATCGCCTGTAGTTACAAATTATTTGATCTTTGCGGTTTATTTCATTATTTTATAGTCGACCGTTTTCACTATTGAAACAGTAGCATTGCCATCAGTATTAGCATGATTATATTTAACTAAAAAGCTTTTATGAAGATAAAAGTAGGCCAATGATAAATAATTCAGTCAAGCAGTTAATGGAAACATTAAAATATAACTTCAGTGCTTCATAATATTTCCCCCTGAGTATTGGCAGCAGATATAAACAAGGGTGTAGTCAGGATTGTGTACAGAAGAAGCAGACATAGACAATATTTTTTGTCTTCCCCTTATTATTATTTTTTTATGATATTGGAATGCAAACAAGCAGACGGATTTCCTGATGTTAAGAAATTCACGCCGCCTAGAGACACCAAAGGTGGTAATGGTGCGTTGCCAACCTGAGGCCGCGATGTTAGGCCTCGAGCAAAAATAAGTTTACCGGCTACCTTACCCTCCGAACCGGAACACGTCATGACGTTATGGCGGCAGGAATAGGTAAGGCGGTGGTACCAATCCGGACGAGTCGCTTCTAAACTCTACCACCTAGTCAGATGTCACGGTGATAGTGATGGTGAGCCTATGCTATGGAAGGCAGATGGTCTATTCTACAAAGGAGCCCGGACCAACACGGGTCAACCATTCATTCATATGATATAAACCACGATTGAAACAATGTAGTTTTAATTTTTAACATAATATGTGTTTCTCATATAAGTACCCAGTAAAAATGAGGTAATAATTTAAAACATAACGTAAGCGCAGTAAAACTTCAAGAAACTGACTTTTTCTTCAATAAGTATCTACGCACTCATAACTTAAGTGTTGCTACAAAGTCTGGAACAGATTATGGAAACCTAGGAATCCTCGTTTTCATAGGTTTCCATAATCTGTTCCAGACTTTGTAGTAATGGGACCACCTCTAAAGTACCTACGTTAACATAGTACCATTGACACTCGAGTGACTATACATATTCGTATCCTAGCTCGCTCCTATACTATAAATTCAAATACCTAGAAAACTGAGACTTTCCTTTCGATAACTAAAAAATAAATCATCTTTGTGGCCTAGCGTTCTAGATATTTGACTTGACTTCATGAGGTCCTTGGTTTGAGCCCCGGATCGGGTGACAAAAAGAAAATGTGTTTTTTTTCAATTTTCTAATTAAAAAAACAACGTTGCCTATTTTGGATATATGCCCGGTTGGCGATAGGCTTGCCACCTATGGTATTGTGGTAATGTATTCGTCTAGTCGTGGGTGCCTGGTGGTGCTTTGTCTACCGTCTTTTCTCTTTAGCTATAGAGAAAGGCATATCTTTGTATCTACTTTATATGACACACATGAACACAAAAGACGTTCTCCGTAAAATTTAAAATGGAAAAAAATTATACTGCCTTTCATAATTTAGTCTACAAACCCATTAAGTGTTTTAGGAATTTATAGGAACTTAGAAAATAGAATCTGCGTTTTGTCAACTTTATGTCTAGTCTCTGCATACTAGTCCTGTTGGTGTAAGCATACGTTATAATCACTACGGTATAAATCTTTAAAATTACGCAACAGGTTTTGATGCAGTCTTTTTTTGGATAGGCTGATTTAAGAGAAAGGTTTATATGTATAATATATAAGATTGCCTATTCATGCTAAGCTTTGATTGGCTGCTAGTTTAAAATAAGTTCTAATTAAAAATTGTCTACTGGGTCCTTTTACACTGGTATTAAATACGAATATAGGGCGGATGTAAACCGGATTTCTTCAGCTCTACTAATTATTTTCTAGCGAAACGAATTAAGATCCTCCAGGATTTCATTTAATACAAATCACTGAGCATTTCTGTGTTTTGCAGAAATATGTCTCCTTAGAAGGATATATGCTTTTCTATAAAAAAGTGTACTAAGAAGATCACTCTCCTCAAGGTTTTATTGATATATATTCATATATCAATAAAACCACGACATAGACGTGGTAGAGATTTTGCGAGAGTTCTTCGAAATTAATACCACGCCTTACCTTCACCAGCGTTCAATGTGTCAGTGCTCAGCACTATCGTTTTTCAATATGATAAATTGGGTATCTGCTAAATTTTAGTCCGCAAAAGGCTAAATAATCTATCCTCCGGTTGGCACCACACTATTACTTGGTGTTATACTCGTAATAAGCAAACTGAATACCTTATCTTTAGAAAATCCATCCGCTTGTTTCCCTGCTGATCTCACAAAATAAATAAACGATGTTAAAATTTTATATTAAAGTATTTCGTTACACGTTGATTATTTTACATATTTTTTTTCATTTTCGTACAAAAAGTTTAAAAATATCAGAGAAGCAAAACAGGCCAACCTAACTGGCTCGCTAGCTAAAAGCTGGTTTAACGTCCAGGACATGTTTACCAATAGGCTGACTACAAGAATTCCACGACGACTGAAGAAGGAAGAATTTAAGAGTAGGCTGTGATTTAACACTTTCTTAAAGAGTTTTTTTAGAAATTTCATGAGTGGATAGACTAACACAATTACCCGATAATAGCGACTCACCAGTCCAATAACATTTAGGGTATTTATACACGATGGTTATCTTTTACCACCAGAATAGAAAACAACTTGTTCGCTACCTTAAATATATGTATATAAAAAAAAACCCGATTCGAGTGGTAATCGGATCACGCATGAACGGATATACCAATTCCACTAATTCCTATTTAATTGTCTTAGTCATAGACAGGATAAAGTTCACATGAAGAGGAAAACTGTTAAACTTGCAGGGAACATAGAAAAAAACAACACTTTAATTTTTCCTATAAGGACTGTCAGTAGCTGTCAAGCCAAGCGGTACGATGTTCGCCAGGTCGGCTAGTCTTATACATAAAAAAACATTCACCCACTTCAAACGTCTAGTATCTGTCTAATATTATTTGTGAGGTTTTTCCTCGTGAATTCAAGGCCAACACTGCTAAAGAAACAAAATGCATGTTAAATGTACGTGGGTCGTGGAGCCACATAGCCCAAGGTTTCGATATCACCTCGACTAGTTGACATTGTAACTGGTGTGTGTAAACAGTTAAAGGTCAACTTTATATGATTCTATAAAAACTTACATTTTAAACAAAATTGAAACTTCAATTATCCCTAGCAAAACCTGTCCGTAATGAAGAACAATCTTGATTACGTTAGCTTTTGAACAAAAATTCGCATCAAAATCGGTCTATTCATTTAGGAGTTATAATGCTACACACATGTAAAACTCAGAACACCACTGTTTTTTCGTTAGATAATTTTTATGTGATAGGTCAGCAAACAGACACACGGGTCTCCTGATGGTAAGACATAACCGTGGGCTATAAACGCCATAGGTGTTACAGGTCGCTGTCCTGCAGCCAGGATGTTAGGCCTATTGTGCAAGTCTGCCAGCTACCCTTCTCTCCGGACCGGAGTCCTTATGACGGCAGGAATAGATAAAGACGGTGAACCCCAACTCGGGCAAGTTGCAAGAAGCCTCCGTGCGCAAGTCTGAACTATACTTGGCCAATTTTTTATTTTTTGTTGGTGTGTGTCTATAATGGCGCTCAAATATTTTTAAAAAAGTTTGCTCAATTTGGCACTTAAATTTAAGGCAAATGCAACTCTTAAACGCCATGCAAAAATAAACTGCGAGCACAGGCCAGTTTTACTTATGAAATAAGTATTAGATAATAACAGCTCTTACATGAATAATCTCAAGCATTGTTTTATCATATTCGAGTAGGTTGTTTTTTATCAATACTTCTCGTAATACGTAATAGACGTTGATTATATCGACAGAATTAACAGTTTATTGCTATGACGAGATAATTTTATGATTTATACCTGGGTATATTATACATAAGATTATTATCACACATAAGACTTCCTGTTGCCACTTCAATATAAACTTTTAATATTTATGTGTGTGAATCTTCAAGAACGAACACATTAAAGACCTAATTTCGACACAGCATAACTGCAAAAAATAGGCTTTAATTTCAATAATACTCGTATATCGTCCAAGAAAAAACAGACATCATTAGGTACAATTCAAAAAGTTGCCGGGTTTTAATTTAAAAAGAACCAATGAATAATTAAGAGCAGTGAAACTGCAAAAACCGACTATAAATATTTCTTTAGTTACCATGTCGCGATTTGGTAGTTTTTCTTTTAGTTTTAGTTAGTTAATTATGTTTGTTATAAGATAACTAGTGACGTCGTAATGGTCCCATATAATTTTTTTTCATCCTACTAATAGTTTTGAGTTACTCTCAATAGTTCATAAATTTTCATAAAAATATATTATGGACCCACCTCTGAATCGTGGCCTATCATTTAAAAATAACCATTAAAATCGGTTTGTGATTTGTTAAGAAACACAGTAAAATTGGAAACATTCTCCATTTTTGGAATCGGTTAAATATACTTCAATTAGGCAATCATAAATTTGAATCATCAAAATTACTTCATCCAGTAATATGTTTTGATAAAACCAAAAACACTTACACACAAAATTCATTGAATAAAACGCTTAAAAAAATTAAAAACCTTTACCTTTTTTGCTTCTCTTTTATTTGTTCTAAATGTCAAATGTTTCGTGCAATAGAATTAAAATCACTATTTTTACTACTTTATTAAAGTATCTTCACGCCCATATCCCCGAAGAGCTAGGCAGACGTACAACCAAGGCACCCACGACCAGCCGAAGACACTAAGTCCCACAATGTGATAGGTGACAAGCCTATCGCCAACCGGGCACATTTCCAATCCCGACCAACATTTTTTTTAATTAGAAAATTGGAAAAATCCAATTTTATTTTTGTTGGCCGACCCGGGATTCGAACCCGGGACCTCATGCAATCAAGTCCAACACCCGGACCGCTAGACCACAGAGGCGATACTTTATTAAGAAATTAAAATAAAACTGACCCAGAAAGTGAACTGGGACGGTAGCGGCTAATTTGGCTGATCATCAACAGCATCGAATCTCGACATATAAAATCGAACGATTAAGACTAGTCTACTTACTATATTTGAGTTTAAAGAATGTGAAGTTTTTCTAACGGACTGGAAAAGTGCAAACATTAACTAGTTTTGCTTGTTTCAGACAAAAATCTGCCAATGGTCGAACCCTCCATAGAGTCTACAGAAGAAGGCCATTCAGCCGAGTGCTCCTGTCCAAACTGTGATGAAGTCTTGTCCAGATTCTCCGAATGCAGTATATGCTTAGAACCACTTCAGGTATAGAAATCCAAAAAAATATTATTAATATAAACATAAAAAGATTATACGAGCTGTTACCAGTGGCGTCACCTGGGTGGTTGATGGTTCAACGGCAACATTTTTTCAAGATAAACTATCCCTCACCTCTGTGGTCTAGCGGTTCAGTAGTTGGACTTGACTGCATGACGTCTCGGATTCGAATCCCGGGTCGGGCAGCAATAAGAAAATTAGATTTTTCCAATTTTCTAATAAAAAAAAACGTTGTTCGGGATTGGATATGTGCCCGGTTAGCGATAGGCTTGCCACCTATCACATTGTGGGACTTGGTGTCTTCGGCTAGTCGTGGGTGCCTTGGTTGTGCCTCTGCCTAATTTTTCGGGGATATGGGCGTAAAGATACTTTTTAACTATCTAGTATAACAAAACTTTACAATAATTCATTAGAGTTGGTTTAATACCACGATTGGTACTTAAGTATGCAATAGGGTAAAATGATTCAGGTTTTGCAATTCGAAGAATAGTTTTCATGGACTTAAAACCAAACTACCTTAACTTCATCAAAATTAAAAAGATCATGGTTTTTAGCCTTAAGGAAAACTATGCTGAATATGTATAATATTTTTCCCGTGTTGGTCCGGGCTCCTTTGCAGAATAGACCTGCCTTCCTGCCAGGCAGCTCGTAAAAGGCGAGCATAGGTTTACCCTCACTTACACCATGAGTAGGTGGTAGAGTTTTGCAGCGACTCACCCGGATTGGTTTCACCGCCTTACCTATTCCTGCCGCAATAACGGCAGTGCTTGCTGTTGACATGTACCGGTTTAGATGATAAGGTATAAACTTACTTTTGCTCGAGGTCTTACATCCCCGCCTCGGGTTGACAACGCACCATTACCACCTTTGGTATCTCTAGGCGGCGTAAATTTCTTGCAATCAGGAAATCCGGTTTTTGTTTGCCTTTCAATATCATAAAAATAAATAATTAAATAGAATTGCGGCGGTGGCGAAGTTAAGTAACTTCGCCACCATTACCAGTTGTTGGATTGTTGGATTCACCAGTCTTTGCAAGTGCATTCTTTAAATTATAAGTATAATTTGATTGAATACTTATTTAAGATCACGCACATTATAATATTAGGAAGGGCACAGGTGTAGCAACATAATTATAATTTACTTACGAAACTCTGTCAAGGGCTCAGTAATATATTTACTTAAGAAGGTGTCTAATTTTAGTATAATGTATTCTTTGATTTTTACCTGATTAATTTAGAAGATTGTATACTATTTCGAATGTATACGATATACCTATTGTTTTAGTCTGAAAAGCATAAATATTTTTTATATTTGATTAGATAGGTAGCGCGATTTCGGGGTAGATTGGGAAAAACAAAATGACTGACTTCGAACGCCACATTATGTAGCTATTTTTTTTACTGAACGCATAAAGAGGCTTACCGAACCGAAGGGTAATTCAATTACAAAATCAATACAAAGCAAGTTACCTATTTGCTGGTAATTTTTTTTTGTTTTTTATCTGCTTGTTATGGACTTGTATTTACAAAGTAAGCAACTCTTGTAAACATTTTCAAATATTTATACGGGATACTCACGATCTCTTTTTATTTTATTTGTCGATATTAAAAATGTTATTAATACGCGACGATTTAAGTTTAAAAACTCTGATAAAGCAAGTCAAATAAAGGTTTGTAATAAACTGTACCTTATCTGCCAAGTGTTTACATGTATTCGAATACTAGATGTACTTGAGCTGAATTTAGATTAAGGTATAAATTAGTTAGGCGAAGGAAGGTCGCAAGTATTTTGTAATGCGAAACAAGTTATAATTTTTGCCCTCTGTACACATTCGCGAACTGTTTCGGCAAACATATTCAGGAAATCATATGGTTTTTATTAGTGGGACGCATTGTAATTGTATGAAAAGGTTCAACCAGCAGTAAATGTATACATGCATGTCTTCACCTTTGGTAGTTTACTGTAGACAGGGTTAAATTTAATTATAGTTTTAAAATGTTTTAGTAATAAATAATATAACCAGCTCTAAATATAAACAATGGGCTTAAAAGTTAATAAATGTATATTTTATATATTTTTTTATAAATATTAAAATACTCGAATTTACACTCCAAAATATATCATATTTATAATATGTTGATATACTTAAATATTTATGTAACATCTCATTTACACACATGTTCTGCAAATAAATAATTTTCTTTCTTTATTTCACCCCAAGTTGCTGGGCAGAGATTAACGATCCTTTTAGACATGCCTACAGCCTAGCTTCCTCCACATTCATTACTCTTTTCATACAAACACGCGAGTTTTGGAAACTTTTAACACTACTCTCAGATAGTAACAAAGCAATTTGATCATGAAATGTCAATCTAGATCTCTCTAGGTACATACACCCATCCATATTGTAAATCTGTTTTGGCAATCTTTTATTTGCTATTCTTTCCCTATGGCCAAACTAACCGAACACGCACGTTCTCATTTTTAAAAAAAACACTTTCTTTTAATCCCGTCTTTCTCTTTCTCGAATGCAATCGGCTGTAAGCGGATCGGGATAATAACGATTCATACTTCAAGTAAGAGTGACGCATATCACTTGAAAGTTGTTCACCGGTTTGAACTTTTGTTTGTTTCTATAATTAATGAAGGTTAGTAATTTATAATACAATTATACTTTATTATAAACGTAATTTCACCTTTGTGGTCTAGCGGTCCAGGTGTTTGACTTGACTGCAAGAGGCCGGGTTTGATTTCCGGGTCGGGCAACAAAAAGACCATCATTTTACGTTTTACCATCCTGCCATTGTTTTATTGTCTGCACCAGTGGCACTAGTGAAATAATCGATTAATCTGAAAAAGTATATCTCTAGGGGTTCGCGACACTATTAAAGAAAAACGCTTCTTTCAAAATCCTTAAGAAAATCCTTAGGAAAAATTCTAAAACTGAGTCCTACTATATTAGCACGTCATCCAGGTTTATACAAAACTTTATAAAGTATAATATTCATCATTTCATTATGTCGAGTTCATATGCAGCCTTTGAATCAGGACTACTTTAAGAAAAATAATAATCATAACATTTAAAATTTTGCAAAACCTCCTACAAACCCTATGGTAATTTAACTAACTGTCTCGGTCACGTCAGCGTTTAAAAAAAGCGGACCGCAACCGGTCCATTCGATTAGAAGTTATGATGTCACAGACATACAAACACACACAGACACGTCAAACTTACAACACCCCTCTGTTTTCGTCGGCAGTTAATAATAAAAACCCAATAATCAAAATACAAATTAGTGAATAACATTTTTTATGATATTGGAAGGCAAACAAGCAGACGGATTTCCTGATGGTAAGAAATTCACGCCATCTAGATACACCAAAGGTGGTAATAGTGCGTTACCAACCTAAGGACGGCATGTTAGGCCTCGAGCAAAATAAAAAGGAACAGCTACATTATCCTCCGAACCGGAACACGTCAACGGTAAGTGCCGACGTTATGGGGCAGGAATAGACAAACATTCTTCTTTTGGAGTCCGTTAAAACTATAGAGATTCTGTCAAGAGTTGTGCATGCATTATCGAATTAGGGACACAAGGTCAAAACTAAAACTGTAACCTAATAAGTATCGTGACGTCTTATGAGTGATAAGTTGCTCACTTGCTCAAGTCTAACAAGTTTTGCTAATATCATTTTCGTAACTGGATTATGTTTCTGAGTGGGAGAAGTCTTACATGCATAGAAGCTTGTTTTTGAAGTAAAAACTTCTTTTGCGGCGTTGCGCACTTTTTTTTCGAATGGGTAAAAACATCTAAATTCGCGTCAGGATACGTGACCTGATCGAAAATTCGTAAAACGGCGCAGGGCGCTTGCGCGAATGTTCGTGTTGTCGTGTTTGTGTACGATAGCGCAATAAATGAATATTGTATTCTACCCCATAAATGATGGTACTTTCATACTGATAATTAAAGCAATTCGTGCAAAATTATTCCTCAACCATTCCAAAATATCAAAAATGCACAACGCTAATATTCAAGTTTTCAATTCTGCCGGCACTCCCGGAATGCAACCCGTTTTTTTTTTAATGTGATGTGACATCGAACAACCACACGGCCCTCCCGACTCCATCTTGTAGCCGAGTTGTTAGGTTTAAGTTTTCCAGCTACTCTAGTCTTAGGACCGAAACATGACACTATCATTATGCGGGCAGGAATACGTACGAATTGCAGCTTGGCACTCTACCACCAGTGGTCTTCTTGGTCTTGGTCTTTTCATGCGAACTATTTTGTCGAAAAAATTAATGACAGCCTAGATGCCTCAATACATCCCTTCACATATGCATTGTACATGTATATGTTTTGTCAGTCTTGCATCTACCACAAGCTGCTGCACAGCACTCTGCTACACAGTTATGGCTAATAAACCTAGGTAGAATTCTCAATAGTCCAGTAACCTAAATTACTGGAGTAACAACGCAGGGCGATTGGATTGTTACATGTGTGTGGCCGCGTTCCGATCCGGTTGTAGTTTTAGTATTATATAGACTCGTCACAAGCACGGTAATATTTTATCTATACAGTATTCTAACTTCATATAAAAGGACGACGCGCGAGCTATACCTACGCGTTCGGATCAGGGCATGCACGCGGCATGCTACAATAGCGAGTGTGCCGCAGTGACGAACGGACGGTGTGCTGGTTTTCAATCAGTACCTAACTGCGGGAATTTTTACTCGAAATAAGCACAATTAGCTATTTAACATGACAAGTAGAATATATTGTACTGTTTTTGGTTGCATGTATTCCTCAAATTCCTCAATAACGCACCCAGAGATAGCTTTTTTAGATTATAGATTATTTTTATTATTTAAGGTACCGGGACTACAGTAAGAATACTTCGCAAACTTTTTGATTGTACCCAGCGATGATGTAAAATACATAGACAAAATGGAGGCTATATTCCGAACTTCACTTAAAACTAAACATATAAATTGTAAAGTAGCTTCAGGTATCTATAATCAAGTAAAATATATTCCTTTTTCTCCTCCTTGTCTATGTTTCCGAAAACAATTTTACATCACACTTTATATTCGAATGCGGATTTTTTATACACTCAAATATAATAACAAAGCATTTCGTACATCTTAGTTAAGGCACAAATATTTTTCGGTCGCAAATTTATAACACCGATTTGTAACAAAGTCACATACATAATCATGGTTTTTTAATTAAATCTGTCAATCAAAAAAAACCACTTGCATTTTTATTGCACACTTTCTATTCAACTCACAAAGTATTTTAATAATCATATTAATATTTTAAATTGTTACTAAGTACCTATCTGTGCTAATAAATAAAAGTAATAAATTTACAATCTCAAAACTACATAGGTAGGTAACTGTTGGTAGGCGACAGAGACAGCCACAGAACAATTATAGTACTCTGGAGACAGCCCTATCTCATGCTTACGTACCGCGCTTCTGTAGGCACTTATTTCAAGGACACGGCCGAGTTACAATACTGTATAGATAATATTACCGTGTCACAAGTGCCTCTTGTAAGGTGAATGTGAATAAAAATATATTCTATTTTATTCATCCCGAGGCTATAAAGAACTTGTAACATGCAGAAAGCTCTGCTAGATTCAAGTCGCCAATAAATGTTTCAGCAAAACACGTTTATAACCCGGTCTCACTAATCTTGATCTGATAAATAATTTCTTCATCACTTTTCATATTTCATACTTACCGTATTATGACTGTGTAATGGTAGTAGAAAGAATCCTTAACCAAAAGTGACTTTAACGCATCTTAATAACATTGTTTTTATTTCCAGTGCTTCGGCCCCTGTGTATGCCCTTGGTGTGGAGGTGTGTGGTGCACCAGGTGTTCGCGGAGGATATCGCGTTGTGCTTGGTGCAGAGGATCCTTACGAGCGCCAGCCACACCCTGCCTAGCCTTACAGCGACTTGTCAATGACTTGATGTTACCGTGTCGGAACTACAGGTAATTATATAAACTAGTGGCAGCCCATTGGTCGAAATTCGACCATAATAAATTTTAATTACAAGTTATGCAATATACATTATTAAAATGTAATGTTCAAACATTATCAAGGTTCTATTATTAATTATCTTTTTGATAAGAACGCCATCTTCATGTGTAAACCAACTATTTTGTTTCTATACATTATGAATATAGTTTATGCACCATCTTTGATCTTACATCGTTGTCAATATTTTTGTTTGTGTGTGTTAAATGTACCTATGGTAGTATGGTAATGTTTTGTTTATTGATTTAATACACTGTAAAAGCATTGTTACTGAAAAATATTTACGTTCGGCACTTCTCTTACACATAAGCTATAAGTGTGCCAATTTTCATACTCTTCCGTACGTGCAATTTTCGTAAAAAGGGGTCCAAAGTTTTTGCTTCACGTATTAATATTACTACTAGTGGTCGCTAATTGGTTGAAATTCGAAATTGATAAGAACGCCATCTTTATTTTTCAACACCAACTATTAAACTTTATAAATAGTTAATGCGCCATCTGTGATCTTTTATCGTTATCATCAATATATTTGTTTGTGTGTGTCAAATGCATGTTAGTGTGGGTTATGTTTTATTTATTGATTTAATGAACTTTATAAGCATTATTATTGAAAAATATTACCGTCCTGCACTTTTCCGATACATAAACTATGTGCCATGCTCTTGCGTCCGCGCATTTTTCGTAAAAAGGAGTTCAAAGTTTTGGCAACACGTATATGTTGATTATGTTAAGCATTATGTGTTATCTCAATTTTCTTAAAAAAAACAACACTGCATGCGATCGGATAAGTGCCTGGTTGGTGGCAGATTTACCCACCAATCACATTTTGGGAATAAGTAAATACCTTAGGCTAATCGTGGCTGGCCTGGTTGTACCTCTGCCCACCTCTTCGAGGATATGGCTGTGAAGATACTCAACTTTTATGTTAAAAGATTAAGGTTCATAAACTGCGGAAACAAGAGCAAGAGTGCACATATTATTGTTAGTACTTAGTCTTGAAGATTTAATGTGTTAAAAAATAGAGTTCTCTACATGTACAACGCAGAGTTTACCACCGCCTCACCTATTTCTGCCGCCATAACGTCATGGCGTGTTCCGGTTCGGAGGGTAAGGTAGCCGATAAACTTACTTTTGCTTGAGGCCTAACATCCCGGCCTCAGGTTGGCAACGCACAATTACCACCTTTAGTGTCTATAGGCTGTGTGAATTTCTTACAATCAGGAAATCCGTCTGCTTGTTTGCCTTCCAGTATCATAAAAAAAATGCTAGTTATGTATTTCTAAATAGTCAACTCAACTCTTATCACTGTAGTTCCATATCAGATTGATCTAGTGCTAAGTCTGGCTTGAACGACTGGATCGAAATTTCCACTAGGTATTCGTTCTATACAATTAGTCATAAACATGGTTATCGCATAGCTTACGACTGTTCTTTGTTTAATGGGGTTTTTTCTCTTCATACATTTTATACTTTTACAATTTAACTTAATGTTCTGTTTTTACTCAGTTCAACATACTTCGTATCCCAGCAAATTACTTTCTTTAGACACTAGGAAATGAGCGATAATCATGTAAAGAGAAATATTTGCTCTTCAATATTAAAGTTTTTGTTTTCTATCTATCTCTACTTTAAACATGTATATGACTATATCAGCAATGCAATTTTATCGGGTATTTCATTTCATTAAAAATTAAATTTAATTAAAACTAGATTACTTTTAATTGAATTTGGTTCACTAACTACTATTTTTTGCCGTCATTACGTTAATCGTTGCCTTTAACAATCCAGTTCAGAAATTAGTGTAATCGGTTAACTGACACAAATGTTAGTATCTAATAGCTAAAGTTTGGCAAACTCCATTAATATTTTTGTTTTTAAGTTAGACGTGTTTTTTCGATCGTAAAATATGGATTTGTTACCTTTCCACTGTTTTAATATAAATGTTAATCCTCACATTCAATTTATACTTGTGATTCTTTCGCAATTCGAAGCATCCCACAAGGATATTTTTTGGACCTTTACTTTTGCCAACTTCAAAAGGCACAAATTAAAGTGCAAGACTTTAGCATTACATAGCTTTACTATAGCTTTAAAGCAGATTAGTCAAGCACTAACTACACAAGGTCAGCGTTTGTTTGAACGACCACGCAATGTTTCCAAGTAAACTATTACTTTCATGCAAACACTCGTTAAACATGATTTACGATCAAAAACGATACTGTGATTAAAAATTTCTTAAAGATATATCAGAAAAAGACAGAACTTCAAATTGGCAGATTTGCCTATTTATAGATAGGTTGTAGAGGTTTTTTAAGGTCCAATGGAATAGGTTTTATATTTAGAATTTACTTACATATTTGTACTAATACGTCTAGTATACATAGTTGTACTAATAAATTGATATATCTGACCAATAATAAAATACAAATTGTAAGCCCATATTATGTTGCGAATCATAACATAATAGTGAGAAAAATACGTATAAAACATAATAGTCACATTAAGACAAGGTCCAATTCACATTTAACAAAACAAAAATTAGCAAGATTTTTTTTACTGAAAATTAGTATACAGAGTTACTGGTGAATAACATATAACCTTTTATGAGCGGCTTAAGTTTATCAAAAGCAACAACTCATTTTTTACAACTTTTAGAAAATCACGAAGAAAATTTTGGTTCTCCATACATTTTTTCAGAAGATGATCTTTTTGTATGGAGAACCAAATTTTCTTTTCAGTTTTTATAAAACTTTTTGAACAAAAGTTGTTGCTTCTGATGTACTAAAGCCGCCCTAGAAAGGTTATGCTTTAGTTAGCAGTAAACCTGTATAAGTCTAAAACGCATAATTTAAAAACAAAAGACAGGAAATTAATAAAAATTTTAAAGTTGGGCTTTTTAGAAAATGTCTTATGTGTTGGTATACACGTGAATAATGTTTAACCCTTTGTTTTTCAAACATTAACCATTCCAATTTACAAATTTAGTTTTCGTCACTTCAAATTGCATTTCGTGTTTAGGCCTTATGTGTTTATTTTAATATTCCTATAATTACTAAATATTTTGTTGCAATTGTCATGTCATATTATTCGTAACATTTACGTTAAGAAATTACGTGGTAAACTGACATTCAAATTGGTTTCCCGTATTTAAGCCGTACGTTGAATGTGATAAGGTTGGATTTAAATTAAACAATGAGATAGCAATTTAACGTTTATAACCACCAAGATCGTACTCTCGCTTAATCACAGTAATTAAGATGTTCAGTGTTGTTAAGTGTTGTATATTGTTTTGAATAAAGTCACTATTACAGGAGCATAAGCTATTGTTAGACAATAGCTTATGCTCCTATAATACTGATATGCTTTCAGATAAATAGGGATATCTTTAGTTTTCATCTTATGTCGTCTTTCAAACTTCTAATTTTTAGGTTTCCGTCCCAAAAGGGTAAAATCGGATCCTATTACTAAGCCTTCGCTGTCTGTCTGTCTGTTTTCAGGATGTATCTCATAAACCGTGAAAGCTAGAATGCTGAAATTTTTACAAATTATGTATGTTGGTTGCCGCTATAACAACAAATACTAAAAATTAAAAAAAAATAGGAGTCCCGATACAATAAACGTGTTTTTCTATCAAAGATGATAGTACGGATCCTCCGTGCGCAAGTCCGACGCGCACTTGCCCGATTTTTCTCATTATATTTCTCGTTATAATAGCAGTAACCGAAAACAGGTGGTGACAACGTACTCTACCTCCAGTAAATAATCATGACTTGATTTTTCAATAAAATAAATACAATAACATGCAGCTCTTTATGCCTTTTGCAGTAGAGACAATGCTAACAATGTTTCAGGAAGCTAAATTATTCACATATGAATAATTAGGGTATAGGCTCCTAGATAACGAGCATAACACACTCACTGATTCATTCCTGGTGGAAAGACACGTGTTGGTAATCCAACGTGGTATCCATCAAAGTGCCCATGACACTGGAGGCATCTATCATATATTATAAGCTTATTTGAAGAATTGACATTTAGAGTCAGGTCGTACGCAACCTTTATCTTTTATACTGATTGAACTAAACTAGTATCAAAACCTTTTAGTTTTTCAATAGGCAATCACGACATGAAACATAGTATTTTATATTAGATTCCGTTTTTAATATTTACAAACACTTAGCTTTGAGTGAAACAGAATTTAATATCGTCCGCTATATTTATTTTCTGCAAACGTGAGTGAGAAACTCAACTAGAATATATGAGAAATACTATTCACGGATAGATGTGTATGAAACCGTGGAACCGCTTTAGAAATGTATTGCAAAGATAGAAATTTCGTAAATATTGGTTGTAACACAATGTACTTATTGTTTAGTTACGAAATCATCAATCCGTTCTGGCTACACACAGACAATTTGTTACATTGTTAATAAGGTTATATAAGTTATATAGGCGTAGGTTCGAGTTCTTTTTTCATTAATAGAATGAATTTTGTAAGAGTTTTAAGAGGAGTTATGATGTTTTTTTCACACTTTTCATGTTACGTCGTACCTATGTATATATTAACCTGACATAATGAAATACCCGTTACTTTGACATGTGAATTGCACTAACTTGACATTGGCAAAGTAGTCGTGAAAAAGGATCGAAAGCCATAACTATTTGTAAAAGAATTAGAAGAAGAAGGCATATGAATTTTGGAGCTTAAGTAATAAATTGAGGAATTTATCTTACGAAATATGACGTATTCTGAAAGGAAAAATTACAGAATAGACAAAGAAAAGCGAAGAAAACTATTAAATAGACAAAAAACAAGCAAATGATATTAGACACTTATTTCATCAATTTATCACTTAATGATCGCCAACCAAAATAAATAAATCAACAATTTTGACAAAGAATATTAAAACTGAAGAGTTTCTAAAACTATATACGGCTTGAGTTTTCGAATGATTTTATCGATCGATCGATATCAATACTAAATTCGAGTATATTATGTTTAGACCGATTCCGTGGGCTTGTGATCTTTTTGTTTTCTATTTCCTAATAAAAACAACGTTTAACCGGGTTTATACAAGTACCCTATTGTCTATTGATTTGCTTACTATTATGTCTACTCATCGTTCGTCTGTATTAAACTAACAGGCACCCATAATTTATGTACATTGAGAGATCTTATGATTAGGAGTTGAATTGCAATCGTATATGTATATAAAGTTGAATTCCTATATCCCTTGGTCATCCTATCAGGCATGAACTGATGATCGAATTTTGCTATTTTTTTGTTGTTGTACTACATGGTTAGGAGAAGGCTCATATAAAAAAAATAGGATAGGACAACGTATGTCGTTTCTGATAGTTAGATATAAATCTAAAAAACATATTTAAGCGTTTATTGATAATAAAAAATATGTTGTTGTTCACAGGCGAGGATGCAACGAGATGCTTACTGCAAACATCCGAGCAAAACACGAGGAAGAATGTAAATATGATACCATGATCTGTCCCATAACACCAACATGCTGTACGATACCGTTCGAAGAACTAGCAGCACATCTGCAGTCAAACCATAAAGTCATCGCGGTATACTCACAGAAGATTAAAATTTTAATAGAAAACTTCCAAACAAAACTCAAAAAAACTGCCTGTTGCCGAACTAAATACAAAATAGCTCTCTTACATCAAAAAAGTGCTTTTATCATTAAAGTTTGCATTTACAACTATCATGTCAAAGTAGAAGTTATGAGACGCAAACTCGGATATATCGCAGACCTTAAATCTGAAAACAAGAAAAGTGAGTATTGTGCTTTAGTCGAATTCCAAAGCAAAAATCTAAGGACAAAATCCGCGATAGTAATAGAAAACGAAGCGTATAGCAAGAAAGCTGAAGTTCAATGGAACGACTTGGTATTGAAGTCAGAAAACGATGAGTCTGTTACGATACACGTCAACATAACACGAACGGATAGTGAACTAGCACGAAATGAAATTGAATCATGAGTATAGATTACTCAATGACTGGATCCTCAAAAGTGATATTAGAAAGTGTTAAGCCATATTTAGGGATAAATATTAAATTTATAAACGGGAGCAAAATCACATTTTGCTCATATAATTGAATCGTGAATTTAATTTTATTCGAATCTGATCTGCAGTACTTCCAAAACTAGACAATTGATGATGTTATTTTAAGAGTTCCTACTGGTCCTTTTACAATCGCATTCCATGTAATTATATTTTTTTATTTATTTTACGCAGACTGATATTTATAATTATTTCAATAACATTTAGTTGTAGCTTTATTTAAAAACACAGCTTTATGATTATGGTTATAATTAACGACTTTAACCTGTAAGTTATTTTAAAAAAAACTTTTCACTGCTACGAGATTATAGTACAAACAAATTTAAGATTTGGTACCTACCAGCGAGTACAACACTTGAAATTAGTTCGTTTAGCCGCCTTGTTGGCCGAAGAGTTAGCGTCTGCCTAACTCCACCGACCAATCGTAAGGCTAGGATACGATTTCGTCGGGGGCAGGCATTTATGTGAAGAACATCGATGTCGCTGTTTCTGGATGTGGGTATTTATTAAATTTATACTTGTCACCTATAACACAAGTGTACAATTTCTTATTTTGGAGTTAATTCAGTTTGTCTAGGCATATTTATTTATGGTAGAACCTAACGTGTATATTGATATTATCCAATGTTTTGCTTTTGTAACCGATAACGTGTTAATGTTAGAATTTGCCTTCACTTTAGTTATTATTCTGTGGTAAGTTTAATATTGAATGTATAAACATTATTATATAGTGATTAATTAATCACTTTGAAGATCTTTATTAGATCTTGCGGTCATGGTGTAGACCGCAAGATCTAATAAAGATCTTTAAAGTGATTAATTAATCACTACTAAATAATAATGAACATTGTATTTATTGATTATTCCTTAAACTGTATTAATATTTATTTATCTTTAATATTATAAATATAAACTCAATACTTGAATAAAACAAATAGTTACTAAATGTAATAGATTAAAATCTGTTCCACATCCATATTTACCATAAAATTTAAAATTAGTTTATTCAAAATTGATCCCCACCGAATGTTTACAGTAGGTATATTTATTTATTTATACAGTATATTTTTTTATTTATACAGAAGATACACAGTATGAGATTACTTAACCGATTGCAAAAATGTATTCCGAATAGTATTCAATAAGTAAGAACTTGTTGTAATATCAGTTTGCGTAAAATCATAGCATTTTACACAGTTGTAAAAAACAAATTCTTAAGAAAACAAAAAGAAAAAAAAATTTAAATATTTGAGATATTGAAATGTAAAGGGTTGTAGATACTAATAAAATGACTGATATAGTTTTAGTTTTAGTGTTTAAGTGTACTTAAAGACAACGAAATTAAAGAATAGTAATATTGAATATTATTTTTGTAGCACCTTCTTTTTCTATTACATTAGAATGATATATGCTTGTAATTCAATCTATATATTTAAGAATGAATTCCCATATCGCGTGGGCATCCTATCATGACTGAAGGGATGAACTAATTTACCAATTCTTTTCAAACCTTATAAACCCTAATTATTTCGCTTAACGGCCAATGTTAATAATGTATCTCAATCTAATGGATTTCAAGCAATCTAGATACCCGCGTATCGGGCGGCCTATCCCATACCTAATTGCCATTTATCCTGGCCACAGATATGTTATTGGCAAGCGATAACATAAAAATGGATCAAAATATCAATCTTGGACAGTACGTTTTGGATTACGATTGATTATTAATATTGGCCGTAAGTCAACAAAATACTTATTTACAGTATTATCAAACGTAATTCAAAACTTACTTGTCAAATTTTGGTTAAATTTGAGAGACCGGCTTTTAAGAGCCAACTTAACGTCAAATATGTCCGGTAGCAATTTTGAGTTAACATTCATAAAAAATACATACAGTGGATTTGAGAAACTCCTCCTTACTTGGAAGTTGGGTGAATAATTGCTAGCAACCTGGTGACTGTAATTATAGTGTATGGTGAAGGACAACCATTGCCTTTGTAAAAAAAAATCGTACCATCAAAATATCTATTTGTTTGCTTCTCAATTTGTAAAAACGGCAACACCAAAAGCAAGTAACATTGTACCAATAGCATAGCTAACAATGTTTTTTTTATATAATATTGGAAGGGAAACAAGCAGACGGATTTCCTGGTGGTAAGAAATTCACGCCGCCTAGAGACACCAAAGGTGGTAATAGTGCGTAGCCAACCTAAGGCGGAATGTTCGGCCTCGAGCAAAAATAAGTTTAGCGGCTACCTTGCCCTCCGTACCAGAACACGTTAACGGCAAGCACTGACGTTATGGCGGCAGGAATAGGTAAGGCGGTGGTACCAATCCAGGCGAGTTGCAACTCTACCACCTACTAAACATCTAAACATTCAACACTTATAATAATATTGTAACCTTCAGACTGAAACACGATAGTAACAACTACTAACGTCATAAACAGGCATAGATGTCATATTTTGGTGAAGCTTCTATTTCATTATAATTATGAAATTTCCCCGTGTTGTTCCGGGTCTTCTTTGTATAACAGACTATCTGCCTTTCCGCCAAGCGGCTCATACGAGACGAGCATAGGTAAAACGAGTCATCAGCAACAAGGGCACTGGTAGTAGAGTGCTGAAGGTAGAGCACCTTATCCGGGTAAGAATTTACCGTTTTATCTATTCCTGACGTCAAATAATGTCTTATTCCGGTCCGGAGAAGCCGGTAGACTGCCACAATTAGCTTAACACCTCATTCAAAGATAGCAACGCAACAACAACATCTACAATGTCTATAGGCAACAGTTATCACTGACTATTAGGAGAGCCTTAGCCGCGTTCTTGTTCGTTATCTTAGCATATATGAAAAAATGCATATACAGTGTCATGGCATTATCAAAACACAATAGGTAGTTATAGTAGGTAGGTAAAAATGGAAACAGTTCTTTGCAATTCAGATATAAATTCTATTTTTTGTGGAAATCAAACGCAAAACAAGGAGATGGTATTCATAGTGATAACCATGGTGATATACCAATACCAAACATCAATGGTAGTAATGGTGCGATGCAAACCTGGTGATATGAAGACCTTTGCGTAGGATTACAGGTTTTCCTATTCTTTATATCAGAAGCAGGATAGAGGCTCGTACTGAGATTATTGCGGAGTCATAGTTGTGATGCTACTGACAATAGTTTTTTAAGTAAAGCTGAAATAATTTAACCATAAAGGAGAAATCAATGAATATGCATAAAAATAAAGGAGTCAAACATTATGTTATAACCTCCTTTGTTCAAACTCGTTTCAAAATCAAGTTCAATTATATTAGCACGTCATCTAAGCGCAGCAAAACTGCAAAAAAAACTTACTGAAATTTCATTATCATGTAGCGACTTGATGATTCTTTTACTTACCTTAAGTCACGATTTCGAGGTGGTTACTAATAAATTTTAGGTAAGTAAGTATCTTCACGCCCATATCCCGGAAGGGGTAGGCAGGGGCACAACCAGGGCACCCACGACTAGCCTAAGTAAGTCCCACAATGTGATAGGTGGCAAGCCTATTGCCAACCGGGCACATACCAATCCCGAGCAACGTTTTATTTTTTAAATTTCACTACTACGCGACTAAATTTTAGGTACATGAAAATTTGTATAACATAATTCACTAGTGGAATCTTGATAAAGTTTATTTGATACCTTGAAACAATGCAATCAAAGAAAACCTATCAATATCCATTCGTTATTAACCAACTAATCGCGTAGGAAGCATAAAAAAACATACCGACGAATTGATAACATCCTTCTTGTTCGAGTCAGCAAAAAACTAACACTCGTCTTTTAAGAATTGCTATGTTAATATACATACGTATCTAAATAAAAAATGGAGTGTTTGTAATGCTAAAATAACCGCTTTTTAGTAGTTATGAATGTATGTGTATATGAGGTAGGTAAACTTACTTTTGCTCGAGGCCTAACACCCCGGCCTCAGGTTGGCAACACAACATTACCAACTTTGGTGTCTCTAGGCGGCGTGAATTTCTTACCATCAGGAAATCCGCCTGCTTGTTTGCCTTCCAATATCATAAAAAAGGTACATATACCAAAGATACATTTTTTTTACAATTTTGGTCTGTCTGTTTCTTCTGAGTAACCTCTGAAATAGCTGAACTGATGGTGACCCCACGTTGAAAGTAAGTTTTTGGAAATTACAACTTTTTATTTAGATCTTTAGTTTAAAAATTACGTCTTTTATTTACTGCTATAGGTAATATGTTTGTTTGTGTCAGTTTAACAGTAGTTTATCGTGAATTTTAACAAAACAATAAATAAATAAATATCCCTGAACAAGTTACACAAATTGAATCTAACCCCAAAGTAAGCAAATTATGTGCATGTGTTATGGATGTTAGTCAACGATATTAATACATAGACATACAAAATTGCTGAACTGATTTTGCTGAAAATTGGTAAAGAGGTAGCTTAGAACCAGAAAAAGGTCATAGGATACTTTTTATTCCGTTCGACTGCGAGGAAACTAGGAAAAGCAACAATTTTAATTTTTCCCGTACAAACTGAACGGGTGTAAAGAAGTTCGCCGGAAATGCTAGTTAATATTTTCATAGTTTGAATTACAACAATGCTATTCATTATTTAGATAAAGTGCTAAATTTAAAAATATTTGATAATTGCGTATTTGCATATTATTTAAGAACTGCCTAAGACACTTTTAGCGAATCTTGTTTTTATAGCCCTTATGTTTAAAAGTGTTTGTCCGAGTCTCTACCAAGAATATACCATTTGTCTGTCAGTCCGCTCAAAACGAACTTAAGTTTCTTTAATCAATCACTTTTAATATTTAATAAGAGTGCAAAAAACGACCTCCACGTCATCATATTCATATTTCATATAAATATTATAAATGCGATAGTTTGTAAGGATGTGTGTTTGTTTGTTACTCTTTCACGCTCGAATGGCTGAACGGATTTGTCTGAAATTTGAAACACAGATATATTGTGACCTGGATTACTTTTAATCCAGATCAAACAACGGGTAACAATGAAAACGCGGGTGAAGCCGCAGGCAACAAATAGTCATATATATAAACAAAAAACAGAGAATGTTCCTCGATTTCCCTGGATCCCGATATCAGATCCAGACTGGTGAAAATGGAGTCACGCTCTATCAAATAAAAACATGTTTTTTTTTAATCGGTTCTTGAATTCGTCATTTCAAATCGATTAATATACATTAAAAAATATAGGTGTCGTACTTATATCATCCTCCTTTTTCGAAGTCAGCTAGAAATGGGCTTATGAATTCTACTAATTACATAATTACTTCTGGACAACACCTCTCTCTAAATTATTTTTGATATTTGTTATCATTATCATACGAGTACATACCTAAAGCGCCTTAATATAAGAATTAGAACCTTAGGTGCAACTCTTAGACGCCTTATTCCAATTGACTCTTTAGTCTAGTGGTCCGGTCTTCGACTCCAACTCAAAATGTGTGTTTTCAATTTTCTATTAAAAATAACGTCACTCAGGATTAGATAAGAGTTCATAGTTGGCGATATGTTTGCCACTTAATATTGTGATACTAAGTACGTAAAGTAAGGTGCCTTATGCTAGTAGTGGGTGCCCTGATTGTGCCTATAGCTACGTCTTCGGAGATACTTACTTACATTTATTTAGTGTTCATTTGTAACTAATACGAAGTGGTACAGTTATGTAGACAAGTCTAGAATTATACCACAAGTGCTCGCCGTTGACGAATAAATTTGGAAAGGTATCCTTTAAAACTTATATAGAATATACAACAGTTGTTCCTATAATAGTCTTAGTAGGCTACGCACAATTACTGTTTTTATGTATAAGTACAGACGGCTTTTATTTTTTTATAAACCGTTCTAATTATCAACCCGATAGCAAAAATAAAGATGATGTATGCCAAGCTGAGGCATCACCACGGTGGCAAATGTAACTCGACCGCGCATCCGTGCGGTCTAAGTCTCTACGCCTGTTGGCGAAAGAACTCACCCGCTGCGGTTGCGGGCCCGCAGATTCCGTAGAATGTAGATTTATATGCAAAAAAAAGTAAGATCAAATTTCACGACGCGATTTTCACCCGCAGTGCCGGCGGTTGTTTGAGGTTCCCGCGGCAGCAGTCGTCTGCCCGTTAATCGTGCGAGCGGCGATCTCCCGCCGCCTCGGCGGGTTGCGACCGCGCGCTCTGCGGTCGCTTGGCGGGCAACCATTTTGTATTGCATGTACTGATTTTTTAACCGCAACCGCCGGCCGTGCGATAATCAACCGCCAAGTTTGCGGGTGATAATTTCAACCGTGGTGGCTGCGGGACCGTAAATATTACCCGTCTAGTGAGTTTTGAAATAACATCGCAAAATCGCGACGGCCGCGGGCGCGGGTAAAAACAGCGCCATGAGTTCTCAGTCTTAGGCAATAACTGATTACTTACGCCTGTATTTAAAATTTATTCATAATCTACCTTATGTGCCCGTCATGTAAAATGAACCAGAAAACTCGCAATTCTGGGCGATCTCTATTTTCAGCACGGTTCTCAAATACCAATGCAATGAGAGATTCCTTTTTTCACCGCCTTCCGAAGCGATGTGTGACACTCGCCTAAACATGTATCACTCTGTGCTCTTAGATCACATCGTGATTTTATTTGCCCAATTTCCTGCTAACTGCCATTATCTATCTAATAACAGTACTAAATACTTTTTTAAACATAGACTTAATATGTTACAACGTGACTTA